>LR749532.1:2902041-2982278 GCA_902729485.2 Mus minutoides
GTGTGTGTGTGTGTGTGTGTGTGTGTGTGTATGATGGAGTATTAGTCAGTGGCAAAGAATAAAATCTCAGGGATTGCAGTGGAATAGATACTAGAAAATACAGTATGTTAAGGGAAATAATCCAAACACAGATACACAAACACACACAAACACCAGTATTTCCTATTCTTTCATACATGGAAACAAACATTAACCAAAAAGTGAAATCATTGCAAGATAAGGTTGGAAAGTGTGTGGAGAATAGAGGGCAACAGAGGAAGGGAGGGAGGGAGGGAAGGAGGGAAGGAGGGAAGGAGGGAAGGAGGGAAGGAGGGAAGGAGGGAAGGAGGGAAGGAGGGATGTATGTATGATGCATGCATGGATGGATGGATACATGGATGCATGGATGCATGGATGCATGGATGGATATAATTGATGCATGCTGTATGCATGCCTGGAGATATATGAAATCCCATGAAACATATGCTCCTTTGTGTTCATTTTTAAAAGTACCATAAATACTTCAGTGGCTAGTATACTTTGGTAAAAGTATTAGTGTGTCCTTATAAAGAGTTAGAATCTGTTCTGTCAAGGAACTTTCCTCTGTATGCAGTGTGGAAGCAAGGGGTGGGTATCAGTCAATCATCCAATCTATTGGGGAAGGTACTCCTCATGGATGGGTACTACACACCACCACCATACAACAGCAACAAACCCCTGTGAGTTGACATAGTCTAAACGAAGTGACTAAGCTATGAGTGAATCCTAAGTAAGACATTCACAGTGAATGGAAAGTTTAAGTTAATTAAATCATAAATTCATATATGAAATATCGGTGAAATACATACAGGGAGGGACCATGTATGAAAACGGGTGTAGGACTCAGAAGGAACAACGCCAGCATGACAAACATTGAGAGACCAGGCATAAACTGAAGTGAAAGGTCCAAGGAAAAGGAACGTTTTACAAATGTAACAGTGAGAGGGCAATGGAAAATGGCTATCAAGAGACATGCCTAATGCTTGAACATAAAGGTGGTAGGAAATCAGGAGGCAGTGAGCTTCAACCCCAGGTAACACTGAGAGTCACTCAGCAGCCAGCAACATTCATGACACTTGTCTCCAGGTGTTCATGCCTCCCTCTGTTCTTGCCCTTGACTTCTGCCTCCAAATCTCTTCCAGATTCAGAAAAATATCTGAAATCAGTACTTGTTTTTCTAGTCTCTTCCTGTGGTTTGAAGGTAGCACATTCTCCGGGAGCCCTAGTGTTCTCCCGCAGGTGACACCCTCCCTCAGATGGGATCTTCAGTGAGCAGGTGAGTCACTGTGTCTGTGTCTTGGTCCAGCCCCACTTCTGGTCCACAGTCTGCTTCCTGACTAGGATCAGCTGTTCCACCTCCCTGCCTCATGCCTTCCCCATCATGGTGAATTATCTCCCTTCTCAAATGGAGAGTCACAATAAACTCTTCCTTCCTGAAGTTGCTTTTGGTACAACCACAAGTAACTAATACACTCCTGATCCAAGTCTTTGCCCTTTGCAACTTTGGCTTTCTGGCCATTTAACTTCGAAGGCTGGCACCCAGTAAGCCTAGCTATAACCTAAGCTAGTCAATAACGAATGGCTACCATGTAATGCCATGTGTTAGAGCCTGAACAACTCTGTCTCTGTGCTTCTTTTAGCTTTCTCCTCAGATGAAATAACTGGAAGCATCACACATGCTGCCCTCTCATGGTCCCATTCCAAACATGGGCAAAGTTTGACAGTTACCATTTTGAAATTCGAAGGAACTAAGAATTAATAATTAGATGGTGTGAGGACTAATCTTGGCTGACAATCTGGAATCAACTAAAACACAAGCTGCCAGGGCACTCCCATGAGGAATTTTCTTGATGGCATTATTTGAAACAGGAAGACCCACCTAAATGTAGGTGACTCCTATTGCTGGCACCCCAGATTAAAGTGCACAGAAGAAGGAAACTGCTTTTGCTTGCTTGCCCTCTGGATGGCGTGTTCATCTATCCCAGCGCTGTGACCTTCCTTTACTGATACAGGACCAACTTCTTCAAGAGTCCAATGTAACCAAAGATCAGCAGCTCTCTAGTGACGCTCGGGCCTTCAGCTCCAAACTAGGAGTGCTGAGACAAGCAGCACTGTGGACTAAGGAGCTGTTGTAACCCCTGAATTACTGATGCTGGAGAGACTTCAGTGTTGTACAGTTTGCCTCTGCGTTCCCTGCCGGAGGCTCCCATTCTCCCTGGCCCAGGCAAGCACGATGTGCAGACTGCTAGTTTCTGTGCTGCTTCGTCCTGAAGTAGCCCCTCCCACTCCCCTAGCATTAGAGTGGCACCATCTCTGTGTCCCCAAAAATCAACACTCCTGCTGATAACTCTCCAGGTGCCTGTCCTTGAGACCTTAGAGAAATAACAAACTCAAGGGAGACCATGGAAAAAAGGTAAACAGAGGTCAGGTCACAGAAAGTTACTACTGGCCATAAAATTAGTCTTGAACAGACACCCACTAACCCCCTCCTACTACTCCCCTTTTCTGCAAATATTCACACTATCCCTAGACTGTATACAAACCCAATGTTTTCTGGACTCAGGGTCACTTGCCCGCATGTATGCAGTAAGTGCTAGGTGGGTGAACAGAGTTGAAACTTGAAAATAAAAAGTAGTGAACTTTGCAATTCCTGGGCTCATCTGGGTTTCCCGTGGACTCAGGGCACAACACAACTACCTGGCTCTCAGCCTCTCCCGCGTGGGACAGTCTAAACCACATTCATTCTACCAGGTCTTTCCTTCAGAGAGCCCCAAATAATGTAGGTAGAATACGTGTCCAAACATTACATGCTGAGATGAGGAGAGAGAAGGAAGCCAGTGCACTAGCTAGCTGTGTAGGATCTTCCTTTGCCATCTCCAGTCTCCTCCTTCTGCCATAGCCATATTGTGATAGAATTGCAACCATTAGTGAAGTGTGACAGACAGACAGACTGGGAAGAGGTTAAAGTCACATCCCATCAAAAGCCTTGACTAGGAAAAACAAGTGATAGAAAGGTCTTTCAATGTCAAACGAAATCTCAAGGACTTATTTTTACATGAAACTTTGTAGAGGAGTCTTCTATAGGTAGGAGGGGGGAGGCTACAGTTGATTCCATACAGAGATGGGAAGGGAGCGAAGCACAGACACAGGTGGCCAGCCATGCGGGGCACTCTTCCTGGGGGACACACTGAGCACAGAAGGCCTCAGATGGCAGTGAAGAAGGAAAACTGTAGAGCGCACTTGCCTCAGGCCATGTGCTTTCTTTGAAAAGAATCGGGTAAGGCCTCCTGCACATTATGGAGTGAGAAAATGGGATTAGGAGCTCACAGGAAACTTGTAACAGGGTTGTAATGGCCGCCATGGGAAATGGGATAGGAAGCAGAGGAGATGCATAAGTAAAAGGATTGCTAAGCAAGAATGGGAGCCCAGCTGAGGATGAAGCTCATAAACCCATAATGGAGAAAATCAGCATGGTTATATGATGCTCAGCAGGCTCAGCTTTCCAGCAGGAGAGGGCAAGCAGCCAACTGTGCTGATCTGGATGGGAGTTTGGAGAGCAGAGCTACAAACAAGACAAGCAAGAGGAGGAAACTACATTCATGGTGCAGGTCACCAATCCTCATGGTGTCAAGGTAAACGGCAGCAGGTGAGCCATGGCCTCTGACCAGAGGAAGGCCCTGACAGACATAGTCCTTGAAGAGTCACACTGAGGGGAACAGGGTGGGAGGGAGGGCAGCTTCCTGGAAGAGAGGGGATCTTGCCAACCTGACAACACTTTGACCTGTAATTTCCCTCTCTTCCTTCTTTCCATCTTCTTGGGACCACGGTGGTTTCTCAAACCACTGCGGCAGAGACTTGTTCAGCATACAAACCTATTATCTACGGAATCTGTTATCTGCCTGTTGTCCAGTTTACAGTTTTGCTAAGCAAGTTTTCTTTCCTTTGAAATCTGAAGCCCATCACTCGTCCACCTCATACTCTGCTGTCTCGGGTGAACCCAAAGAGGGTTTTGGGTCTGCTTTTGCTTTGCTTTTTTATATTTTTATGAATAGACTTGGGGTTTGAGCCACCTTGCTTAAGAGTGAAATTTTTATTTTTATAAACGGGCATAATTACATCTTTTTGTAAGACATTTTGATGGCAAAGATAAAACTACAGCTAAATTAGAGCACACTTCTGAGAACCAGTAAGTATATGCCAGAAACTAGAAGAAGCCTGCATCCAGTGAAGTGGGCAAGAGTCTTGTCTGATGGTGACTGGAACGCTACCATGGTAGACAGGAGCTTAACATGCAACGATTCAGGGCTGAATTTATAACTTGTGACAAGAAATGGAGAGCACTTGACAGGGTCAAATATTTTAAATAAATTTAAATCCCACTGCAGGTGAGGATGTGAATCTGAGATGAGCACAGAGAAGAGACAAAGAGAACGCTAGCACTGTCAGAGCATCTTCCAAAATGAAAGACGTCTCAGCTCCTGCAGTCAAAACCTAGATGAGCGAGATAGGCGAACGCCGTAAACAGTGTCATCTGGAGCAGGCCAGAGGTGCGCCTCTGTATGGAGATGGGGGCTAGTGCCTTCCCTCTGAACCTCACACAAAGACCCTTCCAGCACAGCTGTCTTTAGGTGCACTGTTTATAATTCCACACTGTCTCTTCTCTAAACAAACGTGCCTTATCTCCAGGCGGAAAGGGCGGGTCTTCTGAAGCAATAAAGGCGATTCCCACACTCTGAGCAAGGACAATTGCCATCTGTTACTTAGCTTAATTCAGTCACATGGATGAAGCTGTGTCCTTTCCATGAGGAACGTTGGTTTTTCTAAGATAAACTGGATAGTGTGGAGGTTAGCATATACATATCATATGTATACACATGCTGCATACTACATATAATGTATATGCATCAATCTTAAGAATTACTCATGATTTATGCATCAGATAAAGGAATATGGTGACCACACAGTGATTTGATTTTTAGAAGATGGGGGAGGGGGGTCTTATGAAGCAAGAATCCATGTCAATTAACCACTCTGTCTCAGGGACTGAAATTATAAATAAGTACGAAATTATTAACTATTTCTTCTGACAGAGACATTGGTATTTACCCCAATAAATGATTTCAAAGGAACTCAAATATCTGTCTGTAAGTGATACTTTTTTATAGTAATATAAACAATCACTCTTCACTTCTGCCAAAAAAAATGTGTTTAAGCTATAAATTCTTGGTAATTTTCAACCCCAGGAATATAAATTAATTAAAATTAACTGAAGAGTAAGGGAATTTGGAATAATTGTCTACTATACACCTTAAACCCAAATATAAATTTTAGATACTATACTACCAACTCCATAAATATCACTTATTGGAGATTACATATTTATACATATCAACTCACATACTATAATCAACACAAATCTATGGATATTATATATAATATTTTATACATATGTATATTTCCTTTGAAGCACTCTTCCATGAAACTTCTACATGTTATTTCTCCATGTACTACATTTTTCTCTGTGAAAGTCAGAATTGTTATTTGCAAGTCTTATTCATTAATCAAGAAATATATAAGTAGATATTTGCAGTCAGACTTAGACAAAGGGGCCAGAAAGAGTGGCAAAGACAGAGGAAGAATAACACATCTTATTCTGTTCTCTTCCACTTAGGTCCCACTGTGGGAAACCTCTCACAGGTCTGGAGCTGGATGCACCTGATTTCAAAAAGATTGCAGATGAGGTCTGGGTTGCAAAATGAGTGGAAAATTGTGGATGCAGTCTGGACTGCTGTTCCGCATGCAAATGAGAGAGCAATCACTTCCCAGGTCAAGGGCTAAATATAAAAGTGTGATTAGAGCCGAGTCACTTAGGGTAATGGCTCATTAGAAGCAGGAAGAAATGTTCAACACAAGAAAATCAGCTGGGGAGTGCTGAGCAAGTCTCCCTTGTGTTACTCAGGAAGTCCCTCAGAGGCTTTGGGGGAAACTGTATGGTCTGAGCCATTTCTGCTCCTGCCCATCAACCTCATCCCCATAAAATGCTTCCTTAAGTCAAATTCTAACCTTAAAGATGATTGTCTTGGTCTGTGTACATTTGCAATGCTATCATTTAATTTGTTTGCTATTTGTTTTGTTTTTGTTTTGTGTTTTTTTTTGTTGTGTTCTTGTTTTGTTTTTTGGTTTGGTTGCTTTTTTGTTTGGGTTTTTGTTTGGGTTTTTGAGGCAAGGTCTCATTATGTAGCTCTGGTTGTCCCAGAACTCGATCTATAGACTAGGCTGGCCTTGAACTTACAAAGATCCACCTGCTTTTCTGCCTCTGCCTCCCAAATGCTGTGATTAAAGGTAGGCATGTGCTGCCATACCTGGCTGTGCCAATGTTTGTGACTTGTATATTTTAAGTAAGAATGGTTAATAAAAGCTCAAGTTCAAAGATAGGGAAAAGTAGCTCAGACAAGTTCTTACCAGACTGACCTGTGGAGTGTCAGTAAAGTAATTTTGTATCTAGAATCTGAGGATTTTCTTGTTTTTCAATTTTCTATTGTTTGTGTGTGTATACATATGCATAGATACATATATACATACATACACACATATATATATGTATATGTACATAAAATATATAAATATATATTTTAACACACACATATATATATACATATATATATGTGTATATATATATATATATATATGTACATATATATATATATATATATATATACACTCATATATTTGCCTACCTTCCTCAAATCTACTTAAAGTCATGACAATCTTATGCTTATTGGGTAATCGTGTAACTAGCTCAAAACACTACCTCAATGCTCTCCTAAAGACTGGAAAAGACTGACATGATTTGCTCATTGCCTCCTGAATGCTGTTCTGAGAGCTCATCACAGATTGCTTCATGTTTTCCCACAATGAGGAGGCTGAGAACTCTCAGCTCCATGAAGAGATAGAATGCCCCCAGCTCAAACAGTGAAGCACACTGATCTTAGCAATTTTTGCTTTGATGAATTATCATTTTTATCCTTCAGAAGTAGGAGGTTCCAATATATTCCAAAAGATTTCCTATTAGCCTCGTGTAATAGCTCTCAATGGTGATATTCTTTGTTCTATGGTCAGCAGTAAAGTTTGAAAGGCACAGTAGTGGTTGATTCTTTTGAAGATATTTTAGCATTGCTTTTGACCCATGGTATTAAATCAATAATAAGGAAGCTGAAGTAGGAGAAACTGTAAAATTAAGGAGCAAGTGCTAGACAACTGGAAGAGTAGAGAGGAGATTCCATCTCAAGCAAACCCAGGGGCTGGGGGCTTGGAGGCAGGGTGCCTGTATTCCCACATTTACAGTCAAAAAGCAGAATTCCTGTTGGACATGCACACATGTGCATACACAGGTTTATGATGGCACAGTCAAAAATTTATGACATCTCTTTTTAAACTGGTTCCTCTGTGTTTTGTTCCTGTTACCAAGTAAAGTTAGTATAAATAAATGAACAATCTTTAAGTTCCCAGAGACCACAGTCATATCCAGACCCCAGTTCTAAACAGTCTCTATACCCAGGAATATGTGGAATATTTAAGACAATATATGCATGTGACTTGTGAACACAGGGATAGTCTGTGGACTCCACAGGCAGGTCTCACTATAAACATGTGTTGGGTGTGAAGGGGCAAATTGTCTACAGAAGGAAATTAAATGAAACGTTGGTAGGAAAGGCAAACCAACTGAAGACTACATCTGGCATAAACTGTGTATGACAGACGCACATTAAAGATAGCTTAGTGCTTAGGTTGGGAAGGCATGGGGAAGAGAAGGAGTAGCTCTGCCCGCAGCATTTACACATAGAACAAAGCCTGGCACACTCCCCTTTTCGGCCTGCATTTTTCCCTTGGCTGAAGTGAAGACACTCCTGCCTCCTCCCCAGCCAGAGGCAAAAGGGAGACAAGAACCTTGACAAATGCCAAGGCTACTATTTTGAAATGCAGGTGGTGGGTGTTTGTTTGTTTGTTTGTTTGTTTAGTTTTGGGCTTTTGTTGTTGCTGCTGCTGCTTTGTTTTGTTTTCTGATGTGTTCTAAAAATGAGTTTAAAATCTCACTCATTGAGCCAGGAGAGTATAGTAGAACATGGAAGATCAAGGGAACCTGGAGTAAAGGCTAAGAGAAGGCAGTAATCTAAGATAGACTGGAAAAGCCAGGATGGAGTCACTGCCACTTACAAAGATACACTCTAGAGTTCATGAATATGATCTCTACAGTGGTTCACTGTAATCCTAAAACTCACATCCCTGGTTGGATGTTTAATACCTGTTGAGATATGCAATGTACTGAGTTATATGCAGGACTCCCTGTACTAGAGAGTATGGGGAGGAACTGAGCCCCCAAAGGCCCATACACGACAAATGATTCAAAGAGCCTGCACTAAATGATATGCACTTGATACACTTGAGCTGATCAGGAAACTCTGCCTTTGTTGTGGCCTTTTCCCTTCTCCCACCCCTGGAAGAGAATCTTTCTCTAATAAATTGTCTGAACTTTTGCTGCATCTTGGTTTTTCTGTCCAACTCCTTGTTCTAGGACACAAGTAGCCAGAATCCTTCCAAGAGCTCCAACAAAACTTGACGTCCCCCAGTATCAGCTCCATTGTGGACATCTATTATCAGTAACTCTCCTCATAACCAAGGATGATTTGTCCTACAGAAAGGAGGAAGGAGAGCATCTGATATCCTATGAAACACATTGTTAAAAATCTTGAAGTGGATTGTTAAGTCTTTCAATGATCTGTTACCTTGCTGGGCTACATGCTACTTGGACATGTCAAGGCTTCATCAAAGGTCTACCCATTTCCTGTTACAGCCAGTCCTCATTTCCCATGACAACTTTATTAGAAGGAAAAAATGAAACTATCCCAAAACGTATCTGGGCTACGAATCGTACTGAGAAAACCTTCCTCGTGTGAGTATTCTATAGTTCTACAAAGTTGCTAAGAAGCACTGTTCTAGCCCCAAACTTCAGTAAGTTTTGGGGGATTTGCAGCAATTATCTTTTATGTTTTTAATGATTTTGCTATGCTGTGTGTATGGGTGTTTTGCCTGTGTATATGTCTATGTACCACATGTGTGCCTAGAAGAGGCCAAAAGATAGTATGGGATTCCCCGGAATTGGAGCTATAGATAACTGTAAACTACCTCACAACTGCTAGAAAATGAACCCAGATCCTCTGGAAGAGCAGTCAACATGCTTAATGTTGGAATCTTGAAACTGTCCCATGTACATTACCTCTGCCACAACTACCACAGAACAACAATTAAGCAACATATTTATTATCTTAGAGTTCTGTAAATAAGGAGCCCTGTGGGCACTTCACTGGACTAAAATCAAGATGTTGGAAAGCTGAGTTTCTCCATGGGAGTCCTAGAAAAGAGCCTGCTTTTCACTTGGGGTGTTGGCAGCTTCCAGTTTCCTAAGGTTGGGGGTAATGCCTCCACTTGGTACTAAGCCATTTCCAGCTCCCCAAAGCCAGCCTCCTTCCTTGGCTCACGGCCCCACCTCTTGCACTGTCAAAGTAATTCGAATCCCTTCTTCATCCTTTCTGACTCTAGGCCCCTGACTTGCTCCTCTGTCCCCCTTCTATACATTTAAGAGCGCCTGTGATTGTGTTGTTCCCACTTGGATATGTCAGCATAGCCTGTGAGGATTCTCAGGCACACCCTCTGAATTTCCTGTGTCCTATCAGGTCATGCATCTCATGGTTCTGGGGATGATTGGCAGACATCTCTGAAGGGAAACAATGCTGCTGGCATTCCATTAAAACATTTTGTACTACCATGAGGTTGCCTTATACATGAGTCATAAAATTAGACAAATAAAAAATGCTATAAATGCTTATTTCTTTTTTATCTTTCAATATTGAAATAAATGCTTTAACCCATTGTTTTTGTTGTGGGAGATATTAAAAAGAAAAACAAAACAAAAAACAAAAAAACAAAAAAAACGATATCCAAGTTCCCGTGCTACTGCCAGGCAATGGCCAACCTGTTTTTATCTTATGGAGACTCTGACTCAGAATTCTATAATCTCTCCACCCAGCTCGGTAGGTTCCCACTGTTGGAACCTACCACACCAGGCCCATGCTTCAAATCCCCCACAGCCTTTGTGGTGCACATCTGGCAAACCCACGCTTTGCTGCCATACCTTTCTCTCTTGAACCCAGAGAAGCTGCTTTGTGAAGGAAAATGCAACACAAACTTAGTTCAGAAACAATGGTAACTCAATCTCTGGGTGCAACAACTAAAGCCTAATTTTATGAGCCTTATTAAAATCTGATTCTTCCTTGCAGATCCGCCATGATACAGGGAAACTCTAGCGGCTACATCTTACCCATATGCTGTCACTGTTCCAAGAGAACCTAACTATCTCCTGCTACCCCTCTTCCTCCCTCCAACCCAGAAGTCCCGCCTACTCGCTCAGTGATTGGCTCCTTTATTCATTAGGTGATTGGTTCACAAGAACAGCACCAGGTTCATCCAAAACAATTTTTAAAATCTGCAGAAAAAACTGTTCCTTTTTTTTTTTCAAATCGTAATGTAATGAAACAAATGGAAATTTGCCAGGTGACTTTCTATAACAGTCATCATGTGTTTGGTGGATGTGATGTAAGTCCTAATGTCCAGGCCTGGGAAGTGTACCCAGAATGCACTGCACTCACACCAGCCAAGTTCAGACTCTGAACTACACCAGCTGGCGTAATGGAGTCACCAAATTTCAAATAGATCAAGAGATATATAATGAATATTTGGAAAATAATAAAAGCTTTCCATTGCTACCATTAAAATTAAAAGGTTCAGAATTATTTCTCTTTTTAGATATCCATGTCATTTTATTATTGTATTTTGGGTATTTAAAGCATTTTTTAAATTTTTTTTCTTTTTTTTTTCAACTTTTATTAGATATTTTCTTCATTTACATTTCAAGTGTTATCCAGAAAGTTCCCTGTATCCTCCCCCCTCCCGGCCCTGCTCCCCTACCCACCCGCTCCCACCCCTTGGCCCCGGCGTTCCCCTGTATTGGGGCATATAGCATTTTTTAAATTTAAATACATTTTATTATATTCTTTCCCTCCCCTAAGTCTTTCCAGATCCTTTCCCCTTCTCTATCCATCTATTTTAAGTGCTTTCCCCCAAAAATAAAACAAAAGCCTGAAACAACAACACAACCAAAAACAGACAGACAAACAGCAATTGAAAAAAAAAGCCACCACCATTGCCCAGCATATCATGCAGGCATATCTAGGCCAAAGTGTATCTAGCAAATCAACTATCGTATGATAATTATAAATGTATGGATAATATTTAAAATGTTTAAAAATTCCATGTTACTTTGTCTTTACCCATCCCAAACTATATATTTTTTGTTCTCTTCAGACATAAAAATTAATACATCAGTAATTTAAAAAATAAAATATATTGAATTAATAAATACATTTCATAAATATACATACCTAAATATATTTAGAGTGCATATACTAAAATTTTACTAACTAGTATAAATAATAAAAATTGAAATCTATTATGCTAAAAAGTATACCACATATATTTAGCTAATGGTTATTAAGGAACCAAGGAAATGTTAAGCAAATATTTTTAAAGATGTATTTACATGAGAGGGGGGGGAAGGGAGAGAGATATTATATGTACTATGTGTGTGCATGCAGGAGGAGAATATGGAGGCCAGAAGAGGGTGTTGGATCTCCTGGAACTGGAATTACAGGAAGTTGTACGCTGTCAAGAACTCCTAAGCAAATATATTTTCTACTACTTCTACATAGTTAACTTGATTTTGAACGTTGAACTTTGTCTTGGTTAAGGTTTCTATTAAAACACTGTGGCAAAAGCAATTAGGGGAGGAAAGTTTTATTTCATCTTATCCTTCCAAGTCACACTCCATCACCGAACAAAGTCAAGGCAAGGACTCTTTCAGGTCAGGAACCTTGACGCGGGAAGAGGAGCAGAGGCCATGGAGCGTGTAATTACTGGTTCGCTCCCCACGGCATGCTCAGCTTGCTTTCTTATAGCACACAGAACCCGATAGTCCAGGGGTGGCACTGGGCCACAGTAAGCTGACTCCTCCCACATCAACCATCCATTAAGATGACATTCCCCCCCCCCATATGGTCCACAGTCCCATCTGGTGGAGCATTTTATCAGTTGAGGTTGCCTCTTCTCAAATGAGTCTTGGCTAGTCAACAGAAAATTCACCAGTATAGACTTTAGTAGTCACAGAGAGCGCTCACTCATCTCTCTTAAGTGTGCTGGGGATCTAACTGTCCCTGTCCTCAGATACAGTTGTTCTTGCTGTGAAATATACAAGTAAACGTTTGTAAATACAGCAGCAACAGCAAAAAACACCCTCACGCTTCCTGTCTATTCCTTCCATTGTGTTGTAACTTTTTGATTTCTGGTGATTAGAGACTGTGTATTGTTAACAAGTGGATAAACAAATGGTGCTTATAATTTTGTATTTTCAATGTATGTATTTCACCTGATATTTATCTGTTTAGACCTTGTAAGTGAATATAGCATACTCCCTTTAAAAGCAGATCAAATCCATTCTACTTACCAAACTATTCCCTGAGCCCCAGAGCCAATCGGCTTCAGGTTCTGGTAGCGCTTAAGAACGGTGAAGGTTGAGTCCCCCACTTCCACACTGTAGAACTGGTTGTCCACCTTGCTTTTGCTCATGTTGTAATGTTTGGCAATAGATGACACATCCACGTGTTTATCGAATCCCTGTTGGGAAGAACAAGGAGACAAGAATAGTTCGATGTTAATGGACACAGAGAAGTCTTTTCTTCCAATGGTTACAAGTATCTGACCATCTATCATCTAGTCCAACTGGCTCACACAGGAAAAAACATACAGGCTCTGTCTTGAACCCTGACAGTTTAATTGAATGAAATGAACTGTAAAATGTAAACAATGTCTTCTTCGTATTAAAATGTCTAAGGCCTGGAAATACAGACCCTATGATATAGAGACTCGACAACCAAACCATCAGACCTGTTTCAAATAGAAAGAGATTTGGTCCCATGAGCATCTCATCCCTTTTAGGTAAACAAATACTGCAAATATTCTGGCGTCAGTATATCTGAGACATTTACAATTCAAGAAAATGGGAAAAGTGTTCCCTGAGGCCGCAAAGTAACATGCAGGTGCAGCTTTTATGAATCAGGTAAATTTACATGAGCTACATACAATTAACTTCATTTCTTCTCATTAGTACCCAAATTGTTACTGCCCTTTTTAAGTGCTGAAAATACTAGATTAACTAAACATTGTTCAAAAATTCATGGCAGTCTATTTTGAGGATGCTTAGAGGTTACGTGCATTGGCAATTGCATCTCCTGTTTATCTTTGGAGAAGTTCATGTGTCAGTCATCTTTGGTAATTGAAGAGTTATCCTTTAAAAATCTGAATGAATATTTACACATAATATATAACAAAGAGCTACTACCCATGATTAGTGCTTACTCATAAAAGCTCTGACGTCATACTTTACTACACGAAAGATATGAGCTTTAGTTAGAGGGATTATGCTGTAACTGATTACATATGACACACACTGGTGGATGCCTACTTGATACTTAGGGCTCTCTTGATATTTCATTTAGGTTTTAAACATACATACTTTCTGTGTATTATTTCAAACAACTGAAAAAACAACTAGTCTTAGCCAGTAGATCTCACTAGACATGGCATCTACACATTGGGGACATTCAGTTAGAAGAATCTTGACATGTTGTATGGAGCAAAAATGAGGAGAGATATAACTCATACAGCTCTATAGTTCCTGGTTTCTGAAAGCTTTGTGGTAGCCCTGCAGGAGTTGGGTATTCCCACATGACAGACAATTTTTTGTATACATTGAGAGATTTGAATGTCTGGATGAAGCTTTAATCAGTGAAATCCTCACCTATAATGCTTTGAGCCTAGAATTGAAATAAAAATTTTCATATAATTTACTACATATTAACTTTTCTGAATATCAATTTTTATATAATTTGAACGGTTTAAAGTCTCTTAGGCTCTAAACCTCTGACTTGGCCATAAAACCATTTCCCTTGGAAACTTTTGCCATTTCATGTCTAAATAAAAAATTGATGTAGAAGTACCTCTCAATCTCTGCCTGAGGAGAATGAGATCCAGTCAGGATGGTGACATAAGCAAAACTGCCTGAGGATGATATGACCTGAGCCAGAACAATGTGTAAGTCTATGGGAGAGTCGGGAGGCTGCTGACAAGTGAGGCAGGCATAGAGCCGAATAGACATAGCATAGTGCCATCATTCGGTACAAATGTGGGGGGGGGGGGGGGAGGCACAATTATAGGTGCAAACTGTATTGTTTTAGAGAGTCATCAGAAAATGCAAGTAACTTGCAAATGTGACAAAAGTCCTGAAGTCTGGAAAGTAGTCTATGCAGCATAGCATAGGATATTAAACAAGACCATTCAAGAGCAGAGTCTTGCAAGCCTAATCAAAGGGACAACAACAGGTTTTAGAGTTTAGACAGAGGCTGTGCACAACTAACCCACTGCTATGTACAGCTCTCCCAACTCAGGTCACAGGTGCCCAAGAAAGTCTGACTTTCTTGAAAAAAAAAAAAAAAGATTAAGTAAAGCCAAATGAAAGCACAACATTGAATACTTTTCATCTGCAAGATTAACATGGGATGACTGACACCTGACTAGTGTGACATGTGTTGTTCTGATCATTTGTTGCACCCCTTAATATTTGCAATATCATAAAATCCATAGTACAAGTTAGCATCATCAACTCTAGATGACCAGTAGTGGTCCTGAAGTACTGCATGTGTGTTTCTAATCACATGTGTGTACTAATCATAATAATCATGTGTTTATATCAATCATACCTATGTACTAATCATATGTGTATACTAATCACACATATGCACTAACCACAAGTGTGTACTAATCACAGTACATACTAGTCACATGTGTATACTAATCACATGTATGTAATAATTACATATGTATACTAATCACACACATATACTAACCACAAGTGTGTACTAATCATATGTATATAATAATTGCATATGTATACTAATCACACATACATACTAATCACAAGTGTGTACTAATCACATGTGTGTAATAATCACATGTGCATACCAATCATACATGCATACTAATCACACATGTGTACCAACCACAAGTGTGCAATATTTACAAATTTTACTAGTCACATGTGTGTACTAATCACAAGTGTGTAATAATCACATTATGCAATATTCACATATATATACTAATCACACATACATACTAACCACACATGAGTAAAATCACAATGTATACTAGTCACATGTGCATCTAACCACATGTGTGTACTAATCACACATGTGTTCTTATCTCATGTGTGTGATAATATCTTGCAGTAGACTTGATATTCCAGACCTCTGACTCTGCACAGCCACCACTCTCTGTTTGCAGGCTCAGTGTGGTTTTCCAGCTATAATCTCTATTTCCCCTCCAGAGTTGAACTAACCTGCTGGAGATACTCTCTCACCACTTCAACACATAGTCAAGAAAGTTTAATAATTCATATAACATTTTGTTTAGGCTTACCTAATATATGTGATGCTTACAACTGTTTAATTCAATATTGATGACATGCATAATACATGACAGATACTGGGTTAGCACTGGCAATGTAGTAAAAATAAGATAAAGTTGCAGCCTAGAGTGAAGATGGTGGAGTGGGTAGTTAAATAGAGGGTTCATTCTATAGGGAACAAAGCATATATTCTGGTAATAAATAGGAAGTAACAACTTATTGTCTGTATAATATTATCATTAATTTATTCCAATACTATGTATAAAACAACTATATTATTATATTATATTAATTACACATATGGATTTCCCTGTGATATTTTCAGGCATGTATGTATGTATGTATTCTGATCACACTCATCCACTGCCCTGTCCTACCTTCTCCCACATCTATGATTGTCCTCCTTCCCCATCTGGCCAGCCCTCCACTCTCAGTCTTTTCTGTGTGGCCCCATTGAGTTTCATTAGGGCTGTCCATAAATATTATTGGTGAAAGTTTAATTACAGTATCATGTGCACCTTACCAGTGGATACACCCTTGAAGAAAATGTCTCTTCTTCCACATCAACCATTATCTATCAGTGCTTAAGTCCTCAAAGATAGGTAAGCTCTGTGAGTCCCTTCTCCATCCCTGACAGGATGTTGACAGGCCAGACCTTGAGGAGATCTTGTACAGTTAATCAAGAGTTCAAGAGTACAAAAGTGTGTCACACCCAGAAGTTAGAACACCACACTGCTCCTCTTACTCTCCTGGGGTTACATTCCTCCCACCCATTTCCCATGTTCTCTGAGCACTGGAGACTGTGTGAAAGATGACTGATTTCATAGATGAGCATTCAGTAGTCTTTTTTTCTGGTTTTGACCAGTTATCTCTGCACCCACCACTGACTACTACAGAAAGCTTTTCTGGCCAGAGCTGACAGCGCCACTAGAGTAAGGGCATACACATTGTTATTTAGGAGGGAATTTGATAGAGACATCACATCTATTTAGCAAAACAACAGCAGTAGCTTCCTACTAGAGTCTACAAGCCTCCCCATCCACCGGCTTTTGACTAGGCTTAGAGTATGAAGCGCAATGTCCCTCCTGTTTGGCTGACATCCAATCCAATCAGAAAGCCATTGGTCACCTCCATAGCAGACATGCCACTATTGCCCCAGTGAGAGCATCACAGCTGCTAGTGAGGATTATCTCACACAGGCCACACAGTTAAGTATATTTGTATGACAGTTCTCTCACCGCATCTCCATCGCTTCTTCTGGCACTGTGCAGGCTAGCCAGCAGGGAGGAAATTCCCATCCCAGCTCAAGCCTGATTTCTCTATGTCCAGTGACTGAAGCATGTGGCGCCTTCAGCGATAGAGCCCAACCAACCGGTTATCATGGACAACCAAGAGCAGCAATGATTGTCCCTGTTGCTTGGGAGCTTTGGGGGTCTCTCTAAGAGGGAGAAACAATCCTGTGAGCAGTGGGGCTTACAGTTCTATGATATGAAAGCAGAAGGAGAAATACTGAGACTGGAAATGTCTGAATAGGGGAAAGGGACAAGGTATGAGGGAGAAAGCACCCTAGAACTTAAAGGGGATAATGTGTAAGGAGAGCTTGGATCTGTGCTCATTAATGTCATGGGCTCCCTCCTCACTAGTTCTTTGATGTGCATGTGCCTGGAGAACACTGGTTGAGCTTGATAAACATAATCCTGTGCATACACTCTGGAGCTTTGGATTTGGGCATCTGTTATATTCCAGAAGCATATACAGAGAGACAGAGACAGAGACAGAGACAGAGAAAGAGAGAGACATAGAGAGAAAGAGAGAGACAGAGAGACAGAGACAGGGAGACACAGAGAGACTGAAATCATCATGATACTCTTGTGAATTCATACACACACACACACACACACACACACACACACTCTTACATATACACTTCACGTTTAGTAACTTCTTCATGCTAGATTTGACTTAGATTGCACATAAATCAAAGAGTTAGAGAACACTTCTTCAAAAAGCCTATATTAGTTATTTAAGCAACAAATAATAGCATTGAGATTTTTATTGGATTAATAGGAAAGACAAGCAAAATTTCCACGGCAAGTACTGTGTGAGGAGCTTCCTCCTTTAAACTCGTGTGCTCACAGAGAAGTGTCATTCTAAATACAAACAAGTCCTGAGTTTCCTTCCAGCCTTGAAGTCAAAAGTCACAGTCTGACCTGAGTCAGGCCCCTGTAACTTGGGTGAAGTCCTCAGGCCATTAAAGACCCCAGAGGACATTAACATTCCTGGGGATTTAGGCTGGGACTGCTATTCAAGAACTCGTGGTGAGCTATCCCATCTGTCATTTCTCTGATCAGCTTTTTTAAACATGGGCTCTGGGTTCCTTTGCTTCTGAAAACACACTGAATGATAGCATGCCACTGAGACCGCATTGTCAATCTTAAACTTTGATTGTGTTTTCCTCAGAGATAATGACCTGTAGGCATTTTAGGAACAGTCTCTCCTTAATCTCACTGAGGAAGACTGTCCTAGGCTGCTGTTAAAAGCTCCCGAGCAAGGAGCATTAGGGTTAAAAGCCTGAACGGATGTAGCTTCCTGGGTTTGTGTTTTGTTTTGCTTTGCTTTGCTTTGTTTTGTTGTTGTTGTTGTTTTATATTAGAACCGAAAATAACACGGAGTCCAGGTCAACCCTGCACTTCCGATCTGTGAAGCCTTGAGCCTGCCTTTTCATCATTTCACTCATCATTTATATCCTATGTGGTTCCATAAAGGATTTGTGCAGCTCACCTGGAGGCTTCAGGAATGAACAATGAAATCATTTAATCTCCCTTTAAACACAAATGACAAACGCTCAGTGAGCTGAGCGGTGACAGGTATACCAGAAGATGTGAGTTATAAATGTCCACCACCTTGAGCACAAAACTTAATGTCACGCTCTGGAAAGCCGAAGGGAAAACTAATGGGAGCCACAACCAAACCAGAGAGAGTGGCAAGGTTTGGTTCATGAATCTAACAAAATTAGCAAAACGACTTAGAAGAGAGATGTTTCACCAGTGCTTAACTTCAGGGTGAAGAGATTCCATCGTTCTTTACATAGTTAGCCTGGCATCAAACAACAGTTAGCAAATACAAGAATTTTTTACCGGGAGCATAGAATTATGTTTCGTATTTCTCACTTGATATGAACTCTCAGAGGGGCCCGGGCATACAGGTAGAATGATATAATTGATTTCCAGGTACTGAGGTGGAAGTTTCCGGTGGTGTCATAGGATTGCAGACGCATGTGGTATATTGTTGAGGCAAGACCCATGAGAAGACACATGACGTTTGGAAAGTGTATAAAGAGGAATCAATAGACACTGACATCTTGCTTGCATAGCTACTCTTGCAACACTCCATTGGCCTTGTGTCTTCACTGATCTTCATTGAGAGAGGCACAGTGGAGAACTTCTCCTGGCATCCCAACTGATTCTGGTCACTCCTGTTGACTCCTGCTAACACTCTTAATTCTTCAGAGGCCTCGCTGTTTCTGCTGGATCTTGACACCACTGCTGATTCATGTTGGTATCCTGACACAACTTAACTGCACTTCTGGTTCTGACAAATGGAGATTAGAATCATCCCAAAGAACTACTACTAAGCAGGGCCACATTTCGTGTCCTATTTACCATCTTTTGTCCCCTACCTTTGGATGGTAGGCTAGAAGTGGGGTTCAAAGCATTTGAAAACTCTTATTCAGGTAGATTTTGAAATTTTTAAGTCTATATTCTCTTTAGTATATTAAATTATATATTATATTATATTTTAAAGTTTATTCTCAAAACAAATGAAGGAAGTTTCCAGAGCCATGAACCAACTGACTCTCAGTTTCAGAACAAGTAATTCATGGGTATGTGAATTAAATTCACCCGATTTGACATAATTTTTACAAACTGGAATAGCTCAGCTAAAATAAATAATTTAGAATAGTGAGATAGTTTTCTAAGAATGAGCTACAGGACGAAACCTTAGGAAGTCTAGAGAAATTGCAAGTAATAGCTCTGTTGTTACAAACTCATTTTTCAGTCCTCTCTCCCTGGAATCTGAAGAGGCTGCTCCTTAAACAAGTTCCAAGTTGAATACAACCCTGTGTCAGCAGTTGTAATCAGAGATTTCCAAGGCTACCATGAAATGTAAAGCGGGCTTGGCTTCATTCACTGTAACACATTTATTGATCACATACTATGTGCTCCACAATATTAGAAACTGTGTTGATATCAAATCAGCTGACTCGGTAGAAAATGCCCTGTGGAATCACTTTCGTGGATTGGACAATGTGTAGACAACTTTCTTGATGTTGTCATTTGCACTTACAAATGATGGTTCCTCTTTTGGCATGGATGGAATCCACAATTTATTTGACAAGTCTTACTGACAGGTAGAGCTCTCCCACTATGCTGCTGCCAGGTCGTCATGGAAGGACAACAGAAACCAATAACTATGCGGTTTCTTAGGGCAAGGAGGCACACACTCACTTCACTTTCAATCTGAATCAAATCAGTTATCTATTAGTTTTAAAGGGAAATATCTGAGCTGTCAATACTTAATAAATAAAATGGCATGGGGTTTTGTTTTGTTGGGGGCACGTTTTGCTATTCTTGATTTGTGATTCTCTAAGAACAGTTCCATTCGGGAATCTATTTAATTGAGTGCTAGTTGGTCCAGAGATGCTAGTGTGTGAAATCAATAAGCTATAGCAACAGTATAACAAACTCTCTTAACACTTCACTTACATGTAACATCATTTTCTGCTATATGAAAAGGCATTTGGTGTAACCAATGGTGGCGGTGCTAAGGCCTCTGACTGCTCTGCCTCCTCTTTGTGTACAGAGGAAGAAAGTGACACTGCACAGAGCTGCTGTGTGCCAGCTTAATATTGGTTCAGGAACTAATGAAAGAATTCCTATTCTCATTTTACAGGAGGAAAGTTCTGGACAGATAACCTCTACAAAGTTATACTGCTGCAGCATCTAACAGTCTCCTCTAGAATCCCACTGTGAGACCCTGGACGATGCCATTATAAACCCAGCCCCAGCTTCCTTATACACAGAAGAAAAGAAATAGTCTATTATTCATCAGTGGGAGATTTACACTAGATGATCTGTGGGACGTTCTTAGTTATTACACAGTTATAATAACTATGATTGGGACATGATTCACCATTTAAAGATATACTTGCAATATTTTAAAGAAAGTTCATCCAACTCTTAACTAATACTTAAAGCCAATAACATTGTGCTAGAAGTCTAAGGTCTAGAGAGATATCAGGATTAAAAAGACTTAAGCAACAAGTTACACTTTCTGTTTCCACCATAGAGGGATAGCAAGATTTCTCAGTGGGCAGAGACCCCCAGCCATCACAGGAAACCACACTGTGAATAGAGATGAGTAACTAGGAAAATGTTGTTCTCTGACCTCCTCATGCATACTGTGGTATATGTATAAATAAGCACTGTCTTAGTCAGGGTTTCTATTCCTGCACAAACATCATGACCAAGAAGCAGTTGGGGAGGAAAGAGTTTATTCAGCTTACACTTCCATACTGCTGTTCATCACCAAAAAAGTCAGGACTGGAACTCAAGCAGGTCAGAAAGCAGGAGCTGATGCAGAAGCCATGGAGGGATGCTCTTTACTGGCTTGCTTCCCTTGCCTTGCTCAGCCTGCTCTCTTATAGAACCCAAGACTGCCAGCCCAGAGATGGTCCACCCACAAGGGGCCTTTCCCCCTTGATCACTAATTGAGAAAATGCCTTACAGTTGGATCTCATGGAGGCATTTCCTCAACTGAAGCTCCTTTCTCTGTGATAACTTCAGCTGTGTCAAGTTGACACAAAACTAGCCAGTACAAGCATGCACACACACACACACACACACACACACACACACACACACACACACACACTGAGTAAATAAAATGTAATTTTAAAAATGTGAAGTGATGTGTCTTTCTTTCTTCTCACTCTTTCTTCTCACTGTGGTATCTCAGCTGCTACCACACAGGATAGCAGGAGTTTAAATTCCCAAGACAATAGAAAAAAAAAGGAACCCATCCCAGCATGCATTGGAATCTACACTGTAGGATGTAAACTTTTACTCTGATAAGTCCTAGAAATTTAGGGTCTGTTATTACTACACTCCATTTGCATTGAACAAATCATTGTCTTGTTCTCAAGACACATTGCTCTGGCCTCATGATGCTGAGCACTAATTCCCTGCATAGAGGCTGGGACAGAGAGTGTTTGATTTCAGAATCAATGGCCTTGCCCACTGAGCTGGAACACTGCGTTCTCCACCATTCACTGCTCACATTCCCACCTTGTCTATAATAAAGATAAAGAAGAAAGCCTAAGAAACAACAGCTCGGTTACATAATTGCACAAGAAGAACTCCATAATTGGGACAATAAAGAACAACCCAGTATTAAGAAAAAGGAAAAACTTTCTCTCCATAGGTAAATGGACAGGGCAGTCAAACCACATTTGGAAACAATGTTTCTAGAAACAATGTTTCTAGAAACAATGTTTCTAGTGAGTTCATCTGGTACTTAACAGCCTTTACCTGAAGTTTGTCTCTACAGTTTGGGTCATTGAACATTTAGAGTTCCTCAGTGCTACATTCAACAATCTTGATCCTAAGTCTGCTTTCATGTATACAATGCACAGCATTATCCCAAGCCCCATGTAAATCGATTGGCTATTTTCATTCCTGTACCCATATGTCCATGAAGAGATAAAATTGGTGTCTCAGTTGGTGGTTCTTCGTGCTAAGATCTTGGTTTGCATGTCTTCCTGTCTGTTTTTATTATTCATTTGTCTGTCATTTATATATTGGTTGCAGCATTAGGCCCTTGTAGATGCTACGGAACATGCACATTCTAGAAATATGTTTTACCCTGGGCCAAAATCCCAGGGTTTTGACACAAAAATCTTGCTGGATTACACAAAATGACATTGAACTCAATATGCAACCCAAGATGGCTTCACAGTTGTCATCTTCCAGCTGTGACTGCCCAAGTAGCCGGCATGATAAGAGTGCACCGCTTAGCCTTGAGTCTTCCACCACCTTATACATGTGATTTGTAGCTGGGGGTATAGCTTTGTGAGAAGATGTCCTAGCCTAGTATGTGCAAGTTCCTGAATTCAATGCAGCTCTGAAAATCAACAAGAAAAATATAGTGCTAACGGTGCATTGGCGCTTTGACCTTCTTGAATGTGTTGGCAATATATAATCAAACAAGCATTTACATTTTAGAGACTATGAACCCCCAGAAGTATACTGGCATCTGTGGAATTTAGAACTTGGGACTGAACTGCTGGTGGGCAAGCTTGACCTACTTTTAAAATGTAGCCACCCCTGGTTGTGCACCCAGCCTTAGGTAATCATTTTTCAGTAAAACAAAGACTGTAACTTTATTTCCATTTCCAATGCCCTCTGCCACAAGGGAAATAGTGCATCAAAAGCACAAAATAATTACAGATGAACACAATTTAGACTAAAACAGAGTCTGTATGTTTCACACATCTTTTAGCAAGCATGACTACAGATGAACCATAAATGGAAATCATGCACAGTTCTAGTGAATTTTATAGCACAACTATTAAAAAAATACTCAAGCCATGACTTTGTTCAGTCTGATTGAACCTTCAATTACAATTAAACTTACAATACCAAGTTTCATTTACAATCAAGTTAATCTTATTCCACAGAAAGCTAAAATTTGACCCTTTTGTGTTAAGTAAACCAAGCACATTTTTAAAAATGAACCAACAGAGAAGCCCTACAATTACAAAACTAAATTTTATATCTTGTCAGTTACTCTTAGGCAGTATAACAGAGTCCAATTTAACTGAAATAGATATTCCGTTGTTTTTTATATAAATATTTCAGGGTATAGAGCAGAAATGGAGCACTAAATTTGCTATAGCCATATTCCCATGTAGATACTAGGAAAAAATACCATTAGGCAACATAAGTCTCATCCATTACTTCAGGAGGACAGTTTCCATGACTGTGTAGACAGTGGTGAGTTATTGTGCATGTTCTTAAACTGGGCATCTTGTCTTTGCTTAATATCTTATCCCTTCCGTCAGGCAAACAAAGGCATCAATGCTGAGATTTTTAGGTTATTAATGTAAAATTAAATATCATGTATCAAAACACTTATAAGGAAAGTCAGAGTCGTGATCCTTTAAATAGGTGAAAATAGGAGCCCAATGAAATGGTAAGAGGTCATCTGACACTTCATAAAATGTTTGTGAAAATATGAAAAATAAGATCACAGAGGAATCAATGTTGGGTCGAAATGGCTTATCTCTTCATTGTCAACTCCAACTAGATTTGGAAGCGCTTAGGAGACACACCTCTGTGGGAATCTTCAATGATATTTTCATAAAAGTTTAGTTGAAGATGGAAGACACACCCGTGTGTGAGTAGAGCCATCACATGACCTGGGGTTCTAGACTGAAGAGAGAACGGAGGGAAACAGCTAAACCACCCCTCTCTCTGCTTCCTGACTATGGATACAATGTAACATAATCACCTGCTCTATCTGCTGACTACCATGCTTTGATGAACCACATCCTCTTAAGACGGGACCCTAATGGGTCATTTTGATAGGAGACCAAAATGCTGGAGAAAATGTGGACAGGGGATTAGGAGGTTGCAGGGAAGGCTTCTCCCATGGAGCTCCAAAGGGAAATGAGGACTCTCTGGAGAACTAGATGGAGGGTGAGTGTGCTGCTTCCTGACCAGGCCCTGGGAATCTAAATGGAACCCAAGTCAAAAAAAAAATTGATGGAGGAGATTTAGGAAGCGCGTAACACCCAGCTGTGGAGTGGTCTCTGCTCGTTTCTCTATGCCAGCTCGATGGTGGGTGGCAGAAAGATATGGAAATTGTACAGTTTGGAGAGCAGAACGATGTGAACAAGAATAGAAGCACAAAGTGGATAAGAAGGGAGCAGCTATAATTATGACCAAGAAAGCCTGTGCTCTTCCATGGAAAGTAGAAAAGATGTTTTGAAGGAGTGGTCCCACCTGTCCAAGATTCCAACATATACAAATGCAAAACTGAAACAAGAGAGTCCAGACTTAGAATGTGGCTGAAGGGATTTGCTCTTGGGAAATAACTTTCTACGGATATGATTTCCTGAGGCCAGATGCCAGAGCACACAAATACTCTGTTAAAGGGGGGGGGGGGCAGATGATATCCAAGCTGGTAGTAGAATTTGGCAGGATTGTCCACACAGTCATGGCTTTTGCAAAGCTGTTCTGTTCTGGGGTCGTGGAGGCTTGAATACAAATTCCAAAAAGCCACTGAGGCCAAGCAACATGAGGCAGGGTCAAATTCCCTGAAAGAAGACTTTGAGCTCCCATTTTTATTAAGCTGTGATGGTTAAGATCAAGTTGCAAAGAAACCCTAAGATAGTGGAGATTGAAGACACCATGGGACAGCTACCAAGGAGAACTATAGGTGTGAAAACAGCCTGCCCAGTGAAAGGATGTCCAAGCAAGACTATGAGAGTGCACAGCTAGTCTTGCAGCTCCAGATCTGGCATCTGGGTTTCTTATGAAGTATCTCGTTACCACTACTTTGTGTAACCCCTTATGTGCACTTCTCCTGATGCATGCAGCAGACACATCTTAGACATTCATGAAGGGCCTTTTTTCCTCAACTCTGTAATTGTTTTTTTAATCTTGTGTTAATTTGGTTCCCTATCAAATTACTACATGCCAACAGAAGTCATTACGAAGTTTATAATGGCTGCTTCAGTGAGAAGGAATGAATGGTCTGAGTGACAGGCGCAATAATTACCTCAATTCAATCATTCCACACATGTCCTGAAGCATCGCACTGTATTGCTTACAATTTTTTAATGTTTTGTGTTAATTAAAATTAAAACCCCAAAAAGGGTGGGAGAGGGATTGCTCTGTGGCTAAGAAGAACACCCCTGCTCTTACAGACACGACTTGAATCTGGTTCTTGGACCCCACATCAGGTCGTTCACAGCCATCAATAGCTCTGTCTCTCACAAACCTGACACCTACAGTCCCTCATTCATGTTCTATCTCTGTCCCTCTACTTCAAATAAAAATAAGACTCTCTAATAAAAATAAGAAGATAATAAAAATGTTGTATATCAGGATGTGTATAATTTTTAAGCCCCCAAACTCCAAAATAGAGTGTAATTCAACTCCAACTTTGACAAACTTGGAGTTGTGCAGAAAAAATGAGGGAAAAAATTTTTAGTCTTTTTTTTTTCATTTTGTTTTATACTGGACATTGGCAGATTACAACTGTTTATATTTATGGACCATCAAATGATACTCAATGCTTATAAGACAGAATGAGTAAATGAAGCTAATTAAAATATCTATAAGGTGTATTGAATAAAGGAAGTAATGAATGGCAATCAGCAGTCAACAAACTCATGAGTGTCTCCTTGACAAAGCGTGAGTGCTTCTGTGGCCAGCCAAAGGAAGACAAACACAGCTCAGCCGCTTAATCTCTAAGGCCACTGAAGGTGTGACTTACTGATTAATTAATTTGTGTGCAGGTAGGTATGTGTATGTCGTACCTACCTGTGCCTGATGAATGCACACCCTGTGGAGGTCAGAGGACACCTCAGGGCACTGCTCTTTAGGGCTTTCACACTGAGTCATTAGCTGGCCTGGGTCTTCCCTAAGTCTGCTGGGCTGCCTAGTGGCTTTCAGGGCCCAGCTTTCTCCTCCTTTCATCTTGCTCGGATTCTCAGCACAGGCCCTCATGCCTGGCTTCTGTGGGTTCTGAGAATGGAACGCAGGTCCTCACACTTGTGACTGACAGCATTCCTGGATGAGCCATTCCTGCAGGTCCAATAAACTATTAACTCTTGAGACTTGTGCTCTCTCCAAATCAGGAAGTCCTTTAAAACTATTCATGAACAATTTAGATACAAGTGCCCACTTAGAGAGTCAATAACTGTTAGAGACATGTTAGACTACTGATGATTGTGATAATTAATATAACCCAAACATGATCAAGTCTAGCAGAACACTTTTCCAAGAGATGAGGATGCTGAGAAGTTAGGTTTCAAAGAAAAGAGAGCAGATATTTAATAAGTAGACGATGTTTCTCTGCTGCCTTTCTTTCTACTTTGAAGAGATCGAAACTATGTCTTGAACATTTGCTGGATTAAAATAAATCGAGCTTGAGAATCAAGGTTGGGATGTCCTGGCCTTGTCCTCACTGCAGGACCCCCTGAGTGGGACGAGGACAGTCCTGCACACCTGCTGGCAGCACCTTAGGGAGTGAGACGGGTTGTGGCAGTAGGTGGGAGAGGGGATTCAGCTCCTGATCGCTGTCAGTCCACTTGTGGTTGAGTCCTGATTCATCCACTGCACAGCAGAACTCTTAAAACAGCACACAGTGAAATGCAATAGCTCCTTCTGCTCAACCACGATTGGCACTGCTCAACCATGACTGGCACTGCTCAACCACGACTGGCGCTGCAGCAGATAATGTCCCATTTTCAGGAGGGTCAGAAGACTTAACACTTTATATTGCCCAGTCCTAGCTTCTCATTCATGTTATGAAAATAGAAGTTATCTTTCATACCTCCATCACACACACACAAAAAAGTCTCACCAAATGTAACAACAGCTCTCCTGGCAACACCTTAAGCAAAACGTGATGCAATGATATCACTTTATTATTTGTAATGAGTAATGTAGTTATTGATAAAAGGTATTGTTAGAAAGTTAGCACATCTCATATTGTTCAAGTGAATTCAATAAAGATTAAGTTAAGACAACATGCACATATTTTGTGGATGTTTAGCATCCGGAAATTTTTATTTTCTATGGTTTCTGTGATTTCTTACAGACATTTCAAAGACTGAAAATTTGGAGTGATTATAATCTAAAGACTGGGGTCAAGGGACCTAGATGGTGGGCTCGTTTGATTACTAATTCAAGTTATCAAAGGTCTTTGAGCAGAATATAGGAGCAGAAATTAAGATGCCATCACACCCGGCTGGTGGCCAGAATAAACACTTCAGCATAGAGAAGGACTGTGTGGTGCCCTAGGAAAGATGCTCCTAAGAGGGAGTTTGAAGGGAATCAGGACCTGAGAACTCTGCCTCTGAGAATAAGTCCATCATTGTCTTCACATTACTAGAGAAGTGAAGCAGACATCAAGCTATAGGAACAAAAGAGAAATGTGTATTTTTATCAAATATCATGTCTACACTAGGAGGAAATCAAATGTTCTGAATACACAGGCAGTCTCCTGCTGTATCTAGGTTTCTGACAGCGCTGCAGACAAGGCTCCCTGTGTTCCCATGACCCACAGTCTACGCACGATAACCTGGAGACCACAAGACAGTTCACACCTCGCTCATTATTTCTTTGCTCCAAGAGCACAGTTACTAGAAACAAAGTTTTACACCTGTGTCCAAATTCACAAGCTGTTTGCTTGAAAATAGATAGGTCCAAGCACAAAGAGTCATTTTGAATTTCTTAAATGGATGAAATTTCAAGAAAATTTTACTGATAATTTTCAAGGTTTAAGAAATACGTAAAGCATATTTGGTTAGTGTTGCTGATTGGGTAGTTTTGTTTTTTTAAGACTTAATGCCTGGAACAAATACACTGGATTGTGAACACTAAGACAATAATTCCAGTTCCTACTGTTGACCAGTGTTATCCCCAGATGCTCAAGTCAGGAATTCAGCTTGCTCATTTTCCACCCAAGGCAGATCAGAGCTGCAACCAATTAGACAATTGAAACACTGCTCATTTGTTCTTTCACAGAGCACATATTTTGTGGAGTCCACGTCAAATACTGTTGTGAATGAACAGGAGGCAAATCCCAGAGTATGCTCAAAAGTGTTGAGACCAGTGGGGAGAAGGTAGGAGACTTCATCATGTTGGCTCATTCTTGTGTAAAACTCCTGTCAAGACAGCTTGGGCTACAGAACTGACATCCCTGGGCACATGAGTTAGAAGAGATATGAACAGTTATCTCTGTGAACCAGTGTGGAATGGCTCCAACAAGAGTCTAAGAAATGTTTCTGGCCAAGTGTAAAAGCCTTTTCTGGTGGGAAAAGAGAAGTGATCTATCAGCCACACACATAACAAGCCAAATAAGGTAGGTGTGAGGGAAAGGGAGCCAGGGTAGCATGGCCATATCTAATAGGAACCGCAAAAGCCATAAAGCGGCACAGATGCTTGACCAAGATCCAGCAAAGCCAAGTTGAGTGATGCAATTACCATTGTACAGTCTTCCACTTTTGGTCTCGATCTCCATGTATTGCATGCTTGGGAGGCTTTTAATCTGTATACAACTTGGAGATATTGGACTGATGGGGAATTCCTTATGAATTATTTATGCCTTCTTCAGTACTACTTCCCCCAAGAAAATCCTGAGCATACTATCCCACCTGCTTTTAGAGAGATATCCTTATCTGGCCCTATTTGAAAGTCTTCCTTATTCCCTGGAGGTTGTGGCTCAAATAAAGACAACAGAGACCTCCTTTTGAGGCTCTGACTCCAAGACACTCTTGTAACATCTGCCCCTGTGCTTACTCAGGAACAAGATCATCAGAACAAAGTAAACTTGAAAAAGGTCAACAAGATTCAATGGACTAGAGGAGTTGGCAGCAGATGAGACTAAAAGCCTCTTCCTGCTCTGTGCTCGGGTGATTAAATGGCATATAAGGTTGGGGGCCGCAGATGCTATGCACCTTGAGGGAATGGTACAGCAAGACAGTTAGATTGGCCAGCGTTATCTCTGCCTCACAGGGCCTTATATTCATGAGCAAAAGTGGTTTGGATAAATGGTTAAAAAAAATAAGTATTAAGACCTCCCCTTCTTAGAGAAGTTAGCTCATGCAGGGCTGCTGTGGTATTGTATGACCAAGGAACAAAAGAATAACAAGATTAGACATGTAAATAAATTCTACAAAGATATAAATATTGCATTATGGCAGAAGTTGAATAATAACTACAGAAGCTTTGGCCTGAAGGTTTTTCTTTGGCCGAATAATGATTCATAGTCTGGCCATTAAAATACACTGCTTGGGACATAACAATCTGCTCAGGCTGGCTTGGAGGTTTTTTGTTTTTGTTTGTTTGTTTGTTTGTTTGTTTTTTCTGTCTAGTGCCCTTGAAACCACATGAGCTACCAACCTTTGAAGTGGTAGCTATGCTTTGGCAAAATATGCCTCTAGGTTCTTTAAAAATTTGGTTGATAAGGGAAATAATTGTAAAAGATAACTCTGTTCTGTCACAGATTTTCTATAATGATTAATCTATGATCAAGAGGTCTAGAGACAAAAAGGAAATGATCTGTGTTTTGGAAAAACATTAATCTATCCCTGACTACTGAGTTTGGTATAAATAAACACCCCAACTGCCTGTCATTCAAGCTGCAAGATTCCTCCTGACCACCATGTCTGACGCACTCCTCCTTTGCCAGTCAACTCCTTATCTCTTCTGCAGGACCTGGCCATCACCAGGACTAGTCTCCAGCAGCAAGGAAACTGAATGGGCAGTGGAGAATTCCAGGGGAGCAGCCTTTAGAGTGTTAGATAATAAAAGCTGTAAAATGAAGATTTGGTGCTATATCCTATGAGATGCAAAGACTTTGAAAGATCCTGGGGGAAGATCTGTCTTTTTTCTAGTAACATGATCACACATAACTCAAAGGCCACTCTTACTGGCGTTTTGGGGTTAAATCATTTAGGGCTGGGCAAGGGCAGGTGCTCTTACAGTAATTCAAACAAAAGAGGGGGTTGCTTGGGTGGGAGTGGTAGTAGAGCAATAGTAAGAGATAGTGGTAGTACAACCCAGATTGAGTTACATTCAGCCAAGCCTGCTGACATGCTGGATGTGAGGAAAAGCTCATAAAATGATCCCATGGTTCTGTTCTGATTGGAAAGAGGTAGTCAGCATTTCCTGAACTGGAGCAAAGACAGTGGAAAGAGGAATGAGGTAAGCAAGATTTTGTGTTTTATTATCTCTGAGGAAAGTTCCTTATGTAGCTCAGGTTGACCTTGAACTCCAGCCTCAGCCTCCATAGTGCTGGGGGTTAGAGGTATACACCACTGCACTAACCAGGAATTAGCTTTGAATCCATATGGTTTTGCATGCTTTCTTGACATCTAATTGGAGATGTAGAACTAGGCAATAGCATGCATGAGTCTGGCTTAGAGGTACAACTGTGTGAGCTCTCAAGGTCATGCTCAGGTTCAGAGCTCATAGGTACAGGATCACCTGGAGAGTGAGTAGAAACTCAGTGGCGTGTGACTCTCTTACAAAGTTAGCTCATTCCAGCAGTGCTTTCAAAACTCTGCAAGTGCAGGTTCATGTGATTCCTGTTACAATCTCAGAGGGGACCGGGGCAGGAGGGGATGCTATTGCTTTCCCTTATACAAATCGGGAAACTGAGGCACAGAAATATTGAGGAATCCACTTACTGGCAAGCAAACATCTCGTAAATGGTACCTCAGCAATTCAAACTATGCCTTCTGCATCCTGAACTTTTGTTAGAGTAGAGATCCCACCTAAGGGCTTGAGCCTCAGGCCCTGTGACAGTTGGAGATCAATGAGGTGAGGCCCACGATAAGTTTTAGAATGTGGATCAAACACTTTCCTGGGCCTGAGGAATCCTACTCATGTCCAGGAAGCATGAGGGCCATAAAAACTAAGAAAAGCCCAAACACTCTTTGCAGTGGAGAGAGTTGTATGAAATGACAGAGGAGACGTGGTTGCCTCCACACCTGCTATCAGTGGGTGCATACCACCCAGGCCACAGCTCAGCTCAGTGAGAAGAAGCAGGAAGTACACACAGAGAGATGGAAGCATAGCTCTGCTTTCCCTGGGAATCTGGTGAACTTACAATTCCTCACCTGATCTCCAGCAATGCTTAAGAGTAAAAGCAAGGACTATAGTGAAATCCTAACTGCTGTCTGAGGTTAACACTGTTCTGTACCCACCACCCCTTTGTCTAGGGGCCCTAAATACCTTCAATTACAGTGTTCAAATGAGTGCATAGGTGCAGAGGTCCTGGCTTCACACAACACCAACCACTGTGGCCACCTTCCTGTTCTTCCTTTGTTGGCCACTGACATTGAGTTGTTGTGGTTTTGTTTTAATTTATTTTCTAGCCTATGTAAAAGTAACTGGACAGCACGTGTAGGTAACAAGAGGTAGCCATGGGGGATGCTTCATTTGGGACTCAGGAACAGCCATTCAGGTTCCTGGTGCCTTGATGATCAATGCCACATCCCAAGGAATTAGACAGAAATGCTAAAATGCTGAAGTACAACTAAAATCTCACTGGAGATCACTTTACAGATTGATTAATTATAAACTCATTCAGAAAGGCTTCTTCACTTCTAATCTTTCCTAAATGAACTAGAAACAGGGATAAAACATAAATGTTCACTGTACTTTCCAAAAAAAAAACATTTTTACTGTTCCATAAATAAAAACTTGGTATGGTTCATATGAACATGGAATGGCAAACATGAGATACAAGGGAGTGTACTGTACCTTGTTTTACCTGTAAGGAACACACACCTGACAAAAGGCAATTTTCACATCCAAGGTTGGTTCACTGCAGTAGTATAAGAAATGGAGGCTCATAAATACCTACAGGGAACAAAATCAGTGATGAGTTTCCAGGGCACTCATGCTTAATTATTTAATAGTATCAACTTGTAATCATCTGAGCTAGACACTGAGGTCGTGAACAGCACACACGCACAATAAGTCTCACTTAAAATTTATGAAAAATATCTCTTACAAGTATAAGTATTATATAATACAATGCAGTAAAATATTTTGTCAGCTATAATGATCAATATCATCATATTTGTGCCAGGAACCATGAAGGAAAAGCTAAAAACTAGCAGGTGATCTTCCTGAGATGGTTCCACCATAGACAGTGCAGTTAATGACAGACATGCTTCTTTATGCAAGAATGAGGATATTACATCTGAGGGAAGATTCCTAATTTTCCTGTTATTATTAAATGCTTATAACGATCATTAGCTATTAGCCCAGCCTTTCAAGCAGACCTCTATAGGACAATGAGGATAGACTCTCTGTATTGATGCTATGTAGATAAATAGATGATTTCTTAATTATTAATGATGATTCTATAAGAATTCCTAGAATTATGTTAGTAGTTATTAATACCTTTTACAAAAGGACTGCTATTACATTCTTTCTGATGTCAAAACTGCAATGAGAACTCTGCCAGTCTTCAAGTGTCACAAGTTAATTGCTGCTGAGATAGCAAGCAGGCATCTACAACTTAGATCACATTCCGAGAGGTTGTAAAACCATTAACCAGAGGTCATAAGAAGGGAACTAGCAATTTACTATAGGTGCAAGGACAGAAGATAAAATACTGACTGGGTTTATCTATATAAAACTTCAATGATAACTTAGTCACAAAAGTTATAGTTTTTAACTCTCCATGAACCTGTAGAGCTAGTATCAGATAACGAATGTTTAGCCAGATACTTACTCTTAATGGATACTCATATAAACATTCTCTGTTGTAAACTTCTTATTTAATTTATGATTTGAATTTATCTTTTTAGCATGTCGTAGTGTATTCTGAAAGATGTATAAGTGCTGATGAAAAATAGAGGAAACTGAACTCAAGAAGAACCTTTTGGAGAGAAGAATTTTCTTAGGAAACTTTCAGATAGAACCTGGGAGTAAAGGCATTGCGGGCAAAGGCATTGAGAGTAAGGATATTATTATTACATTAGGACAGGAGGAGAGAGCAAGATTAGGAGAAGAGAGCAGAGAGAACTTTTCATAGAAACATTTTTGGAGAACCAAAGAACTTAAAAATAAAGACTGAAATAACTTTTCAAAGTGTCCCTTTTTCTTCCTGCAACTTTGACTACTAGGCTGGAGGTTAGAGCCAAGCAGTTCCTGAAGAGATAAAACAAAGGGTACTTTAATTAATCCCCTGCTGTTTTATGATGAGGAGCTAAACCCAGAGACTGCAGCTTCTGGAGTCGGGAAGAACTCAGACAGGCAGGTCAGCCTCAGCAGCAAAATGGCTTAGACTTAAGACAGGTAAACGTTTTATTACTAAACAGCAATCCTAAATATCTTGCGAGACCAAGTCTTGCCCCTGCAGAAGCTCTTCTCCCTTGGCTTACCTCAAGAGAGAACCAGAAGAAAGAGGAATTGCTGGGGCTAGCCCCCAACGATACAGATTAGATACAATGAATTGGATATTCCTAAAATGTTAAGGCTAAACACAAAATTTATATAACACTTTCATTCAGTACTAGGCATCTAGTTGAAAAAACAAAACAGGAAAAAAAACAAGAACCTTTTGGAGAGAAGAATTTTCTTAGAAAACTTTCAGATAGAACTTGGGAGTAAGGGCACTGCAGGCAAAGGCATTGAGTAAGGATATTATTATATTAGGACAGAAGGAGAGAGCAAGATTAGGATAATTACATTTGCTCAAGGGGGTGTGTATGGAAGCTTACTGTAGACTTTGATCCTTTTTTATGGTTCAGAACTATATATTTAGTGTAGATTCGTGTGCTGGAGGCTTGATCTCCAGTAAAGCATAGCTCAGGTAACTAACTGGGCCATCATGGTACAAAAACTAATAAATCAATAAGATGGATTCACATCTGGATGGACGGCTATGGGTGTGGAAACTCAAAGAGATGAGGCCTGGTTAGAGGAGAGAAGTTGCTGCGGTTGTACTCTTCAGGGCTGTGTCTTAGTACCTGTCCCTCACTTGCTCATTTCCTCTGCCTTCCTACCCACCGCATGCTCCCTGCCACGATGTTCTCCCACATCCTGGACTTACGGATTAACATCTCTCAAACCGTGAGCCAGAATACATATCTCCTTTACATTCTTATCTGGGTCATGTTACCTCAGCAATGAAAACTGATAGAATGCCGATAAGTGATCTAAAATGTCTAATATAATTCTACAAAATATGTGAAACCATTGGACTCGAACCTAGTACATAAAGAGATAAAATTGTCAAACATGATGGTTTTGGGGGGAAAGCAAGTTTGAAGTTTCCTTATTAAAGAGTTAAAATATACAAAAATAATATAACACCCATTATTTTAAGTACGTATAACTACAGAAAAAAGAAAAGTGGGTACTCTATTAATAGCTGTTTGGTCTTGGTGGAAATTAGGTTTTTAATTATACTATTTTCTGTGAATTTGCAATATTTAACAATTCTGCAAGGTTACAAGAGGAGGGGACCCTTATGGCAATGCAAACGGAGACCTGAATTCCTTGGGAATGAGACACCCTCAGAAGAAGCCAACAGTTTTGCCCATTTAATTAAACACATTTTTTGAACATTGTTGCATGCAAGGCAGTGTTCTGTGAGATCAAAGGATTTTAAAAAACGAGCACAGAGGTACAACTTCTGTTTCTGGCATATGATTGATTAGGTATCCTGAAAACCACTCTGAAGTCAAAACTCCTAAAAAAAATTAGATGAGAGACATAAAAAATTTTAAGACATCTAGTTAAGCTTCTCAAAGGGGCAAGAAATGGTCAGAGAGCTGAGAACATACGGGTGGCGTGCGTGCAGAGACACACGGGAGTCAAGGCTACTGCTTGGCTCTCACCAGCTGACGACTAGAATATCAAGTTTTAAAAGGAATAGGCAGAGGACAGGAAACAAGCTACTATCTACCTGGATGGGAGGTGACACTGGGATAACCGCCAGACCCTTGGTCGAGGGAATTTTAAGGCAGCGAGGTTTGAGTTGCTAGAATCATGTTTGGTATTGGACTTTGATGTGCATTCATCTTCCACAGAAAGAAGAGTAAAAGGATAACAAGATGTAAACATCCTGAGTAAAGAACAATCGGGCACACGTGTGGCTCGGTGAGAGAAGTATGCTGCTAAAAACACAAGATCATCGTAGATACTGGGTATTGATGAGTAGAATAAATTAGAAGGAGACAGAGCCAAACATGGAGACAAGTGTATGTTATGGTTGACATTGTAGACATCTGGGAAAATGAGAAACTGTGTGTTGAGTCATGAATGAGACAAGTGGTCAGTCCCATAGGAAGGAAAGTCAGCCCCTATTGAAAGAGCTCAGTTGTTCCTTATTCTGCTTTTGTGCCTGGGATTCTTGCATGTGTGCATGCTTTGCAAACAGAAACCTTGGTTCCTTTTGTTCCTGTCTTAAGGAAGGCTGTACAACAGACACGCTTGAAAGTAACTCCCTCTTAGAGCAAATAGGAGAACCAATCCGTTTCCAGTAAAATGAAAGTGAGTGACTACCTTGGATACAAGTTAGTCATGCATCTGATACCATATAAAGGACCTAAGGCTCCTAGGCTCGATGTCCTCTGCAATATGCAGCCTAATGCAAGTGTGATAGTTTCCAGCCTGCTTTGCGTCACTCTGTGGAAACTGAGGCCCAGAAGCTGTTCTGGGTGTTGACCCTGTAGATTCTGGATGAGCTCATTGCCAGGAGCAACAAAGAACCTTTATTGGGTCCAGGAACCTTGTGTTATCTGCCATTACCCAGGAAATGAAGGCAGGCTATCTTGGAAACTTGTAAACACAGTAATATCTCAGATTCTCTACAAGCCTGAATTCTTAACTCAGGTTATATAGGGAAAAAAATCCAAATAAGGTTAAAAACCCTGAGAAAGGGTCAAAGTTTATATATTATAAATTGCAAATAATATTACAGAAGGAAATATAATCAATGCTGGAGGCATAAATTTAAGTATCTAGATATGCTAAAGTATAAAGTAAATTATTGCTCAACTATATTAAATTTAGTAAGTCTGCTTATGAAAACATCTAATGGGTTTTGTTTTTAAGTAGGTCACATATCTGGGAAAGTATTTAAAACACACCATCAATGGAAAACATATCCAGAATCTATATAGATAACTTTTTTTAATGAAGAGAAACTCAGAATACAGTAGGAAAAAAATGAGCTAGACAAAATACAAACACTTTATCAAAAAATGTCCATAAACACATGTTGTGTAAGATGGAACCACAGCGAACTCTTAATTCATACCAATCAAATGATCAGCAGCTGAAAAGAATGAGATTTTTCAGGACTTACAAGGTGAGCTTGCAGAAGACACTGTCCGCGAACTCTGAGAGCTACGCAACTGGAAATGAATTCGAAAGAAACAGAATTGTTTCCTCAAGCTGTGCACTAGTACAGTCTGGCAAATCCCTACCTGCACACAATGGAGAGACTCTCTTGTGATTTTCCTCAGGTTACACAGACAAGAGAGCTCCCCCAATGTCTCCGCAACAGAAGACTAAATAAGAAAAAACCTCAACGTGGAAAAATATGCACAGACAGGACAGTGATGCACAGACAGACAGAACAGTGATGCACAGACAGAACAGTGATGCACAGACAGACAGAACAGTGATGCACAGACAGACAGAACAGTGATGCACAGACAGACAGAACAGTGATGCACAGACAGAACAGTGATGCACAGACAGAACAGTGATGCACAGACAGACAGGACAGTGATGCACAGACAGACAGAACAGTGATGCACAGACAGACAGGACAGTGAAGAGATAAGATGTGTTGCTTAGTACAATTCGATGCAGTCATGAAATGGACTCTCAAAGCAGCCATTGTCAGCATCCTCAAATCTCTTAAACACTGACTAAAACAGACCTGGTTTCAGGTAATACGTGGGTTTATTTCTGTTGTGCAACTCCTCTCAGAAAGATTTTGTGCTTTTTATGTATGGGCTGATATATTTTAAAGTTTTTTTCTTGAGCATTGATATTTTATGCAAATCTGATTGGTTCATTTCCCAAATGCTTATGCCTGCAGGTTGGTGCACTAATTTATTAGATCTGGTGTGCGGTGGGCTGTTTTGGACCTTGTTCCCACAGAGATGCAGGCTGGTGTCTCTGGTCCTCCTTCGGCTCCCGCTTGCTGGTCTTTGCCTGGAGGAGCTCAGATGGCGTGGGTTTGCTCCTAACTGAAGCTTTCCCTCCAGTGCTTGGGAGGGAGCTTGTAAGACTGAAAAGCCACAGCAAACCAGGTGGCAACTCATGGGAGCTGCAAGCCTGAAGCTCTCTGTCAGGCAGCTAACTGAGCAGGTCAGAGAATCTTCCCCATGGTTAAGGCTTTTCTGTGATACAGTTGATTCAGTCATTCATACTTCTACAAGTGAGCCCTCACCTGTGCTCCTGTCAGGAACCCCGATAAAAATCCTTGGTTCATTAAATTGATCTTCAGTGCAACCTTTACTTAGATTTGTCATGGGGTTGTATGTGTGTGAGTGCATTTGTGAGCATGCGTGTGTGTGTGTGTGTGTGTGTGTGTGTGTGTGTGTGCGCACACACACACGTTATTTCTTCCCATGAAAAGTTTGTCACACTCTTCAGTCCAACAGCTGAGCGCATCTTATTCATTGTATTTGTTTTGCTTGTTCTCGAAATTCTCGTCTGCATTTTCAACTTAACAGTCATTTGCAATTCTCGTCTGCATTTTCAACTCACAGTCATTTAGATCCAAACAATGTTGGCACACTTCACTTACAGCATTTGAACCTTACAGCAATGACTTTCATTCCCACTCAAATGAGTCAGGGCACTTCACTTACGTTTGTTATAAACATTGCTACACATCAACTTTGTCATGCTTGGAACTGTGTTTTAAAGAAATGACAAAATCACAAAGAAAGAATTTTAAGGATAGCATTTTTATACCTTTCTCTTTTTTTCCCTCTTAAGCATGCATGTTTTAGATGCTACTATAAATGTTGGTTTTATTTTAGTGTTTTGTTTCCCAAAATGCTCATTTCTGTGAATTGAAATACTTTATTCCATTGTGGTTGCATGTATCAAATTGGAGAGTTCTCCCCAGTCCTTTGTGGTTGTGTCTTCTCACGGTGCCCTGTCACCTCTCAGACACGAGGTTACCTAATACTCTCGATTCTGTCCACACATTTGCTCCAAGCAGGTTATGACCTCCTTCAAGGAAATGGACCCCAGGACCTAATAGAGCCCTTCCTATTTGTCTGATGTCAAGTCAATGTTTATTGAATAGAAAGGGCTCTAAATGAAAAACAAACAGAGCATCTTCCCTTCCCTGGCCCAAGTCTAAGTGTTTTCATTATCCCTGCAAATTGAGGACTGTCAGTTTCCAGTAAGGTCAGGTAAAGGGACTCACAGCAGACTGAAGAGTCTCATGGCGGGTGACGTCAGAAATGTTCTCCAGCACAACCGGTTAGCTCTGTACTGCTGGAGTGGGCATGGGAAATAATAGCCTTCATTACACCCACCGAAATAACGTGCTTAAATCTTTAATGACTGAGTGTTCCCGCTCTGAAAAGCAAGCCCGCTGACCTTTCCTGGTTTGTATTACAATGCCTCCAAAGGCCACACCAAGGCTGAACAAGTCACTTTGGGGCTTTATTGTTCCAAGAGAAGAGCACTCGGTATGATAATATCAGTGAACTGTAAAAACTTGTTTGGAAATCCTATTTCTTGACACTAAGGATAGAGAGCTTTTGGGCACCATTGTGCAATAGAAATGATCTTTATTGTTCAAACTGTTAGAATGAGACACTTGCTAATTTGTTAAATTGAACTGGTGAAAAGTGTCTTCCATAAATAACAGCATGGTTTGTGTCCTAATAGCTTACTTTCCCACAGAAATTCTTTTTAGTCTTTTGCATATAACGAGAGAACCCTTTTGAGTATGGGTACACAACATATTTAGGGTTCTGTTGTTGTTTTTGTAATTCATAGCTATCTTATTCACGGGTATCCCACCCAAACTATGGAGGCTTAAAAGGCCATAAATGAAAAAACTGAAAAGAAATCCTAGTTGTTCTTGAGTTTCAAGTTGTATGGTTTGTCTCTGCACCTTACTGTGTAGAGGGACAAGACAGACAGCTCCAAAAATGTTTAAATTCCAAAAGTTCTGTTGGATTTATATATAGCAAACACCTTACCTACAAGTAAACCCATTGCATATTCAGTTTATTATAAATGACCCACCTCAGAGGCTGCACATGTATGTGGATTATAAGTAAATAAGATACTTGCACATTAAAAAAACAACAGAACCCCAAACACTTTGTCCACACATACTCAAAAGGGTTCTCTCAGGATATGCAAAAGACTAAACAGAAAATAAGGACACTTGAAAGATAGAAGAAATGAGATTAACCTGAATTTTCCAAGTTTGCTCCTATGTTATTACTGACAGAACAGCATGTAAGAGAAAGCAGGTACTAACAATAACACCAGTCATTAAAGGGAACTTCACTAGGAAAATACATACAGAATTGACAGAACTGCTTTAAAATGTAAAGCAGATGTTAAGAAAATTATAACAGTATAAATGGAAATTAAAATCTTACCATCATGGTAAGATATCGGCACATACTTCCACCAGTCAAGATAAATCAAGCATAAAATGTTTAATCACATGGAACTCAGAGAAGACCTTTCTTTTTATGCAAACTATTATAAAAGTACAAAAAGATAAGAAATTCTCCTATTGACTTTTTTGAGATTGCTCTTCACACAAAGACAGTACAAAATGAGAAAATTATAGTTCCATCCCTCTTATGAACAAAAAGGTAAAAGAGGAAACCTTTAACCAAAATTATGTTTGTTGTATTAAAAAAAAAATAGTAGCAAAAACAGTTTCTCTAACAGGTAACTTGAAAGAACGCTGTAAATTGAAAACTTCTAGAAAATAATCCAATATATTGATTCATTAAAAGTAAAAATTCTTGTGATTGTGGACTAAAGAATTTAGTAATTACCAACTGTGCTTGTCCGTGTTCTACCGCTGTGAAGAGACATCTCAACCAAGGCAACTATTATAAGAGAAAGCATTTAATGGAGGCTGAGTATATCACAGTCAAGGCAGGGCGCATGGCAGCATGTGGGCAGGTGTCACAGCAGTACCTGATCCATAGGCAGAGAGAGAAACACTGGACCTAGTGTGGGCTTTGAAACCTCAAAGGTCACCCCAGTGACACACCGCCTGCAACAAGGCCACACCTCCTAAGCCTTCCAATCCTTTCAAACACTGCCACTCCCTGGAGACTCAGCATCCAAATAGATGAGCCTGTGTGGGCCATTCCCATTCACTCCCTGGAGACTCAGCATTCAAATAGATGAGCCTGTGTGGGCCATTCCCATTCAAACCACTACACCCACTACTGTACTTGAACTTATCTGTCCTCATATTCCAATCTATGTTTGAAATTCGGAAGCACATATAGCAATGCTATATCTTCCAATTAGTTTTGTTTGAAATTTGCTTTGCAGATATGAGGATGTCTACTCCTGTCTGCATTAACGTTTCATTTTCTTGGAATGTCACCCCTGTTTTGCTTCTGATCTACCCATGCCTTTGCCAGTGACCTGAGTTTCATACACACACAGAAAACAGCTGAAGCATTTGTTGTGGTGGTTATTGTTCGTTCATTCATTTGTTTGTTTCAAATAAAACTAGCCAGTCTTTGTCTTTTAATTGAAAATGTAATACCATTTACATTTATAGTATTAAAAGTATAGAGTAATACCTGGTATTTTATTAAACATTTATTGCTGTTGTTTTTAAATCTCCATGCCCTTTTCTTTTTCTCTTTCATTGTTAAGATTGCTTTTTTTTTTAAGTCCGGAGCTGTTATTTGATACTTTCATAATTCTGACATAATTCTTTCTTTCTAGTGAGACTTATTATTTCCCAAATTTTCATGATTATGTACATTTCCCTTCTGTGTCTAAGGATCCCTAAATATCTTCTGCTTTGCCATTTCAATGTTCACTCACTTATCAGTGAGTGCATATCAAGTGACTTCTTTTGTGATTGGGTTACCTCACTCAGGATGATACCCTCCAGATACATCCATTTGCCCAAGAATTTCATAAATTTATTGTTTTTAATAGCTGCGTAGTACTCCATTGTGTAAATGTACCACATTTTCTGTATCCATTCCTCTGTTGAGGGACATCTGGCTTCTTTCCAGCTTCTGGCTATTATAAATAGGGCTGCTATGAACATAGTGGAGCATGTGTCCTTATTACCAGTTGGAACATCTTCTGGGTATATGCCCAGGAGAGGTATTGCTAGATCTACTGGTAGTACTATGTCTAGTTTTCTGAGGAACTGCCAGACTGATTTCCAGAGTGGTTGTACTAGCTTGTAATCCCACCAGCAATGGAGGAGTGTTGCTCTTTCTCCACATTCTCACCAGCATCCGCTGTCATCTGAATTTTTGATCCTAGCCATTCTGACTGGTGTGAGGTGGAATCTCAGGGATGTTTTGATTTGTACTTTTCTGATGATTAGGATGTTGAACATTTTTTCAAGTGCTTCTCAGCCCTTCGGTATTCATCAGTTGAGAATTCTTTGTTTAGCTCTGTACCCCATTTTTAATGGGGTTATTTGAATTTCTTGAGCTTTTTGTATATATTGGATATTAATACCATATCAGATTTAGAATTGGTAAAAATTCTTTCCCAATCTGTTGGTGGCCTTTGTGTCTTATTGACAGTATCTTTTACCCTACAGAAGCTTTGCAATTTCATGAGGTCCCATTTGTCGATTCTTGATCTTACAGCACAGGCCATTGCTGTTCTGTTTAGAAATTTTTCCCCTGTGCCCATATCTTCGAGGGTTTTCCCCAATTTTTCCTCTATAAATTTTAGTGTCTCTGGTTTTATGTGGAGTTCTTTGATCCACTTACACTTAAGCTTTGTACAGGAGATAAGAATGGATCAATTCACATTCTTCTACATGATAACAGCCAGTTGTACGAGCACCATTTGTTGAAAATGCTGTCTTTTTCCCACTGGATGGTTTTAGCTCCCTTGTCAAAAATCAGGTGACCATAGGTATGTGGATTCATTTCTGGGTCTTCGATCCTATTCCATTGATCTACCTGTCTGTCACTGTACCAGTACCATGCAGTTTTTATCACAATAGCTCTGTAGTACAGCTTAATGTCAGGCACAGTGATTCCACCAGAGGTTCTTTTATTGTTGAGAATAGTTTTTGCTATCCCAGGTTTTTTGTTATTCCAGATGAATTTGCAAATTGCCCTTTCTAACTCAGTGAAGAATTGAGTTGGAATTTCAATGGGGATTGCATTGAATCTGTAGATTTCTTTTGGTAGGATAGCCATTTTGTCTATATTAATCCTGCCAATCCATGAGCATGGGACATCTTTCCATCTTCTGAGATCTTCTTCAATTTCTTTCTTCAGAGACTTGAAGTTCTTATACAGATCTTTCACTTCCTTAGTTAAAGTCACACTAAGGTATTTTATATTATTTGTGACCATTGTGAAGGGTGTTGTTTTCTTAATTTCTTTCTCAGCCCATTTATGCTTTGTGTAGAGAAAGGCCATTGGTTTGTTTGAGTTAATTTTATATCCAGCTACTGCAATGAAGCTGTTTATCAGGTTTAGGAGTTCTCTGGTGGAATTTTTAGGGTCACCTATATATACTATCATATCATCTGCAAATAGTGATATTTTGACTTCTTCTTTTCCAATATGTATCCCTTGATCTTCTTTTGCTGTCAAATTGCTCTGGCTAGAACTTCAAGTACTATGTCAAATAGGTAGGGAGAAAGGGGGCAGCTTTGTGTAGTCCCTGATTTTAGTGGTATTGCTTCCAGCTTCTCTCCACTTACTTTGATATTGGCTACTGGTTTGCTGTATATTGCTTTTATTGTGTTTATGTATGGGCCTTGAATTCCTGATCTTTCCATGACTTTTATCATAAAGGGGTGTTGGATTTTTGTCAAATGCTTTCTCAGCATCTAACAAGATGATCATGTGATTTTTTTGTCTTTGAGTTTGTTTATACAGTGGATTACATTGATGGATTTCCATATATTAAACCATCCCTGCATTCCTGGGATGAAGCCTAGTCAAAATGGATAAATGGATGATTGTTTTGATGTGTTCTTGGATTCGGTGTGTCTTATCTCAAATTTAGAAATACGTAAAGATATTCTCTATCAGTAAACTTTTCCCCACTAATTCAGAATAGCAGAAGTGACAAACATAAACCACTTTAATCAGTATCATAACTATGTAAATTTTCTGGAATAAATCAATTGTTTCAGATAACATTTGGTATGAGAAGTGTAAGAGGCTAACTCTAATACTTTTCTATTATTCACAAGATTTTTTAAAGCTAACAAAACATCACTTGGATTGGCTCATCAGGTAATACCAACTCCATCTTCAGAGATCTCAGTGGCCCTCGTGAGGGCACCAAGCTGTATCTTATTCGCCATTTGTTAATGCATTTATCCTTACGTGCACTGACCTAGTTTTCTGTTCATTGCTGGGATGAATCACTGACTAAAATCAATGAAACACTGACCCAAATGGTTTATTTGGCTTACACAACACAAACTGCAGTCCGTCACTGAGGGAAGCCAGAGCAGAAACTCAAGTGGGAACCCAGAGACAGTAAATGAAGCAGCCGCCATGAAGCAACGCGGCTTGCTGGCTTGCTCCTCGTAGCTTGCTTGGCCCGTGCTTTCACACACTCCACACCACCTGCCACAGTTAGCTTGGCTCGTCCACATCCATCATTAATCAAGAAAATGCCCACAGGCCAGTCTGTGCACATCCGTATGCCCTTACTTATCCTAGGTTCGCACAATGAGTATATGTGAGCCCTGTATACTCTGGTTCTCTGAATAGTTACAAGAGATAAAATGTTTCTTTTTCTCTTGAGTCCTCTCTAAAGGGTTACATTTGTAAACACTGAAGCACCAATAGTTCTACCAGAGGCAACCTTATAGGTAAGTAATTGGCACGTTATATCTGACTATCAGCCACAAAGACTAAAGGCAGTAAAGTAAGTATTGAGGACCCCAAAATCATTTTGATTTTTACTCAAATTATGTGTATATATATATATATATATATATATATATATATATATATGTGTGTGTGTGTGTGTGTGTGTGTGTGTGTGTGTGTGTGTGTATGTATATATGTATATACTCAAATTATACACACACACACATAGTCATTTGTAGTATTAGCCTCATGTTTTAAAAATTCTGACTCCACCACATTAAATCAGGAAAGAATTGCACCCTATGAATATTTATCAGCACCCCTTCTGTGTTAGCCACTATAGTGGTGACTCCATCAGGAAACATGAATAACTCAAAGTTTAAAAGCCAGAATTAATGCCTATAAGGAATTATCATTAGATTAACATATTATTTGTATAGAGATTTATTTTAAACTTCTGAAGGTTCAAATTTTCCATTAAATAATCTCTTACTTGCTCAAGAATGGATTTTTAAAATATTTATTGTAACACGGATTGGCATAACAAGTAAGCTTTAAGCAAGAAAAAGAAATAAAACTTTAGCCATTTAACTCAAAAGGCAAAATTAAATCTTAATTCTGCTGAACAACTATATTATTGCTTTAATTATGCATCCTCAGAATAACTAGGCCAACAAGAACTATTAATTAGGTGAAATGCCAACTTGTATCCTACAGAGGTGATGAACTTACATGAACAAATCCATCCCTTAAATGATGTGGAAAATCTAACAATATAATGAGAAGAATATATTCAGAGGTCACTTTATCTCCCAGTCACTTAGCAACTGAATCGGAATGAAGAGGGCAGCAGGGAAATGATTTGTAAAAATAATTAACTCTAAACTCTGTGCAAATGATAAGTGGGAAAGAGGCTAGAAGGCGAAGCAGCTTCAAGACAGCTCTTCTTGCAGGGAGGATTATCTCTGCACAGAGCCTCCGCTCCCTCAACGCCAGCCCTCTCCCAGTGTGAAGTTCTCAGCCCTCCTCCCTCCCCCACTCCCACAAGCCCCTCTGACTTCTGTGCTTCAGGAGCTCACATGCAAACCCATGGCTTCTTCACTGTCACTCAGTCTTCTGATTTGGGGCATACTGCTAGCAGCCCCTTTTGCTGATATCATGACCAAACACTGCATGCACACACCCATGCACATGCACACACCCATGGACACGCACAGGCGCACACACATGCACAAGTGCACACACGCTCTTCTTTAAATTCTAAACAAAAGTGCAGGACTACAAAGGAGTCACAAATGCAGACGGTGACCCCACCTGGCAGCTTACAAGGCTTTTTCTTTTCTTTTTAATTGCTAGCCATACAGCATAGAGCAAACAGGGGAAGAAAGATATTCTCCACTAAACTTAATATCTTAATCCAATGTTTCAAACAGAGTAAGTCATACCTTCTGGTGCAGTCAATGTTTTCCTAATTTACCCACTTACCCCTTTTGGGCTTTTTTCTGTTTTGTTTTGGCTTGGTTTGGGTTGGGTTGGGTTGTTTGTTTGTTTCGCAATGACTGTATTTAAGAGAGTATTTCTTATAATCATGATTGTTAGAGAATATGTAAATATCCACTATCATCATTTCAAAGTAATTAAAAATTTTAAGCAAATTAAAATAAGTACCCCTTAACCATTAAAAAAAGTCATTTATTTAATGGGAATATGAGTTAATAGAGAACTATAGTTTGTTTGTTTTTTAATTAAATCTTTAGAGCCCTGAGTTAGATAGACTATCTGCATTCTTATGAGGATATGACTGTAGTCCCTTGTTGGCATACACCAAAACATGCTAGATACCACGTTCTAGATAAAAACAGGGAACAGTGAGTTATGCAAAGTCATCTACAAATGATTCTTTGTACGCACTTTAAGTAATAAACTAACCATTTCTTAGTTCCTTTCCAACTACAGGCATGTAAATTACGATATATTACATCACCTTACTTCATTACTTTTATGATGCTCAGGCTCAGAAATATCCAAAATCATCTAATCCATGGTATGCAGAAATACATTTAAAATAAAACTTTCAAAATATGCTTCATGTGAATGCCAAAAAAAAGAACCTGCTCATATTAAAACTTTGTAAACAAATAAATGACATTTTAATCTGGCCCAGCACAAGATAAAACACTATGATATATAATCTCAGTTTGGTTTACTTTCATTAGTGACGTTTCATCTTTAGCTGAAATGTCGGACCAAAGAAGAAGTTCAAACAAGGCGTTAAAAAGCTGGCCTGTGCTTAGCTGTTGCCTATAAGGGTTACTTACACCAAATGTTTCATCAGCCATATACTTTTAAAGGTTGTGATATGCTAAAGTGTGTGTGCATTTAGTAAATTGAATAATTAGCAAAGTTGAAAATATAAGACCATTACAGGAGTAATGCAATTTCCAAATAATATCAGGACCAGGAATCAGGTCCTTCTCCTCAAAGCAGTACTAAATCCTTATGTGTTATTCATCAAGAAGCAGCAGGAGACAGAGAGCCAGGGTGTGAGGGGCAGCAATTCCGAGCCCTGGTGAGTCTAGTTAATGCTTGATCTCTGAAGAGTATTTTCTTCCCTTCTGTATTGTGACTATATAATTTAAGCGCTAGTGCTTAGCAGGGAGTGTGTATATTTACATTACTCGTGTGTTTCAAATTAGAAACAGAGCTCAGAAGCTGGGGAGGTGCCTCAGTGGCTGAAGTGCTTTCCCTGAAGACCTGAGTTCAGAACCCCAGCACCCCTGTAAGGTTCAGGTGAAGTTAGTACCGCCTCAAGTTTCCCTGCTAAGAAACAAGCGTGATTCCCCAGAGCAAGCTCCTTACCTAGACTAGCTGTGTCAGCCAGCTCTGGTTTCACAGGAGAGACTCAGCCTCAGTGAGGAAGACAGAACAGTCAATGAAGACTCGTGATGGAAGCCTTGGGTCTCCACATGCATTCATTTGAGCCCAAGTTCATTTGAACATGCATGTATTCATGCATTCACACATATACCCACATACATGTGAACAAGAAAGCATTTTGAAAGTTTTAAAAATACAAGATTCTTTCTCTCTAACCCCTGTCTGTCCCTGTCTGTTTGTCTGTATGCCTCCTCTCTGTGTCCTCTCTGTCATCTCTGTTCTCTCTCTCTCTCTCTCTCTCTCTCGTCTCTCTCTGTGTGTGTTTATGTGTGTGCACATGTGTGATGTATGTGCATGTATGTGTACAGGGGGTAGCACACATGTTCCTATGGAGAGTCCACAAGAGAACTCTGTGCTGCCTGTCTGATCCCCACTGCTCCTCACACCATACTCCCCTGAGACAGGCTCCCTCACTGGGCACAAGTGAGGTTACCAGCAGACAAGTCACAGCCGTCCTCCTTGCCTCTGCTCCCCATTGTGCTGAGTTATAGTGGTGCGAGTGCTTGGCCACACCCAGCTTTTAACATGGGTTCTAGGGATTTGAACTTTGGCCCCCATGTCCAGGTCCTCGAGCTTGCAGCACATGTGTCCTTACCTATTGGGCCAACTTCTCACCCCAACTTCTGTGTTTTTAAACAGTAAACACAGAGTTCTTATAATGACATCAACCCGATATGATTTCTATGGCATTTCTGTGGAGCATTGTAGGGGAGTCCTCACAGAACGTTAAAAGTCAGGCTTGGAAGGCTGTTCCTGCACATGTGACTTCACGATGAAGTACAGCTTGCTTCTGAAGCCTTTAAAGACCAGGAAAATACGGGAGGGGGCGGGGGGGGGGTCTACCTTTGTGGAAAAACAAGTGAGCGTGAAGCAGTGTGCTGCCCCCTACTGGAGCAGAGGATGGCACACACTCTTCTCAGCCTCCTTTCTGGTAACATATGGCCAGAGCCACTGAACAACATCTATTCGAGGTAGCCCTGCAGAGATTTTTATTCGAAGAAAATGGAGTGGAGAATCCCCACACCTGTTTTAATGTATATTCTACTGGGTACCGCCACCTTATCATTGTGTGTGCTGTCTACCCTCTATCCCAGCGGGTGATTTCAGAAGAAAGGAACCGCCCACCATGTCCCACTGCGCAGCCAGCGCTGGGCCAGCTCCTCACAGAATTGAAAAGAATTTTCCTGTGAGGGATCCTGGGAATGGGCCCACTGGCTGAGTGTCACATTTGACCTTTCAAAGACCTAATTTCACAGAGATGAGTTATAAGCCATGATGAGTGGCCCCGATGAGAGCTCATTAACTTAAGGCCACTCTGCCTGGCTGGCTTTCTATGTGAGTTCTCTTTGTAAACAATACCAAAAAATCAGACAGACTTCATGATTTGAATTGGTTCCATAAGTGGCAATTAAGGACTAGAATGTGAATAATCAAGATGGCAGAGCAGTAATGTGGCCTGCCCTTACTCCAGTCAAAATCGGAGGACTGAAAAAGCAAAAAACAAGAAAGACTGTCGTATGCATGGCCTTCAACACAAAAGGACCACTCTTAGAAACACAAACCATCCTTCATTTCTTATGGCCAATCACAAACTTAAGAAATATGGCCAAAGAGTCCCACCTTTAAAAGTGGAAATTTAAAAATATGACCCCCCCACTCCTCCACTGTTGGTGGGACTGCAAGCTTGTTCAACCACTCTGGAAATCAGTCTGGTGGTTCCTCAGAAAATTGGACATAGTACTACCGGAAGATCCTGCAATACCTCAACTGGGCATATATCCAGAAGAGGTTCCATCTGGTAATAAGAACACATGTTCCACTATGTTCATAGCAGCCTTATTCATAATAGCCAGAAGCTGGAAAGAACCCAGATGTCCCTCAACAGAGGAATGGATACAAAAAATTTGGTACATTTACACAATGGAGTACTACTCAGCTATTAAAAACAATGAGTATATGAAATTCCTAGGCAAATGGATGGATCTGGAGGGTGTCATCCTGAGTGAGGTAACCCAATCACAAAAGAACTCACATAACATGTACTCACTGATATGTGGATATTAGCCCAGAAGCCTAGACTACCCAAGATACAATTTACTAAACACATGAAACTCAAGAAGAATGAAGTTCAAAATGTGGTCTNAGCTATTAGTTGGAACACAGGACTCCCAAGGAAGGAGCTAGAGAAAGTACCCAAGGAGCTGAAGGGGTCTTCAACCCTATAGGTGGAAGAACAACATGAACTAACTAGTTCCCCCTGTGCTCATGTCTCTAGCTGCATATATGGAAGAAGATGGCCTAGTTGGCCATCATTGGGAAGAGAGGCCCCTTGGTCATGCAGAGTTTATATGCCCCAGTACAGGGCCATTATGTGGGAGTGGGTGGGTAGGGGAGCAGGGCGGGGATGGGGGAGGGTATGGGGAACTTTCTGGATAACACTTGAAATGTAAATGAAGAAAATATCTAATAAAGAAAAAATAATTTAAAAAAAGAATTGAAAAAAAAATGACCCCCCAAAACTTCACCATACTATTACACAGATGTGAACCTGAAGATAAAGGTGTACTGTGTATATTATAAAGGAGCTGGGGAAGGCACCCTGAATAAACCACAAAGAAAATATGATATTTTGAGGAAATATATTTAACCCAATTCAAGCATTATGCAATGTATACAAGTATCAAAAGACCAGTAGAACGCAGCAAATAAATATAAATTTTAAGTAGTAATGTGTCAGTTTTAAAACAAAGTTAACTTTGTATCGGTTATTTTACTTATGTGTATGCATGTGCCTGCATGACTTTTATGTATAGGTGAATGCAAGAGCCAGAGGGCATACAGGTGATTGTGAGCTGCCCTATGTGGGTGCTAGAAACTTATCCTGGATCCTTTGTAAAATTCCACTTCTACAGTGGATTCCCCTAGAAGTAAAGTCGTTTGATATGTGTGCTTCCTGTGTGGGAGAGAACTAGCGGCAGTCTTGGCAAAACTATCCTTGAAAGGAGTTCAAAGCAGGACCCTTGACTAGTGTTTATGAACTTGGATTCACAGTGGTTTCCCTGTGTTTCCAACACTAGTAAGAACGCCAAAAATTCATGCAAGAGCAAAGCGTGTATGCTGGAAGCCTTCTCTCCTTCTAATGCTCAGGGTTTGGGAAACATACAAGGTACAGAGTCCTGTGTGACGATCTTCAAAGGAATGCCATGGATCTGAATCTCTAAAGAGCCTCCAAGATGGACATTTTGTCACGCTTCATTGGAGAAGTTAGGTGAGTCCTGTAAGGGTCTCCTGGGAGAACACCTTCATGGCCACCTCTGGCTTCCTTTGGCTTTCCAGCCCTGAGTCTTCTCCTCTTGCTAAGTCAATCATGTCTGTTCGCCGTATGCTATTTACTTTGAGTTTTAACAATTCTGATGGCAAATGGTTGAACATGACAGAATCCTGGAGAGCCACATACACAATGTCTGTCTTTCATCAGTTAACAGGAGAGAGTGAGTATATCAGATATAAACATTTTAAATTTGTATTTAATAGCTATTAGGAAAATATCGACACATATTGAATATGACACACGGCCCTTATCTAGTGCATTTAAAGTCAAGAAGGACAAAAATACAATTAGACACATTAAGAGGAAGAACGTAGGGAAAGTTCATGGCACCCACTCACAAGTGCCATTTCTGAGTTTCTCTCCTGTATATGTTGTGTCAAATTTGCACAACTGCATTCTCTCTCATGAGCATAACTATGGATGCAGAAATATATAAAATCCCTTTTACACACGTGTTCATATGTTCAGAAAGAGTACGGATAAAGAGAGATGTCTAACAGATTTCCCTGGGACATAGAAACATTTTGTTTGCAAAAGCATGTAACAAGGGGGTTTTACATCACAAGAATTAAATATAGAATTTATGTTTGTTGTTGATGACCTCAATCTCCCCATACAACCAGGAATGTCCCTAAACTGCTAACCTCCCTGCCTCTACCTCTCAAGGGCTGGGATTATGAGCATGTACCCATCGTACCCAGCTAGGATTTCACTATAAATTGGAAGTATTTTTGTATTACATCCTCCGTAGAATGCCTAGTGTGTTGTTCTTGGCTTTCAGTATGAGCTACACACTTGATATTCATTGAATTGAGCCAGGCAAGCATGATTATATAGGAACAGAATGAATGCCCTGAAAAATGGTCTCATGACAACTGGAAGACGGTTTCTGAATTATAACTCAGGTACCTAACTATATTCTCTGCTTATTCTCCACAGAAAGCCAGTCATTCTGTGTGAAGTTGTATCTCAGAACCCTAGTGGATTTCAACATTCTAAAATGACACCAAATACAACAGGGCATATAGGAAACAAAAGAAAACTACCATGGCATCTTATCCATGATAGGCAAAAGGGAAAAATCATCCTGGATGTTTTTTACCGAAAAGAAATGATGAGTTTTTGAAGAAACAGATGTGCTTAATCTGTTTCAAACTCTGTATAATGTACACATGTGTCAAAGTATCACATCAAAATTGGCAAGTATGTTTTAATATGTCCTTGGTCAACTTTACAACATTATGCCAGATCTTTAAGATTCCATGAAGATCTCAGGAGACAAGCCCAGCTAGTGTGCTAAATAACAACATATCTTGACTATATTCTCCCAGTTGGGAATTTTAATTGAACACTTTGAATTGCATGTTATTCAACCAACTTCTGAGTGAGTGACTCATTAATATAAGATTCCAGTAGGGAGTCAGCCTCTTAATTTCTCCGGGAACATTTCATAGAGAGTTCTAGAAAATAAGAAATCACAGATGCGAGTGAAATTTCACTTCTGCTGTGTACTGTGAAGGATATTTGATGACTGTGTTGTATAGGACACGGTCCTGAAAGTCATTTCCACAGAGAGAATGGATTCCTAAAGAATTTGTCAGGCTATCCCTGAACATTTAACAGTGTTTCAAATGATTATAGGCCCCACGTGTGGGAAACGTATGTTCCCAAGGTGCTGCAAATCCAGTTTACCTAGCTGTTCTTGATGGAATATTTTCATTGGTTTTGAGGTATTGTTTTTCGTGTTTTTTAAAATACAGTTTTAAGTCCAATCCTACTCCTACTGTCTTGAGAATGTTATAGTTAGTCTTGTCAGTCCTGGTTCTGGAGAGCCATTGATAAACCGGAATTTTGAAGGGGCTCTCTCACACTGCTCCCATTATTTGTTCTCCTGGGAGTGATGAAAGTATAAATAGATGCTTTCCAGAATATAAAAACAGTTTAGGAGAAAAGGCGTGTAGATGCTATTATTCTGAGGTCTCTAGGAATATGTTCCATCAGCCACATCTATTATAAGGTAAAGTACATCCTAAAATATATTAGACGAACTGTGGCTATTCTGCATGGCCCAACCAAAGAGCTTCAGATATTTCCAGAGTGGATTTACTTTGTCACAAAGGGACAGAGCGAAAGTCGGGTGACTCCTGATATGAAGTGTGCACAGGGCCATCGAAGCGCCCGACTTCTGCCTTCCCAGGCCACCTTAAGCTTATCTTCAGTTCATACTTTGTCTTCACACAACATTACTAATGGCATCTGTTCTGCAGAGGCACTGGGACCTAGGACTTGGTTTGGTCAGGTACTTTGGAATATGTGGACATGAAAATAAACTATCAGGAAGAACTGTATTCTAACAGATCCAAGAAACGGGACACATGACATGCTATGCCTGAACATGAGAAAAGGACCAGGGTCACTCATGAATTTAGGAGAAAGTATGACCTAAAACTCTTTTCCGCATTTTCTTAGAAAGGAATGGTTAGTAGCAAGGTAGATGAACTATGTACACTTGATAGTTTGAATGGTGTTTGAGGACATGCAACTCTAGAAGCTATCTCTTATTATTTAGTGTTTATCTTGGACTGATTTAAAACAAGGGGAGTGAGTATCGGTGTCATGTATGAATTGATTGATAATGTTCGGAGTTGTGGGCCCTGAATCCATTTTAATATAAAAAGTTTCATGTGCAAGTCAACCAAACAAGCTTCGTGCTTTAGTGTCAGGTTTCTTTGTGAGGAGTGATGGGTGACTCTATCACACTAATCTTTAGTGGCCCTTGTAGTGAGAATTTCAATTTCTTTGAAAAACACAGACATCTTATGAGAATATGTTTTCATTTTAATCCCCGATGTGGGATATGGGGCTGCTTCAGATTGTTCACAGCTACTGACTATGAATGGCCTCATGCTGTAGCAGAGGCGTAGTTTTGCCACTGGTAGATAGTTTCTGGAACTGAGTGACATTTGGAATTCTGGGGACTTTTCAGTTGATATATAGATACTAGGGCCCAGAGAGGCAGGGTTGTTGTTGGGTGTTGGTAGGTTGTTAGTTGTTTCTGTTGGTTGCTGTTGATCACAGTTTGTTAAGTAATCATGCACGAAGAAGAAACAAGACAAAAAAATTAGATATCCTGGCAGCAAAGATCAAACTTGCCCCGAGAAACTGGACGCCCCAATCAGCAGGAAGTAGTCTGATGATAACCTCACCCCTTCCTCCCATCTCTTCTATCTAGTGTTAGGGGGGTGAATATGTGGAAGAAAAGGGGTAGAGAAGGGTGGAAGATAAGAGAACCTACAAAGTAGTGAAAGTCTGACTATGAACTATACTAGTCTAACTTACTAAGTAACTCTGCTAACTATATTATACCAACCTTACAAAGCAGCAACACCATGCATAACTCAAAAGATAGCAGCACTCACTCAGAGCCCTGTGAGATCTCTGAAAGACTCAGAAAGACTTAAGCAAATATTCCTGTAATAGAAATCCTAAGTCTCATTAGACTGCAGTTAAATGTTGCCCGCCAACATGTCACTAAATTCAGGATAACTTTGAAACACAGAGTCCAACTGAGTCCTGAGAAGAATGAGAAGTGACACGTTACCATCCATGGAGTTCAATTTCTTCACACTCCACACCCCCCCCCCCAGTATAATGAGATATTTTATCACTCACCTCTTTAATTGTGCATGATAGGCAGGAAAATATTTTCAATGAACTAGAATTTGGTTATAGTGAAATTGAAAAGTAACCATTATAAAAGTATCTACCATCAGCGTTGTATGCAGTGGGGAATCATCTCACTTATGATAACCACTTATGTCCCAGAGGAAGACCTCGACACCCTATAGGAACCAGGACTCTCTTCTCTAATACACATCTCTACCTAATAGAAAATACTTTATACTTGAAGGCAATGTGCTCTCCTTGTGAGAGAAATTAGCATTCAATAGTCTACTGAATATGCAGAGAGAATTAGCTTTTAAAGAAGGACATGATATTAAGTACATGTTCTGTAAAGAGAGGAACGGAATGTGTATTTGATAAAGTGAAACCCCACAGCTGTAATGTCATTTGCAAATTAAAGTTAAGGTGAGATGTTTATAGACTATTTGTCAGTTACCAGAAGGCAAAATAACTCATTACTGTTTCGGAAGATGACACATTCTCAGTCTCATTGCACAATGAGCCAAAATCAGTTTGGCTGATTACAAAACGTATCTCTCAGTGAGTATTAGGTTTCTTTGGGGGAAGTTCTTAATTCCTTTTGTCCATGAGAACCGAGCAAGCCGTGAATTGCCGTGTGACTTTGAGTTATACCATTTAGAGAGATTCGCAAGAAGCAGGGCCGGAATGTGAAAAAGAATGTGAAATGTCTGGGCAGTTCTTCATAAGCCACAGTGGGCTTCCACTTTTTTCTCTGAGCCTATGAAATGAACTTCATGAGTATTCTGCTCACATGTGAGAGATGATGACCATAAATTATTTCAATCTTGAGCCATACCACTCATCAGCTTAACACATCAAAATTAATCTGACTTCATTACCTTGAAGATAAGGGAGCTGGATATATTCAGGTCACTAATTCCTTTACTGTTTAAATAGCTTTTAAAAGTATTTCTTTAAAACCACTCTTGATTTAGTCACCTTTATTTTTATGCAGCTTAAGTTCCAGAAAAATGTTACTACCTTGATATTTTTAATCCCCAGATATCATATAATAACACATAGTAAACATTTTTATAACCCAGTTTTATTGGCAAGTATAAAGTTCCTGCAATTTTAAATACTTGCTTAGTATCCTTTCTGCTTTTTGATGACCTTTGTGTTTGCTTGGATAGGAATAGTGGTTCATCAGTTCAGGGGAAAGTGATCTGAAAATATAGACCTAAGACGTCTAGAAAGCGTTGCTGAATGAACGGTATAATTCTATTTGCACTAGGACATTTCATTCATAAATTGATATGCTTCAGAGTTTCTAACCAAGATCAATGCCAACAACGTCAAACTTTTAGGAGAGGGTTTTAATGGGGCAATGAATCTCCCATGTTATTAACATAAACTCTATGGCGTGTCCTACAATTTTATTGCAGATATTTATGATGCAGACTTTATTACTGCCCTTGAACAATTTTTGCCAGCTATGTAAAAGCAGACTCACAAGCAAAATATACATATTCTCTGGGACATATTACTACAAGGAAAGAAACAAGGGAAGGAAGGAAAGAAGGAAGGAAGAAAGGAAGGAAGGAAGGAAGGAAGGAAGGAAGGAAGGAAGGAAGGAAGGAAGGAAGGAAGGAAGGAAAGGAGTCTGTTCTTGCTGGAATGGAGGAAGGCTGAAGGTCAGCCCCTAATGGGTCAAAGAGCAGGCAGGCTGTTCTTGTCTACATGTCCCCCTTTCCTCGAGGTCCATGTGTTTCATATAAGCCTTCCACCAGCAAAGCACAAATGACAAGCAAGCTGAGAAACAATCAGAGAAACATCGCCCTTCACAATAGCCGCACGTAATGTAAAATATCTTGACAAACTCTAACCAAGCAAGTAAAAGACCTGTATGACCAAAACTTTAAGTCTTTGAAGAAAGAAATTGAAGAAGGTATCAGAGAATGGAAAGATCTCCCATGCTCATGAGTCAGTAGGATTAACACAGTAAAGATGGCCATCTTATCAAAAGCAATCTACAGATTCAACACAATCCCCATCATAATTCCAACACAGTTATCTACAGACCTTGAAAGAATAGCACTCAACTTCATATGGAAAAACAAAAACGCAGGATAGCGGGGGAAAAAAAAGAATCCTGCACAATAAAAGAACTTCTGGAGGTATCACCATCCCTGATTTCAAGCTGTACCACCACAGTGCTATAGTAATAAACACTGCATGATATTGGCATGAAAACAAACAGGTGGGTCAATGTAACAGCATCAAAGACCCAGAAAAAAAAAACCCACACACCTATGGACATCTGATTTTTGATAAAGAAACCAGAAATATAAATTAGAAAAGCTTCAACAAATGGTGACCGTCTAACTGGATGTCTACATATGGAAGAATGCAAATAGATAAAAAACAAAACACAAGTCCAAGTGGGTCAAATACCTCAACATAAAGCCAGACACACTAAACCTAATAAAAGAAAAAATGGGAAATAGCCTTGAGTTCATTGACATGGGAGACAACTTCCTGAACAGAGCACCAGTAATAAAGGCACTAACTAACATCAGCAGTTAATAAAGGGAACCTCCTGAAACTGAGAAGCTTCTGTGAGTCAAAGGATACTGTCATTAGGACAAAAGAGCTGCCTACAGAGTGGAGAAGGATTTACAACAACTTCACATCTGACAGAGGGCTAATATACAAAATATAAAAAGAGCTCAAGAAAGTAGACATCAACAAACCAAATGACCCCATTACAATAGAGCATGGGGGACGGGACTGGAGAGACGGCTCAACAGCTAAGACCACTGGCCACTCTTTGAGAAAACCCAGGTTCTATTCTCAGCACCCACATGGAGGCTTACAGTCTCCAGTTCCAGGGGATACAACGCCTTCCTCTGGCCTCCAAGGGTACTGCATGCACATGGTGCACAGACATCCACATAGGGAAAACATTCAAACACGTAAAATAAAAAATAAAGAAAAACATTTTTATATGGGGTATCTAATCAGAAAATTCTCATGGAAGAATCTCAAATGACAGAGAAACACTTAAAGAAATGTTAACCATCCCTAGCCATCAAGGAAATGAAAATCAAAACGACTCTGAGATTCCATCTTACACCTGTCAGAATGGCTAAGATCAAAAACACAAGAGACAGCCCGCTCTGGCCAGGATGTGGAGACAGGGGAACACTCCTCCATTGCTAGTGGGAGGGTGAAATTGTAGTCACTTTGGAAATGAATGTGGTGGATCCGCAGAAAATTGAGGATCATCTACCTCAAGGTCCATCTATCCTATTCCTGGGCATCCACCTAACGAAAGCCTAAACCTCCCTCCTATCACAAGGACACTTGTTCAACTATGTACATAGCAGCTTCATTCATAACAACCAGAAACTAGAAACAACCTAAATGTCCCCAAACCAAATAATGCATTTAAAAAACGTGGCCACCCTATATAACCAGGCAAAGTTTCCAGTGGAGAGATTGGGACACCAACCCAACAACAAAACCTTTGACATACAATTTGTCCTGCCCACAAGATGCGCTGGGGTAAAGGTGGTGCAGAAATTATGAGAGTGGCCAACTAATGACTGACTGACTGGTCCAGCTTGAGATCCATATCATTAGAGGGAGTCCTCCCCTGGCACTGCTTGGAGGGCCAGGAACCAGAGGCTGGATAGACCTAGGATAGAAGCAATCATAACTGGTATAAAAAAAATCATAAAATGATTCTTAATGATACTGTACTATACGTGTAGACCAGAGCCTAGGATAACTGTCACCAGAGAGGTTTCATCTAGCTACTGATGCAGATACAGAGACCCACAGCCAACACTAGGTGGAGCTCAGGGAATTCTGCAGTAGAGTGGGGGATGGGGAAGACTGTAGGTGTCTGGGTGTCAAGGACCCCCCGGCCCCCCAAAAAAGTGATTTCAATCTCCTGAGCTGTTGCTATCATAGAAGGTATCACTTAAGCTGGCTTTGCTCAAGGTCAGATGTAAAAAAGTAAACAAGCCGTGCTCAGACCCCATACATGGACACATGGATACATACTTACCCAGTGTGTTTTAAGACAAGAGATACAAGCATACAATTTAGTTAACAAGTGAAGTCAGCCTAAATGGTGGACAAGCAAAGCCTAATTAGAAGGGAAAGTAAACTCTAAGTGGTCTTTCACTACCCGAGACTCTTGCGTTCTTTGGTTTCAGTTGCACACAGATTGAAAATAAGGGAAAGTGAAGGACGAAGAAACAATCTATGCGAATTAAATTGTTTAGTTATGTGAGCACAGCGAAATCTTATACCATCCAGGAACTTCCATCACCCTGTAGCCCTGACTCCTCCCCTTATCTAATGAGTTTGAGTTTCATCCTCTGCCAGCCTTGGTATCCCTGCCTGATGTGACAATCTCAGCTGTTAGCGGCACTGTCGCACTATCGCACCGCTTGTGTATACCACGTCTCTTGTGTCGCTAACTACAAAGCACAAAACTACTGATGCTAGTGAGTTTATTACGACATAATGTCTTTTCTGTCTTACTGTCCTATTTTATCATTGGTGATTACAGCTGATGTATCACTCTGCCTGATTCATTTGCTAACCTATATCATAAGCATGTTTGCATAGATGCATAGAAAAAGCGTAGCATATGAGAGTTTACTGTGGCCTGCAGCTTAAAGTCTTCATGGGAAGTGATAGGGTATACCCCTTCTAGATAGGGGTGGGGAGGGATACAATCATATAGGAGAGCGGTGGCTTTAAAGTATTCAGTGTTCAAATACATCAGCTAGCTCCGGGCTGTCACAGAGACAGCGGAAGGCCCAGCTCACCATTCTTTACATCTTAGTAGAATGCTTGGCAGAGTGCTTGGCAATCCTCCCTCCGTTTTGACAACAGGGTGTTCTGGTAAAAGAAGAGGCAGGAAGAAGTGTTTCCCACCCATCTGACTTGGCTACCTCCTGCACAAGGCACCTTCAAGAGCCATGACTACAGGATTTTGTTTGTTTGTTTGGTTGGTTGGTTGGGTGGTTGGTTGGTTGGCTGGCTGTTGTTTTCTGGACATTTTGCATTGCTCTGATTTTTCTGAACTCTCTGATCTTTATCAGAATCCCAAGACTTGATGGTGTGTATCCTAAAGTATGTGAGTTCTTTCTGAGTTCTACATCTTAACTAATTTTAGATGTAGTTCACAGGAAAAACAAAAAACAAAAAAAAAAAAACGAGAGTTTTATTAACCATGGATTTTCTTTCAGAGCCAAAAAGAGCATGCATATAAAATATCTTGTCCTCTCAACCATCAGACTGAAGCTGTAAAATGTGATAAAATAATGTTAGTTCTTAAGAGTCAGAGTGCAAATGCAGGCTCCATGGGTCTATTATCAGGTGACCTTGAACTTAATCTCTCTGCTTTCATTTCTTTATAAAAAGGAGATAAGATGTCTCAATTGAAAGGTTAGTATATGGAGTCTTAGAGTCAAAATATGAACATAAAGATTCATGTGTGTGTTATACTTTTAATAAGCAGACCTTTTAATATGCTTTTTTGAGAAATAATAAATTATGTCTTATAAAATTTTACAAGCCAGGCATGGTGGCTTACACCTATAATCTCAGCACTGAGAAGGCCAAGGTAAGGTAATTACCCTGAATAAACCCCAGGCCACCCTGGGTTACAGGGTGAGCAAGAGCTTGTCTCAAAACAAAACAAAAAAGTTTGTGCTTTAGTTTTAAAATAGGGGATATTCAAATTTTACTTTTGATTATGATGTACTTAATATAAAATGCTACTTATAAAATATGAATATCATCAGGTTTGTTTCTTTATGGGTAATTCCTTTTCACTTTATGCTATATCACAAATATTCGAATTCACGAGTATCTAGTTTAAATTCTTTAATAACAAACATTTTAAAATAAAAAATTTGCCTTCTGGAAAAATGGCAAACACATTTATGAGTGGAAGTTGTCTCCTTTCCCAGACAATTACACAACTCGTCAAATTTAATAGAAATGACTATAATAGCTTTCTTTTTCTTTAAATTCTTTTAGATTTATTTTATTTGCTTTATGTGTAAGAGTGGATTGCCTATATGAATATGTTTGTGCACCATATGCATGCCTGGTATCCATGGAAGTCGGAAGAGGGCCTAGGATGCCCTGGAACCGAAGTGATGAGCGCTTGTGACCCACCACATGGCTACTGAGAAAACCTGGATCCTCTACAGAGCAACAAGTGCTCTTAGCTACTACGCCACCTTTCCAGCCTCTATAACTGTTTTCCTAATTATCTTTCCTTAAAGATCCCAGAGTCAATCTTCAAGCTTCCCAAGCTTATTAACTGTATAATAATACTATCTTATAAATTCAGGGAAATTTTGATACTAGAGTTAAATAAGTTTCCTTTTAAGGAAAAAATTTTTTAACCAATTCACTTGATAAAGCAAGCAGGCGTTCTCGCACATTTCTGACAGTATGCAGCAGCAGATTAGGAGAAATGAAGAGTTTAGGAAGAAACCTTATCAGATTACCTCTCTTCAATATTGGCACATTATATTATCCCTATGACATAAATTAACACTATAGAAACATTACTCACTAGGCATAAGTCACTAAGCCCTGAACAATCAAATTAACCCAGATGGTGCAGATCCAAGTCCTAGAGTTGTACTCTGAGCTGAACCGGAAAACTTACCCTTATTTCTTAAAGAAACAGAGATTCCAGAAGGTGTGACCTTGATCTGAGATCCACACACTTCCAATAACGGTTCAGCAGAAAAATACATCCTGAAGTTAAATAATAGTGTTATTCCCGAGAATAACACTATTATTGCCTGTACATTGGCTTTCTATTGGCTGTTAAGACCCAGAAGGGAGGGCACCCAGGGGCACCTGCAGGCCCATGCTGCTCCGATTCCTTCCACGGGAGTCTTCGCCTGTGGAAAGCAGCGAAGCTGTGCAGTTATATTTTTGCATTTTCCTGAATGCAGCAAAAGTACCAAGACGCTCTTGTACTTTCTATTGAATGCTAATTGAAATCTGTCTTGCAATCGTGGAAGGTTGCTCTTTTATTGACTACTTTCTGCATGCTGACCACTGTAATTTGCACCAAAGAAAATGTGAAAGGTAAGGCGAAGGTCTGTGCCATCAAGCACATCGGACAAGCATGTTACGTAACAAGCATGTTAAGATGCTGGAAAGAAAGATAGCTGAATAGAAGAGGATGGAAGGGGACCGGCATCCTGAGGGAGCTGGTAGAGAGTGCATGCTCAGAAAAGCCTCAGGGAATGTACCAAGGTGTCAAAGGCCTGGGGAAGCTGGTAGAGGGAGCATGCTCAGAATAGCCTCAGGGAAGTACTTCATTCCCATCCCTCATCTGTCCTTGCTGTTCTAACACTGTAACAAAGTTTTAGTAACTTGAAACAGTATCGATAAATTAGCTCCGAACTAATAGGATCTCAAATCCAAAGTTAGTGTCACTGGTCTAAACTTCAGATTTTTGGCAGAGCTGGCTCTTCCTAGAGGAGCTACAGTAGAACCCAGTCACTTCCCTCTTCCGGATTCCTCAGTACTCCTCCATGCCTCAGACTGCAGCCTCTTCCTCCGTCTTCAAAGATACTACAACAGTGTAGTATCTTCTCTTCCATCTCCCTTTGTCTTTCTCCTCTGCTCCATCCCTTGGTTCCTCTTCTGCTAACTCTGACCCTCCTGCCTCCATATTATAACAACCCTTGGCAGAGTATCTAGAGGACACCAAGTAATAGGCTTGTATAGTGAGCCTTAATTTGTTCAATACGCAGTGTCTCCTTAACCCTATACGATGGCATATTACTAGGTTCTGGAAATTACGGTGTCAACAGGTATTAGATGGGGGTGGGACACATGACTCATTCTACCATGCCGAGAAGGATTTGTTATTGTGAGTTCACTGGACAAGACAGAAAAGTATATAAACAGAAATGGGAATTAAACTCAGAGCCCTGAATTTAATGAGACAGAAATATGTTTGTAAAGTCGGGAATAATGCCCAACTAAGGTCATGCTCTCCTATGAACCTCAGAAGGATTTCAATGTCTATATAAGGTGGCAATTTACAACGAGACTTAAGGTAGAATTCAATTCAGAAGATTGAAGAGCTAAGAAGTTAAAAAGCTGTCGTGATGGTTCAAGATGGGGGCTGAGCTAAACAGTTATGGGTCGTTTAAAAATGGGGATATTCTCTGAGAAATGCATTATTAGGCAACCTTATTGTTGCCTATAATCCAAAAAGAGGAAACTATACAGAAGGTAAAGTTTCTTTAGGCTGAGATATCTACAGTTTCTAAGGTGTTTTTGAAATATTTCACTGTTCATTAACACTTCCATGATTTTACATCTACCTTGTATATTGAAGAGAGGCCTGTTCTGGCTTTGAGATGGAATTGCTTGTGGGTGTTGTTCTTCTTGTTGTTTTGGACAAGGACCTACTAAGTAGACTAATCTGGCCTGGAACTCAGAGATGTGTCTGCCGCACTCAGAGATGTGTCGTCTGCCGCACTCAGAGATGTGTCTGCCGCACTCAGAGATGTGTCTGCCGCACTCTTCAAGCACACATAAGTGAACTGGGAGCTAAGAAGCCGCACTAAGAAAGTTTCTGTTTCATAGAGATGTAAAAGAATTTACATGCTTTGAGTGCACATCAAAGAGGAGCTCCGAAGCTTGGTGGCTTCTGGAGGGCAGGTCTATAAGGGAATAAACTATCTGCAATCAATCTCAAAGGAGGCTCTCAGTGAGATTACCAAAGGCTGGGCTTCTGATTCAGTGTCTTTGCATGGCCTGTTTTTAATTTCATACTCTTTGCACTTCGCATCTGAGATTTTTTATTGAAAACTCAATTATGAGCCACAGAATGCACCCAGTTGCCCCTCTTGTCAGTATTGAGACCTTCTCTGAGTATCACCAGGGACCAGCTTTGGAGTTTCAAAAGCCCAAGTCAGGCCCAGCGTCTCTCTCTTTCTGCTGCCTGCAGATCTGATATAGAACTCTCACCTGCTTCTCCAGCAGCATGTCTGCCTGAGTGGGACTGTACTGCCTAACATGAGTATAATTTGGCTAAACCTCTGAAACTGTAAGCAAGATCCAATTAATTACCTTCTTTTATAAGAGTTGCCATGATCATGGTGTCTCTTCCCAGCAATAGAACACTGAATATGACAGGGAGTTTTATTAATGTATGTGCATTTTACCTTTCACTATAAACATTAGCTTTCTCTGGGTCATGTGTTGACATTCACGTCATTTATTATATAAATGAAGTTGTATCTGTGGCCAAGTTCCTGAGAAACACGACTTAAGTCATGTTTAAGCCTGGGGAGTTTGCCCCTGTTTGTCATGCATATGTTTCAAGAAGCCAGGAGTGGGAGGATGTCATGCAGTTTACGGTCTTGGGCAATGAAGATGCTGATTAGCTAGGTCCATCTGGACATATTGTTTTATGTGCTACAGATTACAGCACAGACTACCAAAAGTCCTTATCCTTAACAGGGGTAATTTATTTTTCTGTGTTTAATTACTTAAGGGTGTGAGTCGAGTACTTGCAAGTGAAGTTATACAGATCATTAAACAACCTACGAGCCAAGTTTTGAACCAATTCCACCTCTGGAAAATTCACTCAATTACCTGTGGTCTCAACCTTGTTTGCAAACTGAAAAGGTGAATTGATGATTGTTAGGGAATCCAGGTGCTAAAGGTCTGTCCATCTGAGTTACTTTGTGGGTATGCTTCCTGTGATTGGTTTATACACTCTAAGGTTGAGAATATATTCCATCTTACAATCAGCAGAGATATTCTCTCCCACTCCCCAGACACGATTAATAGGGAGCTAATCCCATGCTTTCCACTGCCTCATCTTTCCATTTAGAACTGGAATCTAGTAATCACATAGTGACAAATGTTCAAAACCAATCTGGTTAATTCTACAAGTCAAGAAAACAAATATTATTTTTTTTTTATTTGCTTACGTATCTCTTCCCTGCTTGACCCTATATACACCATACTGATTTTGATGAAACCATCAAAGAATGGGAACAGATACTTTACTAATACTTGCCACGCACACTGAGTAGCTGCTATGGTTTGGACATGGAATGTCCAGGCTTGAAGCCTAGAGCGGTGCAATTGGAAGAGTGGAGACTGTGTGAGCGAGGCCTAGCGGGGAGAGTTTATGTCATTGGGAAATAATGTATGTATCTCCCATTTCCTTCTCCCTCCTTCCTTTCTTCTAAGTACCATGAGGTAAGCAACCATCTGCCCTACATTTCCCTTCAATGTGCACTTACCTTGTCACAGGCCCACAAGGCCAACCATTCAGAAACGGAAGCCCACAAAGGCATAAGCCAACAGAAACCTTTCTACCATTGAAAGCTGATTACCTCAGGTTTTGAGTTACATCGCTAGATAGCTGATTAACACCCGTGCATATAGGTTCCAGGTGGTAACTCATGAAAACTTCACCGTAACCTTGTAAAGTTAGCATTATTTTTGTCCCCACTACACTGATGAGACAGAAACTGAGCTCACCTCACTTCCCAGAGCGAGTGAAACATGAAGGCAGGTAGAGCCTGGGCTCTTGACCACGCCACCCCTCCCAGTCTAAGCAAAGGGGAGAAGTTACATCTCTACATCTTCTCTTGAGTCTCCTGATCACATCATTATGATAAACCCCATCCTGAGCTTGACAGCCAGACACGTTCGAGGTAAGAAGGCTGACTCCAGTGAGGGAGGCTGCTGCTAGAGGATGGGGATGGGCACTGATGTCAGTTCCACTAGCAGACATCGGCCGATCACTGAGGAAGCCAGGAAGAGGTTACAGTTCACACCAAGGAAGAAAGGGTATCACTGAGATGAAAAACTAGAGCTTCTGTTTTTAGGCCGTTCTTTCTCTGTGCCTTCTTCAATTAAGGTTTCTTAATTACTTCATTAAGTTGGCAACTGTAGCCAAGGTATCTTTCTTAGATCTCCCCCCCCCAAATTCTTCATACAGTAATATACCCAAGTATCTTATTTGCAAATCCTTGATCATTAGCCATCATTGTGCAGTCGACCCCATGCTTTTTCTCTGCCCTGATGCAAAAAGCTGTGGAAGCCACACTGACATTACAGCCATTGGGTTGTAAGGCTGAGTCGCTTCCCTTCTGGGGCACTCATTTATTTGCTGTGGATTCGTTGAGTACTTATTCTGTCCCAGGCATCATGAGGACTGGTCTACTGAGATAAGTGGGTCATGTCCCCTACACTTATAAAATTAAAGTCTTGAGGGAGAGGTTATACTAGTCACCTCTGCCATAATGCAGGAATGTACTATACTGTGTCAACAATGTATGTGTGGTCTCCAGTGACCTGAGCATCCAGAGAATGTTCCCCAAGGCTTGGGAGGGGGGCTTGATGAACTCTACAAATTTATTTAAAGTCTAACTAAAAGTCTTGCTGTGAAATAAAGTCATTCTAGACAGCAGAGGTCATCTGGTCCCTAGCGTCATAGCAGAGACCTGTAGAACACTCTGGGAATGTTCCAGAAAGGCAAAGGTTGCTCTAAGGGCTGAATAAAGATAACCAGAACTCCACATGTGACTAAGCTCAACCAAGTTTGTCTTTGTTGCTATCGTGACTCTTCCTTACATATCAGGAAGCTAACACTGTTGAACTAACAGAGCTAAGTACAAAGTCACAGTGTGGTTTTGCTTACTTTGTTGCTGTTTTCTTGCTTGCTCTTTTAATGCATCTAGGTCTCCATCTAAGACCAAAGGCAAAAAGTGAAGAGATAAAGGCTCAAGAGCTGCACTTCACCTTGTGGTGCCTGGAGATTATTTTGTTGCCTGGGGAACCCTTGTGGTTATTCTCCTGGATATGTTATAATCAGCCTGTCTTTAACTGTCTTTTCATCAATATTTCTAAGCATATCTTCCACTTTCAGTTTTGAGTTAGTATTTGAGAAATCATGTCACTTAAAGTGTTAACTTAATACCGTTCTCAAGAGCAATGGTTCTCAACCTGTGAGTCACAACCCCTTTGGGGGCCACAGATCAGATACCTCTATGTCAGATTATTTGTGTTATTATTCATAACAGTAGCAGAATTACAGCTTCACAGCAGCAATAAAAACTTTTTCATGGCTGGGGGGTCACCACAGCATGAGAAACTATATTAAGAGGTCCCATAATTAGGAGGGTTGAGAACCACCACTCTAGAGCGTCTCCAAATCTGTGTCATATTCAAACCATTTTACAACCCAGACACTCCAGAAAAGAACACAAAACAGGTTTTTATATCATCTCAACATATCAGTCACCATCTAAACAGTATGCCATTATAGATAAAGAACCTACTGCCTGCACAGTTCAATAGAACTCCAGTCTGATAAAGAACCTACTGCCTGCACAGTTCAATAGAACTCCAGTCTGAGGCAAATGGGCATGGAAGGCCCCATGAAATAAAGCGCAGCCAGAAATGTTATGCTACCATAGGGGAAAGTGCACACTGGAACTTGAGATCTCACGCTTAATATGGGCACAGACAGAGGAGGCACCACAGAAAGATGCACAGAAGAAAACCATCGGAGATCCAAAGAATAGTGATACCAGTGTACCCCAATAAAGAGCAGTTAAGTCACAGTCTCTCAAAACATTTCTAAGGCAACTGACCATAGACTTCAGTTTTGTATTGTTAGGAACATGGAGGTCTCGTTAATCAAGATATCATTGGAGGGATAAATTTTTAACAAACTCAGAGCAGCCTAGAAAACTCTGGAATCATTTCAAAAGTGGAATCGGAATGGAGCAGGAACTAACAGAGAACTAACCAAAGTAAGGAAGGAGATAATAAGGTCAACAGACCCAAGAGAAGTTCCATGGCCAGTTCAAACTCTGAACTCTGCCACCGCCCTGATGAGGAGAGTCTGATGGCGAAAACCAAAATGTGTGTGTGTGTGTGTGTGTGTGTGTGTGTGAGAGAGAGAGAGAGAGAGAGAGAGAGAGAGAGAGGAAGAACCCATATGCTTGACAGTGGCTAAAATAAATAGGATTTCATTTTTTATCATTTCAAAGACATCTGGAGGTGGGTGGCTGCTGGCATTGATTTAGTAATTCAGTTATGTAAGGACAGTCTTATGATTTTCTCATGCAGCATAAGATGGTCACCATAACTGTAGGCAACATGGCCTGCTAAAATATGAAAAGGCAGGCCAGCACCTGTTCGTTTAGAACATGAAAGTTTCTCCAGACTTCCTTGTTAGCCTTTGATTAAAGAATGAAAGTAGAACTTCTGAAAATTCATCAGTCTGTCTGTCTATTTGTCTGTCTGTCTGTTTTGTCCCTGGAGTAGAACAATACAGGAAAGAACGAAGTTTGGAAATGACTTGGAAGAAGTACATGGCTTATGGTTTTTACAGATGTTGGAAAATTACTGTACTAAATCCTCTAGCAAAGTTGATTTTTTTTCCAGCAATTTGGTAACTCTAATGGTATCTTCAGTCAGACTTGGAATAAGGGAGCCATTATGCCATGTTCCTGATAGAACCCTGAAAGAATGCAAAGTAAAAACACCAAGAGCACTAATGAAAGTCCTGCATCCAGACATGGGAAAACTATATGAAGCAAAAACTGGGCCAGAGTGCAGCAAAACAGAGCATCTAGAAAGAGCACCTCAAGCCTGCCTTGCCCTTGACCTTTGTCCAACTGCAGAACATGTAGTTCCTTCTGCTTTAAGATCCTTCATCCTAGAAGAGTCAGCTGAGTCCTGTAGACGTGTGCAGAGAATTGAACACATCCAAGGAGCTGTGAGCCCTGATTAGAGAAATCTGTCTCGGAGCATGAAGCTTTGAGTGGACACTTCACTGCCATCATCGAGAGGCGAGTGGCTTAGTTCACTGTGGGTCTTACAGTGGTGTATTTATGGGCATCTGAAGTACTCATTAGGAGGGCTAAAACATCCCAGACAGAGAAGCTCTGATGTGTTTTAAATAACACTCACAGAAGGTTTCTCTACATCACAGGTTAAGTATATCATAAAAGTGGCTCTTATTTCCACTGATGTGTACTTCTGCTCCCAATATTGAACAGACATCTAGGGAGTTCTGGTGGGAAGACATAACTTAGAGGCACCCCTTATTCAACTTTGAAGAGAGCTACCAATGTGTCTTTGAATTTTTAATCATGTCTAAATCCCATGCAATCTCTGGCTTTAAATATTCTATAGAATTGAGAAAATAACAAAGAAAGATGCCAGAGAGCAAATGTCAGCATTTCTGGAAACCTAGCCATGGCTGTAAACAAGCCACAGACAACACTTCCTGGGGCCTTAACAGTGTATTCGTGTCAAGCAAGCATGTTACCGAGAGCCACACTGATTAATCTCAGCACCGGTCCTGAGCCGCGGCTCCGCCAGAAGACATGACAGATTGTCGGGAGGAGCAAACTATTATTTTTCCTCAGCGGCCAATGCTATAACTGTTGAAATCATAGCTGGGAAGAAGCAAGCTCAATCATGCACTTCATGTATTCTTTTCAACCAACTGGCCAATAATTTTCTCACTGAAGTAAAACTTGAGGGAGCAAACCACAGAAGTGAAGCAATGGCCCACCATGAGAGATAGCTGTTTGCATGCTAGGAGTCCAAGAAAAGGTGCCAATGTGCAAATCCCAGAAAAAGAATTGAAGTATATATTCTCAGTCAAATAGAATATATGCTGAGAAGCCTAAACAAGCACAGCCTCTTTCTTAGACATCATAAGAAAGTACCAAGACGCTTGTTGTAGCTGCATAAGATAAACAACTGTGTGTCCACAGAAGATAAACAACTATCCTAGTATGTTTAACTTGCAAAGATGATACATAAGAACAATGCCACCAGAGTAACTGTCTCCTTTAACAGAGCAACATCACTGTGTTTTCTAGTGAGGACAGTCACATTCTCACTTAAAAGAGTGGAAGTGAAGACCTCACTAACACGGGGAGAAAGGATGGAGAGACCAGCACTGGGAGAGAACAGAGAGCAAGGGAATGAATGGACCCTGCAGGCTCCAGTTATTGGCTCTCCTTCAGTGTCAACGTGAGATTTGCTGTGGATTCCATGATAAACTGGATTGCTTTTTGTAAGCTAAAACTTTTTAGACATTTAGTTTCTGACACAATGAATGAAGATTAATGAGAGGAGTCTGGCAGAAGTTTCTGTCTATGACAGCTCTTGACTTCTGGCTTCTGCCTCAATGCACTGTGATCTTGGGGGATAGGTTGCTTAATCAGGGAAAGATATGGCCTTGTGAGGAGCCCCATCTCTTTCTCTGGGGGTCTCTGTGCTATCTCCCATCTCTTTCTCTGGGTCTCCACGCCATCCTGACTGGGTCTCCATGCTATCACCCATCTCTTTCTCTGGGTCTCCATGCCATCCTGACAATGCAGTTCTCATGCCATCTGCCCTCACACATCACCAAGGATGCTGCAAAGCTCTCTGAGACTCTAAGTTAAACTGACATCTTACGCTGGATGCCAAACTTTTTATCTCTACTTACTAATATTTAAAAATCAAGACTTGGGACTGGAGAGATGACCCAGAACACTGGCTGCTCTTCCAGACAACCCAGACTCAATCACCAGCCCACATGGCAACTTACCCTCATCTATAACTCCAGTCCCAGGAGATCGAAATCCCTCTTCTGGCCTGCATGGCCATTGCATACACATAAAACACTTCTTATGTAATCCATCACTGCCTCAAGATCTATATATAATGTTTGCATAGTCTCCCATGCCTCTCTCAATTCTCTCCCCAGTGGAATATGGTTCTTTACTATTGGAAAGTATAATTCCCTTGTTTATGAACAGTGTCAAGCAATTGCACAGAGGTATTCAACATTAACTCTGTGGTTGTGCCAAGAGAGGGAGCCAGCATCACCGGGGTTGGGGATCTAGTTTCCTGGTGTTTTCAAATGCCTGGCAGTTGCTCCTGGAGAACCAGGGAGAGTAGCTCAGTAATTCTAGGAAGTCTCAGACATTTCAAAGCTATGATTCATTTAACCTTACTTGTAACAATCCTCGCTTACTTTGTTCACTGTTATATTTCTAAAATGTATCATTGTTGCAGAATAAACATCACAGTTTGTTTGTTTCTTAGGAGACAACATTAAAAACAAAGAAATACAGGAAATGGGAAGGGACAGGTGCAGGTATTGCACTGTACTCTGTTACTGAGTAAAACACTTAGAGACACAAGACCAATCTATGTATTTAGAAACCTGATGTTTAGAAGACACTCTGAAGTCAATACTTCTTCCCCCACACCTCTCCATAAGCAGTTTTTGTTGTACTTGCCACTCTGTTTTTATGGTTTGACAAACTACTAATGCCAATGTGAATGAACTGCTGCTTTGCCCAGTGCACAAACTGTGTTGAAAACTTCCATATTCCTTCTAGAAGAGAGTAGAAATACACCCATGAGTAAAATGGACTTATTCGTTCTAGTTGCCCATGGTGAACTTCCACATTATAGATACAATGATGACATTATATATATAAAGGTAAGTATAAGAAATTATACTTAAGTACAAGAAATTACATGTATAAATTTATAAAGCTAAGTATAAGTATAAAGTTAAGCATAAGTATAAAATTTCAATTCCTTAACTGCTATTGCTTTGAAATTGACCCAAACCTCCAGCAATATGTTTCTGTTTTGCTTATTCTCAGAACTCAGGGATCCATTGCACTCAAGGAATAGATTTTCCTTCAAATTAAGGTATGTGTTTTAAGAAGATTATTTTATTGATTTTAGTATCTAGTTTTTTTTCTGAGCAAAAAACACATTGTAGATTAACTAAAAATATAATTCTTCCCCCCCTCTCTCTGTGTGTGTGTGTGTGTGTGTGTATGTGTGTGTGAGTGTGTGTGTGTGTGTGTGAGAGAGTGGGGGGGTGCATGTGTATGTGTGTGCTTGTGTGGGAGTGTGTATATGTGTGTGTGTATGAGAGAGAGGGAGAGAGAGAGAGAGAGAGAGAGATCTTCAAAATCTCAAGTTCACTCCAGTTTGAGTAGTTGAGTAAGATTTGTCTTCCCAAGTAACTTTGTATGCTCTGTAACTTGACTCCTTTGATTTTTATTGCAAATTCCATTTCTCATGGCTCAGTTTTAAAGAAGAAAATGTCAGTGCTATTGGGTACTAGAATAAATATATCTCCAACTATACATGACCAGAAAAATAAAACTTGAAATATTTATTCTTCTCACAGATGAATTATTTTCTTATGATTTGCTGTCTTCTAATGACTACAGTTGAAGAGTAAATGCCCTGTCGATAAAAGGCTGAGTTGGGTGAAAATAATTGACAAATATGATAAACTGAAGACTAATTTTCTTTTAAAAGTAACAAAGGCTAAGCCTAGCTACCATGCCCATTCACAGCCAGCATCTTTGCAGGATCCTCAGGTCAAAAAGCAGGTCCTAAACACATAGATCTTCCCGTAGGTGAGCCTCACTGTTCGCTGGCTCCCTCTTTCCTTCCACGTTGTGCCTGCCCACTTACTGAGCAGTGACCTCATGGCTGGCTCAGTCTCCCTTCTAATCTCTGCATGAGCTCTGTGACTCAGTTCCCATGTGGGTGACAGCTCGACAGACTTACCTTTCAGCAGTCTGTTTTTCTTAATTCCATTTTCTACTTGTGTTTGCCTTGCACCAGGCATGCACAGGTCCAATTAGCACCTGCAACTGCCCATTCTGAAATCACAAGCCCTACATCCGTTTCACTGAACCACATGTTCTATGTCCCCAGCTCCTGCACATCAACTGCATCTGACTTTGTGCTCTTTTTAAAAAGTGTGTGTGTGTGTGTGTGTGTGTGTGTTTGTGTGTGTGTGTGCATTTTTCTTTCAAGTTACACTGGAAATATGTATGTCAGTGCTTGCTTGCTTGCTTGCTTGCTTGCTTGCTTGCTTGCGACCCCTCTTCTCATTTCCTCCTCCTGGTGAGATCTCATCCACTGTCACCAAAAAGTTTGCTATTGTCTCAACCAACATCGACTCCAGATTTTAAAACTCAAGCTTGTTCAACCACTCTGGAAATCAGTCTGGCGGTACCTCAGAAAATTGGACATAGTACTACCGGCAATTCCTCTACTTGGCATATATCCAGAAGAGTTTCCATCTGGTTATAAGGACACATGTTCCACTATGTTCATAGCAGCCTTATTCATAATAGCCAGAAGCTGGAAAGAACCCAGATGTCCCTCAACAGAGGAATGGATACAAAAAATTTGGTACATTTACACAATGGAGTACTACTCAGCTATTAGAAACAATGAATNCCCTCTAGGTGGAAGAATAACATGAACTAACTAGTTCCCCCTGCGCTCATGTCTCTAGCTGCATATATGGAAGGAGATGGCCGAGTTGGCCATCATTGGGAGGAGAGGCCCCTTGGTCATACAGACTCTATATGCCCCAGAACAGGGGAATGCCAGGGCCATTACGTGGGAGGGGGTGGGTAGGGGAGCAGGGAGGGGATGCGGGAGGGTAAGGGAAATTTTCTGAATAACATGTGAAATGTAAATGAAGAAAATATCTAATAAAGAGAAAAAAAACTCAAGAAGGATCTTTCCATCTGTATTTTATCCAATTCTCTTGAGACGTAAGGATCACTGCAGCCTTCTGGAAGCCATTTCTGTAGCTTTCCCTTTATACCTCCGTTCTTGCTAAGAGGTTTCTACCCAAAGACCCTCCCCTGCCCCAAGGTTCCTGTTTAAGGGCGCAGGCGCAGTACTAACCACCTTGCCGGTGTTTCTCAGTCCAGTGATTTTTGTGTCCTTTAAGAAAATACAGAGTTTACTTATTTATTATATTTTATTATCTTCCAGTAACATGTAAGTTTATCTGCTGCTTTTACACATATATCTCAAACCTTACATGAAGCAAGAGCTCAAGAAACATCTGTTGGGGCTGGCGCAATGGCTCAGAGGGTAAGAGTAGAGTAACTAGGCTACTTCACAGCAGCCACGCAGTAACTTCAGTTCTAGGGCATCCAACACCATCTTCTGACCTCTGCAGGTACCAGGCATGCATGTGGCACAGGCATACCTGAAGCTAAAAGTGCTTTGTGTCTTTATACGTTATGCACACACAGAGTAGAGTGAGTAAATCTAAAAGAAAGAAACTGTCACAGGAACGGATATTTCGTTTCCTAGACTGCGGCCTGACTTGACTTCCCGCCCAGTTTTCCTTTGTCTGCATCTTTTCTCTTCCTCTTTAAACACCCTTCAACTTTCAGTGCGTACCCTGCCATCCTCAGTGACTTCAGCCATTCTCATCACCCGAGCCATATCCTTCACGGTGGCTCCGGAAACCCCTGTATCTCCCATCTACATCTTTCTCCGGCATTGCGGCACAAGTACAATGGACCTAACCCCCTTCCAGTAGCCTTTCCCCTGAGCTACACAGGCCCTGACTCACATGGTAATAACTAAATCTATTTGTATCTTCTGCAAACTACCCTTTCTAAATTAAGTACAGTATTTTATCTAACACCTCCTAGTGGGGTGCAAATGTCAGTGTGGATGTGACCATGGCTCTATGCTTTATATAACCAGGAAGTATCAGAACAAGGGATTTGCCGTTCTAATAGTGTGAACAGGACAGATTTCTGGGTAGAGCAAGAGAGGCTTTCTTCTCAGCGGTCAGCTGACACTATCTATAACTCTAAAAATACAGAAGCATTTATTGACTTGGGATACTGCAATAAATTTGTAGGATTAAAATTAAAAGCAAATATATTTTCCACCATTCACATTAACAAATAAAAACCATCAACTGGCAGCATGGTTAAAAGGTCACATTTCAGACAAAAACATGACTATAGCAAGACTAAGCTATCTCAAAGTGCCAGAGAGAGCCTCTCCAAATAACTATCATAAATTGATGGGGTATGGTAGACAGAACACTGAAGTCTCAGCCTTTGCACCAGAGTTAAATGCTATCTGTGTGATTTATTAATTGCTGGGGTTCAAACAAGTTAATGATAGCAGACACTGAGCACTTACAGCTGACTGACAGTTTTTAAAGTTTCTCAACTGACAGTTCTTATAAAACCTTGCAAGTGCCACGCGTCCTGTTCTGCAGTTTCAGAGGAAGCATTGAAGAACAGAGCAGAGGAGGAGTCTCACCCAGATCACAGTTGGTTGCTGACCAGCCTTGTCTCAGAACCACACTGCTTAATCCCAAAGTCCATGAGTTAAATGTCATGTTGTGCTCTAAAAGTCTATTTCCAGAACTGTGACTTAATTAAGATAGTCCATGAAAATACCATTCTATAAATTTTAACTATGAATGCAAGATACAGAATCGTTAGCGAACTGAGAAACTCCATAGAACGTTGTCTCTCTTTACGTTTGAATTGTACTATTTCCTTAATAAATTTGAGAAGAGCTTTCCCTGTTGTTAAAGGATTAAATTGAATGTCATGTTTGAGTCTTTAAAACTGCTATTTAGGGTCCTCAAAGATAACAATAAATATTACATGAAATTGGGAGAAAGCTCTTGGATGTCCTGACAAATGTTACCTATTCAAGTTCACTGCAGAATAATACAAATCTTGAAAGTTTGTACTATGTGCTAACTAATAGGTCAATTATCATATGCCATCATTAAAGGGAAATAAGCAATCAGCTATTAAAATAAAACTCCAAGGAAGTCAGATTTTCAAGTCATTAACAAAGAAATTTAGTCCTGAAAGAACAAAAATACCTAATACTTAAGTCCTTTATAGTATGCATTTGGGATATATTCCTCATTATTTACCCACTTAAAAATCATTATTTTTACTGAGTAATTACCATGCAGGACACCACATAATATGCTACAGATACGCTTTGGAGACAAAAATGTCTACTGCTCAATGGGGAAGATTTTGACATGACCTTTATAATGTAAATGATAAAAGGAATATTATGTCTTTGAAGAGTATGGCAATGGCTTGCAGCACACACCGATGGCTATTCTAGACCCATTTCGTGACACAGAAAGCAACATTTTTAAATGTAGATGACAAACTAGATTTGAAATATTAGCTAGTTCCAAGGGTTCTATATAGGGCTGACTCAGTGTCACCATTCTTCCTGATGATCTCTTCAGTCACAGCTCAGCCCAGTGTCACAACCAGTTCTGAAGTTAAGTCTTATTGGGCCACTCAAATCCCTCAAACCATCTGCTAGTGCAAAGTAGACTTGAGGCTTTATGTTTGCAGGAACTGAGTCTATCTTTGGATGTGTCAGATTCTAACTCAAGAAAGGATTCTAACTATCCCATAACCTTTAAAGATATTTCCCCATGCCATTTTAAAACAGATATGAATTAGACACATTAGTAGAATAAGGGAGTTAGAATCTTCTCACTTTCTCCTTTAGCACTGAAGCACTTCCTAGGTCTTCCCTTTTGGTTGCCTGCTAAAAGAGATATGCTACTTACGCTGCTAGTGAGTACAGCTTATGGTGAAAAATAATCTGATTGGTTATTGCATCAGTAAAGGGGGGAACAAAAATAAATGGTTCATTCTCAGAGGCATAGCTTTAGACTCTTGGAGATACCAAAGGCATGCGGCCTATGGAAACATTGTGAGAGATGTTTGCTTCTGTGGAAATAATGATTAGGCCAGGGGAGGTAGTCATACCCAGTTCATATGATTCATCTTTCATAGTGTCACCTGGAACACCAGAGCATAGTTCTTGGCTTGATGTATAGATTCAACATGGACTCAGCATGAGTAGTCTACTTAGCATTTTGCATCCTCTCTCCTTAAATAAATGAGATGCAAAAAGTGACTTACAGTGATTCTGAATCTTATTACTTGAACATCCTGAAATGAACTGCCTGGTCCTAACACCAAGGCATAAAGTAATGACAGGTAATAGAATCATCTAAAATTAATTAGCACTCACACCAGGAAAACATTCCAGGTTGTTCTTTTTAACTTTAACTGGCTTATACAGTATCCTATGTAAAGAGCAAAATGATACACCAGACACATAGTAGACACTTAAAAGTGATTTATTGAATAAATGAATAAATTATTTAATGAGTTAAAGAGTGGATGAAGAAGGAACGGGACATCCGCAGTCCAGTGAATGAATGTCGCTGGATCCTCAGCTCTCAAGTCCCATTTAATTCCAGCCCCGTTCTCCTCCAGGTCTTCTCTTACAACTAAGTCTACTTGCATCTCCAGATCTCTTCCCGCCCCTTCCCTCAATCCGTTACATCCTGAAGGTTGACATAACCTATCCAAGGACCATCTTACCCTACAGCTGCAGACCCAGCCAATAAGGCAAGCACTAGACACAGGAAGAGTCTACAAGGATGGAGGGCTGAGACATTCACACTTTCAGATTCCTCTCCAGCTGGCACAGCAGGGGAACTGCAGAGACCACAGCAGCTTTGCTATGATTCTAGTCATCTTTCCGTCCTCTCCATGTATTGGAGCTCTCTCTCCCCATCTGGGAAATCATACTTCCTCTTGTTTGCCCATACCTTACCCACACGATATATTACCCTGTTATTCAGAATTCCAGCTGCCAGACTTAAGTGCCCCATTGTGTGGCTTTGCTCTTCTTTTCAAATATCAGTGCTTATGCTATCCTTTACTAGAGAGAATCAAGTACTAAGTGTCTTCATTTCATCACAGCCTTCCCACATACGTGTATTGTGCGGTTTGTTCATATACATCCCGTGACCTCTCTAGTCTCTCCATTTCTCATACACTGGTCCCTTCCTCCCAAATATTCCCATTCTACTTTCACACAGTATTTTCCCAAAAGAGAGTCTTCCACGCACGAGAGTCAAGGCGATGGTTTGCGGTTCTGAGTCTGAACTGTTTAACCACCTTTCCATCCATCTTCCCAAACTGGCATGATGTTCTGGCATGATGTTCTCTGCTTTGTTTTCTCTAGTGCGTGTGTCTGTGTGCTCGCATGGCACAAACCCAAGCATGCCTGCATGCATGTGCATGCATACATAAATACATATGTCTGTGAATAGATCTCACATATGTCATATTTTCTTTTCCATTCATCTGTTGGCGGCTACAGCTTGACCCTTGTGAATGGTGATGTTACAGACATGGATGTGAAGGTATCTGTCCTGCGTATCAATTTAGAGTTGTTCCTCTGAGTAGCTGTCCAAGAGGGGCTGGCCCAGTCACGTGGTGCTGTTCTCTACATTGCTGTCTGTAGCTTCTGCACTCATTCACATTCTCATTAGCAGCAGACAAGCATACTTTGTCCCCCACCTTCACAGTGGGATTTGTAGTTGGTTCCTTGATGACCCCCATCCAGAGTCCTGGTGGGACAGAATCTCAGTGCAATTTTGTTCTCATTTTCTTGATGAGCTAAGAAATTTTAATATTTTATAATACTCCTTCCTCTTTGTTGTTTGTTTGTTTGTTTGTTTGTTTGTTTGTTTGTTTGAGACAGGGTCTCTATACATAGCCCTGGCTGTCCTGGAAATTACTGTGTAGACCAGGCTTGAACTCATAGAGATCCATGTGTCTCTACCTCCCCTAGGATTAAAAGACATGTGTTACCATGACAATTATTCTTAATGAGTCATATCTGGGCCAGTCCATCAGCCATGACCACCTTCAGTATTTTAATTTTACTAAACTTGATCTAACCAAGCTGAGATCACTTTTATCCCTAGCTGTTTATCTATGACCTAAGATCCTCATCTGAGAATAGTCCAGGCTACTGACAGTAGTGCCCCAGCATGATGAATAGCCAAAAATGATTTGTATACAACGCTAATGCAGTTAAAAGAGCAGAGGATTTAGATGTGGCTAAATGATTGACATTGTTTTGTTTGAGATCGTTTTACTATGTAGCCCCAGCTGGCCACAAACTTAGGATTCTCCTGCCTCAGTCATGCATGCCACCACCTTTAGCTTGAATCTTAAGTCTAGGGTTCACTGTTGCCTGAACAAGTAAATGAATCTCTCAGAGCTTATCAGAGCTTCTGCTTCTCCTTCAAGTTACAAAGAACAAGACTCATTCTGAAAATAAACACCAAAGATAATGTATACTAGTGTTTGCATATAATAAATGCCGCTGGACACACAGTGGTAGGTTGTAGCATCAATTATAACAGTTATAACCCCAAAGCTATTACACAACATTCCAACCCACCAGTCATTTCCTAAAGTCCATTCAGAAAGACATTGAAATGCACACTATCGAGTACTATAGTACTATAGTGGCTACTGTTTTTTCAGAAAAGTGTTTTTATTATTTCTATGTATTCCTGAAATAATCCAACAGAAAAAAAAATCACTGTGCTTGTTAGTGTTTGTGTCCATTTGACCTGAACTGGAAGGAACCTGAATGGAGAAAACCATCAGACTGGCCCATAGGCAAGCCCATGGGACATTCTCTTGTTAATTACTGATGACTGTGAGCAGAGCCATCCACGGACAGGTGGTCCTGGGCTGTGGAAGGCAGCAGGCTGAGCGAGCATAGAAAGCAAGCCACTAAACAGCCTTCCTTCATGGCTTCTGCTTCAGCCCTACCTCTAGGTTCCTGCCCTGAGTTCCTGCCCTGGCTCCCTCCATGAAGGGTTGTAAGCTATAAGGTGAAATTAACCCTGTCCTCCTGAAGTTGCTTTTGTCTTTATCATGGCAATGGAAAGTAAACTAAGACAGTTATGCCTTCCATATATGTAGCTCTTACTTTGAGTAAAACGTGATTCGGTTTGAAATCTCAAGTTAACGAGAAAATGCCATATTAATTTTATTCTGTCCCCTATGAGTATAACACAATATGACAGGCTTCATCACGTATCACTTTTCCTTAACATTAAAGCTATTTTTGTAAAGTTGCCAAGATATTTGGCACAGTTGCCAGTCCAAATTAGGAATATGGCTTTTCAAAGTACAAACACTCAGAGAGCGAAAAAACTTTCTCTGGCACTGTGTTTCACACGACAAAGAACAGGAAGAGACATGATAGTTCTGTTTCACTTCTCAGCATGCATCTAAAAAAAGTCTTTAAATAGTCCTACCAACCGTACCAGTCTCTATCTAATAGCCGATATGCTGTAAGCTTTGATTTTAAGGCTAGAAATGACTTATTAATTCCAGTTTTTTTTCTTCCATCCTGTCTCCCCCAAAGACATAAGGAGCCACCCTGATAACAAAGGACAATGTCTGACAATAGCCCAAAAGTTTGGAATACCCAAGATTCAATTCACAGACCATATGAAATCTAAGAAGGAAGACCAAAATGTGGATGCCTCAGTGCTTTTTAGAAGGGTGAACAAAATACTCACAGGAGGAAAAATGGAGACAAAGTGTGGAGCAGAGACTGGAAAGGCCACCCAGAGTCTGCCCCACCTGGGGATCCATCCCATATACAGCCACCAAACCCAGACATTATTGTGGATATGGCTGTCTCCTGTGAGGCTCTGCCAGAGTCTGACAAATACAGAGGAGAAAGTTCAAAGCCAACCATTGAACTGAGCCTGGGGGTCCCCGATGGAGGAGTTGGAGAAGGGACTGAAAGAGCTGAGGGGGTTTGCAGCCCCATGGAGGGAGCAACAGTCAACAGACCAGACCCCCAGGAGCTCCCTGGGACTGGGCCACCAACCAAAGAATACACATGAAGGGACCCATGGATATGTGGCAGAGGATGGACTTGTTGGACATCAGTGGGAGAAGAGACCATCAGGCCTGAGTAGGGGAATGCCAGGGCAGGAGGGTGGGAGTGGATGGGGAGGCACTCTCATAGAGGCAGGGGGAGGGGAGATGGAATAGGAGGTTTCCAAAGGG
>LR749532.1:3001697-3028478 GCA_902729485.2 Mus minutoides
CACTTTTAGTCCACCTGTTCAACCAGACCCAATCACAATCTATTTGATAAAATCTCATAATACAAAGCAGGTAACATCCTAACATAAGCTACTGAGGAATTAAATTCAATAACTGACATCAGCATGAAGAAAATAAAATAACAAAATCTCCATTTAATGGTAATAGAGAAGTTAATGAGAAAAGTCCAGAACTCTATTTTTTATTTAGCACAGAGAAAGCAAAGTTCAATCTTTTTTAAGAGTAATTTTTAAAGTAAGGTGTACCATCACTGAGAGACACTTGCACATTATACTTAGCCTTAGTTTACTCTTCTTTCTTATATAATTAGTGCCCAAGAAGTTTTGTCTATTTCAAGGTAAAAAGGTGCTCTTGTGCTGGAGGAGTTTGCAGCCCCACAGGAGGAACAACAATATGAACCAACCAGTACCCCCAGAGCTCCCACGGACTAAACCACCAACCAAAGAGTACACATGGAGGGACCCATGGTTTCAGCCGCATATGTAGCAGAGGATGGCCTTGTGGGACATCAGTGAGAGGAGAGGCCCTTGGTCATGTGAAGGTTAGATGTCCCAGTATAGGGGAATGCCAGGGCCAGGAAGCAGGAGTGGGTGGGCTAGTGAGCAGGGGGAGGGGGATGGGATGGGGGTTTTCGGAGGGGAAACCAGGAAAGGGAATAACATTTGAAATGTAAATAAAGAAAATATCTAATAAAAAATACAAATAAAAAGGTGTTCTTGCATTTTTCCCAAATGTTTGCTCATATGTTTATATCGCAAGCTAAATTTATATCACAGAAAAGTAGTATTGAGGTTTATTTTCTTCATACATTTGCATTAATTGTTTTCTTTTATTAAAAATAGATTTTCTTCTCAGATAATACATCCTGACTATGGATTTTCCTTCTTCTACCCTTCCCTGATATTCACATTAATTTTGAGTAGAAGATTATCTTCCGAAATGTCAGAACCTCCAGCACAGTGCATGTGCACACTTCAGAATTCCTGCTTTACATCAGGTTTCTGTCTGTCGTGGTTATGGGAGTAGTTGCTCCTGTTGCTCAAAGCAACTCTTATCCACATAAAAATAATAAAGAGAAGTGGGCTAAGCATAGCTCGTGGGCACACCAGGATAATGCACAGGCGGTGCTCGCATTCTCATGCTTTCAAGGAAAGAAGGCCTCACTGGCTGCTACATACACTTCAACTCCTTGTGTGTTGTGAGCTAATTCCATCATCCATCATCCATATGAAAATCACATGCCCTGGCCAGGACCGACCTTCTACATAGACATGCACATCATCAGCAGTCATCTCCCAATACTCATAGCCCATTCCAGTCTCAGAAGCCAGCCTCTCGCTAAACAAAGATTTCACAATGCTATTTTACAAAAAAATTTATACAAAAATGAAGAACAAAAGCTAATTCCTTAGCATATTTAATAATGCAAGTTTACCGTTTACTGAAATTTTTCTAAACCAGTACTTCCTGGAGGGAGTACACCTCCAAGCTTCAGTGCCACGGAAATGGAACAAGAGCCAGGCTGCTGAGTTGCACCCTGCCTAGGTCATAAGGAAAAAAGGGTGTTGCTCTCAGAATTCACTAAGCCACCACAAAACCAGTACCATGGGCAAATTTTAGAACTTCCCAAAATAGCAATACACATGCCATTCTTGAAATCCTGTGTAAAATCAGCTAGCGTTATGGTAACCAGGCTCCATTCTCGTGTGCGTACCATGAGTACGAACCATGTGTGGACTCAGAGACAGGAAAATAGTTTTAAAACATGAAATGGTATAGGCAGCCTCTGGGGTCTATTTAACCAACAGTACACGAGGTTTGGGGGAATATTGCTTCTGCTTCGGGATTCGGCCTCTTAGCGCTCACACACTAACAGACTCTCGGTGGTCTGCTCACCTCGTGTCCCTCTGAGTTTTGGCTACACAGTATCTAGAGAACTTGGGGTTCTACTGGTATTTGCTGGGTTTTGTTGTTGTTTTTGTTGTTGTTTTGGTTTTGGTTTTTCGAGACAGGGTTTCTCTGTATAGCCCTGGCTGTCCTGGAACTCACTTTGTAGACTAGGCTGGCCTCGAACTCAGCAATCCGCCTGCCTCTGCCTCCCGAGCGCTGGGATTAAAGGCGAGCACCACCACACCCGGCTACTCACTGGTTCTGAGTTGATGCTTTGAATACATTTGCATGGAAACTGCTCCCTTAACCAGGGTTTTGCCCACTTAATGAGGAGTAAAATATATTTTCTAAGAATCTTAAATTAGAAGTGAAGAATAGAGCACTAGTGTATATGTTAATATAGTTAGTAACTAAAGTTGACCGCAGCTGTAGAGGATTGAGAATCACTGACCACACACACCCCTGGGTGTCTCTGGGAGGATGTTTGCAGGAAGGTTTGACTGAGGAGGAGAGACCCACCGCAGTGTGGGCGGTGTCAGCCTAAGGGCTGAAGAGAGAAGAAACTGAGCAGCGGCACATGAGCCCCCTCTCTCTCTCTTCCTGACTTCTGAGACAATGTACCCAGCTACCTCCTGCCCCTGCTGCCACCATGATGGACCAAGGTCTCGTACACTGTGAGGTGAAAAGCCCTTTCCTTCTCTACATTCCTTTAGTCAGGTATTCTGTCACAGCAAGAAAAAACATTAAAGAGTATTAAGCTAGAAAATTAACCTACAATAATCTAAATTTTGGTTGACATACATAAATGCCTCCCAAGTTTTTTATGCAAATTTAAGACTCTGAATATTAATTGTTGTACCAAACTATGTCCTCTCTGTATCTTTTGTTTTTTAATTAGGCATTTTATATCGGTTCTCTGAAAATTCCTTGCCGCTGTATTTTGATGGAGCATTATTTTAACGCAGCATTAATCTGGGCCAATTTAAACAAAAAAAAAAAACAAAAAACAAAAAACAAAAAAAACAAAAAAAAAACTGAGCTCATTTGCATTGTCTTTGAGTTTTGTTTTTGTTTGCTTGTTTGTTTTTGTTGTTTTTTTTTAATAAAATCCAAGTGCTAATGCACAGTGCGGTTAAAAAAAAAAAGGGAGAAATAATCCAACCCCAGAACCAACCAGATCCGACGTCCAGCCCATATCTCTAAAGTACTTTTGTTTATCAATCTCCATTGATTGCGGCCCTTCCCTTTCAGCTGGCTAGCCTTCCGTTTTCTCCCACCTTCCCTCTCCTTCCCTTTTACACACTACCACTATCTTTTCCTTTAACAACAGCACTGCTGGTGATCATGACTCTGTGTCCAGCCTCTGACAGCCCTGCCAGTCCTCACAAGCTGATTAGACAGAGAACACTCGAAGTCTCATACCAACTGTTGTCAGCGAGTCTGGAGGGATTTTAAGGTCCTCAGGGTCCTCGTGTTTCTCTCTGGTAGTAGTTCCCTACCAATCAAACGGGAAGGCTGAGGTAATGCAATTTCCCTATTCACTTCAGGGAAACAAAAGATGTGACTCACATCTGTGTTTCCCAAATAAAGCATCTCAGTGAACACGAAAATTCTCTGTGGCTTCTTCTGTACGAAACACCTTACTTGTCTTCAAAATGCTGCCACTGGCCTTCCCAGACATTCTGCACTTAGACAAAACAGAGGCTCTTCAGCCAGAAGTTAACCCCTGGTAACTAATGATCCTGTGCTGTCTTGTGAAAGCATGCCCCCGTGGTTTATAGGATCGACTTGCTGTTCCTTCTGGTCATGGTGGCCTTGAGGAATTACCTCCAACTATACCGTTTGACAAAAACACCAGAGTATTGTCTCAGTGTGGCTTCTGAGAAGATTTTTAACTGGTTCTGTGTGAAACAAGTCACTGGGCATTTCCCTGGTGCTGCATAAAGATGGCCATGAGTCAGAATAATCTATACAGCTCCTCAGATAAAATAATGCAGAGTTAATGTTGAAAGAATAATATAAGCCATCCATTGGATGGAGCACAGAGTCCCCAATGAAGGAGCTAGAGAAAGTACCCAAGGAGCTGAAGGGGTCTGCAGCCCCATAGGAGGAACAACAATATAAAGCAACCAGTACCCCCAGAGCTCCCTGGGACTAAACCACCAACCAAAGAAAACACACTGTGGGACTCATGGCTCCAGCTGCATATGTAACTGAGGATGGCCTTGTCAAGCATCAATGGGAGGAGAGGCCCTTAGTCCTGTGAAGGTTCTATGCCTCAGTATAGGGGAATGCCTGGGCCAGAAAGCAGAAGTGGGTGGGTTGGGGAGCAGGGGGAGGGGGAGGAGATAGGGGATTTTCAGAAGGGAAACTAGGAAAGGGGATAACATTTGAAATGTTAATAAAGAAAATATCTAATTTTTTTAAAAAAGAAAGAATGATACAGATAAGTTCTAGTTAGTGGGACAAGAGCCTTAAATTGGTGTGTCCAAGACAGGGCAATTATTATCCAACCCTACTTTATCAATGCGAGAGACCCTGAAGAGAACAAACAGTGGAGAAATTCTTCCCACTCTAAAAAAGACCATCACAATTCTGTGTCCACCCAGAACCAAAAGATCTTCAAATCAAACATGATTTTCCAACTTCTAGAAAGTACAACAAAAGGGAGGTATGTGATCACCAGGCGCATGTGCCATGGTTGCCAGCACACAGTGGGTTGTTGAACTTTAATGAAAAAGCCATCTCGCCGGGCGTGGTGGCACACGCCTTTAATCCCAACACTTGGGAGGCAGAGGCAGGTGGATTTCTGAGTTCGAGGTCTACAAAGTGAGTTCCAGGACAGCTAGGGCTATACAGAGAAACCCTGTCTTGAAAAACCAAAAAAAAAGAAGAAGAATAAAGAAAGAGAGAGAGAGAGAGAGAGGAAGAAAGAACGAAAGAACGAAAGAACGAAAGAAAGAACAAAAGAAAGAAAGAAAGAAAGAAAGAAAGAACAAAAGAACGAAAGAAAGAACAAAAGAAAGAAAGAAAGAAAGAACAAAAGAAAGAAAGAAAGAAAGAAAGAAAGAAAGAAAGAAAGAAAGAAAGAAAGAAAGAAAGAAAGAAAGAAAGAAAGCAAGCCATCTCTCCTTCAGGAAACCTCCCGTGTTGAATTAAAGTACACTTTTTCCATTTCCTTTAATCTCAATGTGGCTAGTATGTTATTGCTTGTGATGAACTGACTAACCATTGCTGGCGTTCTGTGCCTGATGGGCTCCCTGAATGTTAGCAAGTGCATGAATTGTGTATACGGCAGCTGCCCCTCACTACATTTTGTCTGTTCTTCTAATAGCATCCAGAAAGCATTGTTCATAATTATTGAAATATGGAAAGTGTACTTTTGGTCTTCACCTTCATAGAACACTTTTTACTTTTAAGTATGAAAACAAATATTTTTGACAGATACTTTATAGCCTATCTCAAACAATTTGTGAGGTTTTGTTAGTGTGTTTTGTTTGTCTGGTTAATTCATATGTTTGTTATTTCCTTTCTCCATAAATCAACTGTCTTTTAATTCCTCAAAATCACCACAAAATGTTCCAATATTCTCCTAGCATCTCTCTCTACCATCTTGACTCCATCTACTGGCTACTTCAAGCTATTTTTCTCTTTTGAGACAATACTTCAATTACCATAAAATAATTGCATCTTATTATTCTAAGACAATAATTCTGCTAGTACTACCCATGGCATAATGGTAGGTTGCTAAAGCAGCTCTAAAGCCTATGGTGTTTCTGAAAGCATGTGTGCACTTGCTTCTGACAGAACAGTGCAAAGTCACAAGAGGACAATGAAAGTTACACCTATGGCTGCTTGGGAAAGCTATAAGTCAATCTTGGCTCCCCTTTCTTAGCTGTCCATCAACCAACCAATCATCAATCAGCAGTATCCCCTTTACATTGATAAAGACAGTATTTATTGTGCCCTTTGCCATCACCATGCTTCGTATGCATTGGCTGCATGAGAGCTCATAACAGCCTAAGCATCTGGTCCAATCATTATCACTAATTTATCAAGGAGATCTTGAAGCCTGGTAAAGCTAAAAACATCCCCACATCATGGTGCTGAGAACAGGATTTGGATTCAGAGTCTGGTTCTGTGCCTATGGTGAACCTAGGACTATCCTTCTCCTCCTCTTCCTCCCCTTCCTCCTCTACTTCCTCTCCCTGCTCATCCTCCTCCCCATCTTTTTCTACCTCCTCCTCTTCCTCCTCCTCCTTCTTTCTCCTCCTCTTCCTCCTCCTCCTTCTTTCTCCTCCTCTTCCTCTTTGTCCCCCCCTCTTCCTCCTCCTTTCCCTTTTCTCCCTCTTCCTCCTCCTCCCCTTCTCCTCCTCCTCTTCCTCCCCTTCCTCCTCTACTTCCTCTCCCTGCTCATCCTCCTCCCCATCTTTTTCTTCCTCCTCCTTCTTCCTACTCCTCTTCCTCCTCTTCCTCCTCCTCCTCTTCCTCTTTGTCCCCCCTCTTCCTCCTCCTTTCCCTTTTCTCCCTCTTCCTCCTCCTCCCCTTCTCCTCCTCCTCTTCCTCCCCTTTTTCTTCTCATCCCACTATTTTATGTTAATTCCTTGATTTTTTTTTTCAACAGTGAGTTTCACTGTGACTACTTCATACATGCATCTGGTCAGTCTTTGCCCATCTTTGTCCCTCATTTCCCTACTCGCCTCATATTTGTCTTTCTTCTTCCCTCTGTTCCCTAGTCCTCTGAACCCCTACTAGCCATATCATGAGAGCAAGTCAACTGATGTCACTGTCCCACACAGCGTCTCCAGGGTAACCAACTCATGACGGAGATATGAAGACCCCACAAAGCAGGGGTCTCTACTGCTGTTCATGTCCATCTGTGCTTTACCTTCCTAGGAGCCAACTTTAAACTTTTGATAGCACAACTCTGAAGATAGATCAGTCAGAGATTCTGTTTAGTCCACCATGCTAAGTAAGATCAAGTGATTGGTTTCAATCATGTGATCAGTGCTTTAAGCTTGCAAACGCCTGCTACGTCATCTTTTTATGTGATGGTAGACAGCTTCCTTATCATATTGTATTTCCATATCTGCGTAGTCCCACGTTAAACTATTCAAGGGTGCAAATGATTCTTTCATTACATTCATGGTATCTGTAACAATACCTTGACATGTAATCAGTGCTTAGCAAATATTTGATGGCTAAGTTAATAAAAGAACAAATAAAAGCTATCTTACAGAATATTTACCAGTCTTTACATCGTTCCTCTTAAGCAAAGCCTCCTCTACTCTTGATTCCTCAACTCATGACCCAAATTACAGGACAGAAGGGATCATAAATCACCAGATGCCTGCTTCAAACCTTACTCTTCAAAATTCAGCAATAAGGTTGAGTTGGCTCCTAAGTATTAGTAATGGATATCTTCATCAAAGTCACTAAAAATGCGGATATCTTCATCAAAGTCACTAAAAATGCTATTTTGGATTGAAGTTGCTCATATTATATGAATCTTGGCTTAGAAGAGACTTGCAGCCTCAACTTTCACTTCACAGAATAGTCTGGAAAAGAAAGGGTGCTTTTGACAGCTTCTGTAGATGGAGACATGCCACAGGAAGTCTGACTACGTAGCTGCTCTGTAAGACGAAACTCCTCTTCTCATGCATGGCATTAATGTTGCTCTAGAAGCATTATTTCCTCAGATGGGTGCATAACTAACGCACTGTGCCATTCCCATCTCTAAATAAAATTTCGATGTAAACTGGTTCCAAATTCCATTCTCAAAAGATCCAATATGCCCTTGTATTTCTACATTACTCACACACAAGTGTGCACATGCAAACACATACATACTCACTTACACACTCACACACACATGCACACTCACAACATATACACACATGTACACATACAGACTCTCACACACTAACACACTCACATATGCATGTACATTTACACACACAAGTGCACACATGCATGTTCACTCACACTCACACACTAATGCACACTCACATTCTACTCATCCTCAAATGTCACTATTCCCATCTCACTGTCCCCACTATAATCCATTGAATTATTCAGCTGTCATTTCCAATGAGGAGAAATAGTAATTTACTGTGTACCTAGTCCTAATTGAAGCCTTAAAAACCTAGCACTGAAAAGCACATAGAAGATTCCTGCCAGTGGGGATCTTGCACTCTAATAAGGGAGGAACTGATAATAAATACATGAACAGAGGAGACAAGACACAGTGGAGGACTGGCAAGGTTTGCCAGGTCAGGAAGCAGGTACTGAGTGGGCTGCTCTCACACTACTCTGAGGGGTGACAAAGGAAAAAGAGAACAGTGTAGACATTTGGAAAATGTCTATGCAAAAGAAGAGTGAAGGAAACATGCCAAGGTACACTGTGCTCAGTGATTCTGACTGGCATATAGTCAGCACCGAAAGGACCCTAATAACTTTACATCACTGGATCTCCACGCTGCTTCATTTTCTCTAAGTGGCATGCATACAATTTTAACTATAAGATTAACAAGCTACTAATGTGAACTTGCTGTGTTTATAATTTTAAGGATGTAGATGCAGAAGATGAGAGGAACCTCAAGAGTGTGCGCATGTTTGTGTGTGTGTGTGTGTGTGTGTGTGTATACATACTGTATGTGGCTATGTGTGTATATGACTGTATGTGTGTGTGTATCTCTGTGTCTGTGTGTGCATGTGTGTGTATGTGTGTATGTGTACATACTGTATGTGACTATGTGTGTATATGACTCTGTGTGTGTGTGTATCTCTGTGTCTGTGTTTGTGTGAGTGTGTATGTCTATGTGTTTCTCTCTATGTGTATGTATATATGTATATGTATGTGTATGCATGTGGTGTGTGAGTATGTGTGTGTGTGTGTGTATAAGTGTGTATCTGTGTGTGTGTGTGTCTGTGTGTCTCTGTGTGTGTGGTATGTGTGTCTGCATTTGTGTGAGTGTGACTGTGTGTTTCTGTGTCTATATCTGTCTCAGTATCTGTGTGTGTGACATAGACAGTAATAACCTTAGTAAAATGTTTTGGAACTGGGGCGCACTGAGCCTGGAGTTTTCCCTGCCACTGTTGATATCTGGGAGACAGTGAGGCCCTAAGGACTAATCTCCACACAGGCCTACACGTCAGAGTGGCTCCTCCCTGGGGGAGCTGGGCCTTTTAGTTCATCCAGAAACTAAAGCCATTTATGAATATATTTACTTTTGCATGCTGTTCCTGCTGGTGAGTGTTTGGGTTTTGTTGTTCACTTTCTCAATGCCTACATGAAAAGAAAAACTTTGAGGAACAAAAGAAGGGAAGGAAAAAAGGGAGAGCAAAAGGAAGAAGGGTAGGGAGAGAAAGGAAGGGGGAAGGAGGCAGGAAGGAAATCAATGATGTTTCCCAGACACTTACAGCTGGGAAGTAGAGGGTTTCCTCCCATTTTGAGAAATTTCCAAATATTTGTGTTAAAAGTAAAATGTAGGATTCCAGGATTATATATCAGCTCTTAGCAATGACAGAAAATATTGTTCAATATCATGTAACAATTTAACAATTAATACTGAAATTGCCACACTTTTTCAAAGGACCTAAGTATTGAGGGACAGAAAGACAGACTGATAATTAGGTGCATATGTGTGTATGGAGATGACAATTTATAAAAATGTTGGTTTTAAAAAAGTAAAGTATACAAGAGTGGGCATGCCAGCAGCCATAACTGCGTTGTCTCACTTTATAGGTAAAGATGTCCCCAGCATTAGAGCCTCCAGAATGCAGCTTCACTGCCTGTAATTTTATTCTTCTACCCTTCCCATCCCTCTGCTAATCACCCAACTAAATGTAATTTTAACAAATGCTCTACCAGCCATTCATGATTTCCACTGTTTCTATGGAAGCTCAGAGCAGATGCTATTATATTTTTTAAAAGAGACCCATGCAAACATGCAATGCTACTTTGTACTTACAGGTCGAGGAATATTTTTATCAATGTATTATGAAGTATAAGACCAAAATTATTTTAATTCTATAATTTAGTTATAAGCAAAATATAATACAGTGTGGTATAAGCGAGAACGGGAGGCACGCGCTGAAAGGTTTGCAGTGTGGTATAAGCGAGAACGGGAGGCACGCGCTGAAAGGTTTGCAGTGTGGTATAAGCGAGAACGGGAGGCACGTGCTGAAAGGTTTCCTATTACAATAGTTTGTCTGCCTCAGTACTTTGGCACACGTTTGATGCGTAACAAAAGGCAGATGTACAGTGTCACATATGGAATCGTGTTCAAAATGAGCAGTGCCATCAAACCTGGGCTAATAGCCAAACTGGCCTGAAGGCCTTAATAAAAAAAAAGGCTCTATCTCTCAAAAACAACAAAAGAAATGGCCTGGATACAGCTAAGTAGAGAGAATTGTCTATAATTCACTAACTCCCTGGTGTGGTAGTACATTTTGTATCAGAGTGAGGCTAGCCTTTGCCTTTGGCGTCTACTCCACAAGGGGAAGAGGGAACAGCTCATCTTTCACTTAGGTCATTATGCATCGGATGGAACATTCAGCTAGGTGTGGTTTAAGGAGCGGGCCGTGCAAGCTAAATCAGTCAGTGGATAGATAAATGCTACAAGAATCCACGTGAGTTACAACAACCTGCTAGTGAAAAATGAATAACATTTACTCCAAATTTTTCAACCAGATGTCTGCCTGGTGATCTTATAAAAAGTAAAGAAAAATAAGCTGAATAATTATACATGGGAATCAAGCAGTCGACACTGTTATCACTACTCTGGAAATAGCTGCATCATACAAGAGAATGCCCTGAGAAGGACATTCCTTCCCTAAATTGATGCCTCAGGTCTAATCATAAGAAGACATCAGACAATCTCCAGTGGGAGAATGGCTTAAGAAAGACCAGACCCATTAGTCTTTCAAAGTGTCATTGTCACAGAAGGCAAAGACAAAGAAGCTATCACAGAGTCAAGGTGCTGGGCTTGGCAAGATTTGTGATGGGGGACTCTGGTTTGAATATAGGAATAGAGAGAAAGTCTACTGGACTTGCAGTGGAGAAAGTCAGATGCATGTTGGTTAGAGTCCATCATGTAATCAGACTGCGCCAATGCTGAAGCTGGGTGAAGCCTGTGGGAATGCACTCTCTGGGCTATCTTCTGTAAGTCTAATATAATACGCAAATGAAAACCTAAATTTAAAATATATACAAATAGAGGTCTTCTATTTTATCATCATACAAACAAGTCTGACTGTGTTTTATTGTTTGCTCTTTTTCTGTCTCTCTCATTCTCTTTCTCCAAACATTGGTGTTTGTCTAGATTGAGCAAATAGGCTGAAACATCCATTTCACCACCTGCATCTCTAACTTCTGAATCTGTTTCTATCATTCACTGTGTGACTTGGGACAATGAGATAAATTTCCTATGCCCAGACCATTATTATAACACCTACCAAATAGTATTGTTATTAGAATCGGTTGATGCAATCAATGGAATTAGCTAAACATGTGCCTAGGGTGAGCACTATTAGACAGAAATAGCGAGGCAGGCAGAGGCAGAGAGAGAGATGACGCCTCCCGCTGCAGAACCAATTTACTCCCCTTCTTCCTTTGCTTCAATAAAGCTGAAATTACTGGAGGGCAGCTCAACTGATCCAATGCTTGGTTCACATTAAAATTTTGATTCTAGAGAGGATAGTGTGCAAAGGGGTAGCATTAGCACCTTCAAAGAGTTACAAAGCTCACAGCTCCAGCACTGTAGTCAAACTCCCTGGGAGTGGCCCAGGCTGCACCTGTTTCCTTACTGTCCCACAAGCTGGGATCTCTAGTGCCTGGACTGTTCTGTAGGACATTGTATGTCCTCCCAGTAAGTTCCTTTGCTGCCTAAGAGGAGATATGTATGTATGTATGTATGTATGTATGTATGTATGTATGTATGTATATGTAGCTGTATCATATGTAGCTGTATCATAATTCAGCCAAGTCTCAATTATCTAGAGTGTACAAGTGTCCCCCTACATGGATAAGGAACAAAGATGGCTAGTTATTACACACACACACACACACACACACACACACACACACACACACACACACGGTTTCTGTTACAGTCAATCCCAAGTCTTTGTTTGTACTGATCCCATTGTGTACTGGCTCAGTTCTAACTCTGAGAGAGAAGCATAGTTCCCGGGGCCTGACTGGAAATGCAGGCTGCAGACCTCCCTGAACAGAGATGAAGCTTGCTGAGCTGATGTTTAAGACAAGAATGTAAGGAAAAGGGTTCCCACGGCGATGGCATCTCTATGAGAAGGACCACAGTCTTTCAGCCAAGTCTCAATTATCTAGAGTGTACGAGTGTCCCCCTACGTGGATAAGGAAAAAAGGTGGCTAGTTATTACCCATTACTGTACTTGATGGACTGTCATAATGTAATTACTGATAAAAAAAAATGAACCAAAATTTGAGTGTGCCTTCGAGATAACCCACTTACACTAGACTTTCAAAGAGAAGACAGTAAAGTTATATAATACCTGTGGGTATTTTTGTATTTAGAGTCTGGGGGAAACTTGGAACGGTAGGATAATTGCTGCAAAGACCTAGCTGACTATGTAAATCCAAGAATCCAGAGAAATTTATTTGTCCTTGCAAGGAAATTTTTAACTAAGAGTGTAATGGTGGGAATACAAAATTAAACCACTTCCTAGGCTAGATTGGGTAATAGTAGCCTACAAGAAACTATAAAATCCCATTAAAAATAACCACCCCACAATGAAAAGCCAGAACTGACTGCTGTTTATGAATTTATTGTGTGAAGGAGAATGGCCATACATTGCTAATGAAGAATCAGGCCATTGGAGTGACACTGCAGGATACCTTCCAACGCAAGGACTGTGCTAACATTTACCGTATTGTATTGTAATTCTTACAATCACTTGGCTTTGCATTTTGCAGTGGGTTTGCTGGTTAATTAGAAAATTTAAACCTTCCCAGAGAAGAAAACAGTGGAAGCTGTCCTTGTGCTAGGCTTACAAAATCGTGCTGCAACTATGAAACAGTGAAAAGAAACAGGGCAACCCACACATAAAAGAGAAGAAGAAGAAGAAGAAGAAGAAGAAGAAGAAGAAGAAGAAGAAGAAGAAGAAGAAGAAGAAGAAGAAGAAGAAGAAGAAGAAGAAGAAGAAGAAGGAGAAGAAATGTAAGCACCAACATGCTTGAACATTTTGCATAGAAAGCTTGGGATTTCTGGTGCCTTCTCTGTCTCTTTGAGGATTACTTCTCTTTGCAAAAGGTTAATAAGCATCCTGCCAGTTCAGCACCCCACAAAAGTATTTCTTAGACACTTTTGAGCATTTTTACTATTCTTTAGATAAAGACAATTAGCATGCATGTGCTGGTCTGTACCTGACTGGCTATGGATGAGGTAAAGCAGCCTCTCTCCTTGCAATGTGCTTAGCATGTTGCACAGGATCCCTGGAGTGCGACTGATGGTTTAGTCATGACAGAACGCTATTGCTCTGTTCCACCTTCTCTGCATAGAGGATTCTCTGTCTTGCCATGGGACTTAGTGTTTAATTGAGGAAACTCAACCCTGATTACTAATATTAGGAAAAAAATCCTAATTTTCACAAAACCTAGTTAATGTCTATATGAATAAGTCCAAGAGCATCTCTAGAAAGCCGCATAGACTATGTCATGTAAACCAAAAAAAAAAAAAAATACAGGCTAAGAAAGAAAACTTTAATATAGTATATCAATATCTCATCAGCATTGGTGAATGGAAAGCTCGAACTTCTAATAAAAGATTCTTTGACGCTAGCTCTGGAACATTCCAAATAGCACAGTGGGATGCATTAGACAAACGCCAACTCTGCCACAAAGAGTGTAAGGTTCCTGTGAACCACAAGAGGCAGTAGTGAGCCAAACTCGCAGCAGATAATGTTCCCAGAAGGCGAGAGATGGCAGCCCTGACTCACCATGATTGCATTCTGGGAAAGCACTGTTGAGCGGTGGTGTTGAAAGACTGAACATCTGTAAGATGTGGGAACCTAGGTCTTGTACAATGGATCAAAGAAGGCTTTCACAACGTTTTATAAATAAATAAATAAATAAATAAATAGCCCTTCTTGGGAGGGTAGTTGCTTATAATTGCTTGAAGATTGCCAAAAAAAAAAAAAAAAAAAAAAAAAAGACACTTCACATCTGTTTTTCTACTCTTGTGTGAAATGAGAACCCTTTCTCAGACTGTGAACTGCAAAATAACACTGTCTCATGAGACGCCGCTTTTACTCCAGGGGATAAAAATGCTGTTACCTGATCTCATAAATCTGGGAATTTCTCTCCTGTCGTTTTACAAGGTAGATTAGCATATTAAATACTGTGAAAACCACCATAACTAACAAACAGAATTAAACAAAACCTCCACCCTTACTGGCCAGGGACCCCCCTTCCTTTCTCCTTCACCCATTCATTGATGAGAGTAATAAACCAACTGTTCTCACGTTGGGTAGGCAGGTCTTTGTGCTACTTTACTACAGGATTTAACCCTCCTGAAGACCATGTGAAGAACAAACGCCCTGTTTGTTTCTCATCATGACAGACTCATCGCCATCACGTTTAGGCTGAGGAAATAGGCTTAGAGGAGTCCAGGCAGCTCAGCCAAGGCCAGACTCCTCACACAGGAAGAACTTGAATGGCACTGAGCATGCGCAGTCCATCACTCCCTCGGGAAGGTTACTGCTTTCCTGTCAGCTGTCCTTACCCTTCTGGGGAACTCTCACCCCTGGGTGTGCTGCATGAACATTCCCAGATTTTCAGCCTTCCTGTCATTACTGCATCGGCTTTGCTCTCTGTTTTGCAACACTTCTCTCGTTGGCTTCCACAGAGCCCAGTGCCTCAGTCTATTCTCATAAAGCAGCTAAGATAGGTTATTTTAGGGTATAGGCAGCATGACGAAAGTGACGTCCTTTCAACAATGTATATACATTCCCAGTAAGCATTTTTGATGACACTAATCATCATCTCTGTTATTGGTGCTGTTATGCAGAATAGATACAGTCAAAAGATTATGAATGTGTTTTCAAGTATCTTTGAATCTTTATTTCTACCAAAGATGGGGAGAGTCCAAAGACTAAAGAGAAACAGAAGGAAACATACCATCTCTCAGAAACATGGGTGTTTCTATTTTTTCAATAGGGGCTATAGACTGATGTTTTTCTCAGCTTTACCTCCATGGCCTTGAAGTAAGCAGGAGGGCCTTGAAACCTAGCAAAACAACGTAGGCAGCCCTGGCTGTGGTGCCTGTGGCTTTTCCCTTTGCTTTTTTAGACATGTGAGATGGAAGGCAGAATGAACACATTTGGGATACGCTAGCCAAGTGTTTGTTGTTCAATGCAATCTGCATATTCTGAAAACATAGCTTACATATTGTCTTAGTTCTTTACTTAAAATCCACAGAGCATTACTTACCTGACCAGAGCAATTCTATGCATCTAGTGCCATTTCGTTCATAAATGTGAAAGCAGTGTAGAACGTGTGTGGTTTACTTGTAGTAGAGGAACAGAAGCAAGGGCAGTGTAGATGAAAGTGCAAATGCTGACCTGGACATAAAACTGGAGGGATTTAATGTAGGAACTGGCTTCTATGATTATAGCACACACACACCCAAAAAGAATGTCTCGCACCCTCTTCTGCACGCTGGAGAGCCAGGAGAGCCAGTGGTGTGATAGAGTCATACCTCAAAGACCTAAGTTACAGGGAAGCCGCTTTGTAAGTCCCACTTCAAGTCTCCAGTCCAGACAGGGTGCTGCTGACCTCAAGAAGAGATGACCGCATCCCAGTTCAAACCAAGGAACCTTCCCCTGCTCTCTGCTTCTGAAGGCATTGCGGCACACCAAACAGGTCTCCCAGATTGCCAGCCTCAGTCAGCCCTGCCTGGATCACTGCCGGGCTTTGGATCTGACATTGATTTGTCTCCAGCTTGAAGAAGAGTGGCATTTCTATTTTCCAGCAGTGTCCTTAGCAAGGACTTTAGGAAGGCAATCTCTCAGAGACCACCCCCTTTCTTTCAAAGAGACTTTTCTCCCTCGTCATTAGAAATGAGTGTTAACTCAATCACAGTGATAATTATGACTGACATTTAAAGCACTTGCTGTTCATCATGCTGTTCCAATGCTTCCTCTTGTTTACTTTTATAATTTAGATCTCATGGCCCCAGTGACAGTTCTCATTCTAGCTGTAGATAAAGGAGCAGAAGGCCACAAGGCCATCAACAGCAGATCTCCTAACTGGTCTCAGGGGTCCAAATCCCAGAGTTCTTGCTCATAACTGCAAGGGTGTGCTAATGAGGGAAATATTCATTCTAGGAGGCACAGGGAATGAGGGGAGGAAGAGCACCACAGTCTCTGGAGCCTAAACATGTGCATCTTCCCATCCATCTGAGCTTTAGGCAGAAAAAAACACATCAGTTTGGTGGTGATGCTTTCCTGGTTCTGTCAGGTCCAGTGGGAGAGACGCAAGGGCAGGGACAGCAGGATTTAGGTGCTGGTGGGTAGAGGCATGCTGGAGCCTGATTGGGAGAAGTCTGGCACTGTTAACAGGAACAATGCACCCTGCCTCTCCCTTCAGTAGGGAAAAGCAGAATATAAACATGTTTTGATTCAGTGGGGACAGGAGAGAAAGGTCTTCCAGGTGTCAGAGGACAGGGGAGGGGCATTAATCAACTTGCTGAGAGGAGGGCAGAAGGAAGGAAGGAAGGAAGGAAGGAAGGAAGGAAGGAAGGAAGGAAGGAAGGAAGGAAGGAAGGAAGGTGTAAATTGTAGCATCTTTATTCTCATAATCAATCAACAAAATTGTGAGGTGCCGCCTCTGCCTACCCTGCTCAAACAGGAATTAGGCCTCCCTATGGGAGCAGCTCTAGTTCTCAAATCCCTAAGTACTCAGTAAATATCGACTGGTGCTATCAAAACAAGTTAATTCACAAAGGTTTTGTTTGTTCTTTGAATGTTTTAAATGCACAAATATGTAGGGGGAGGGGTCTTTAAAAAAAAAATGGGCCACATGACTATTCATACCCAGAACCTTTTCTCAGTCTTTGATGTGTGGTATCTGTGGGGATCTGGCTATCTATGTCCAGCACCGTCTAAGTTCCTCCACAACTGGGTGAAACAGAAGCTTTCAGGCCATAGCTTGCCATGGGTGACTCCTCCGCACAAATGCTGAGGACTTTTTCTCTCATTTGTGGGTGAAGACATCACCAGCCACCCAGAATATGCCATGAAACACAGACCAATAACTTATTCACGAAGGTAAAAACTATACCAACCATGAACTATTGAAGTGCAGGGAATGCAGGGGTGTGGGACACAAGGAAACACTAAAACAGTGTAAGAAAATAAGGCGTGTGAACTTACCGAATACACCAGGACAACGAGGGGCACCACATTCTCAGATATCTGACTTGCAATGGTAATAGTCCCACCAACCTATCTTCTGATGGTTTGGTACATCTGTCAAAGTATCCACAAGCAGGGACCTTCCAAGTGTCCCTCAAGGTGTGGGTTAGTGTGGTCCCCACGACTTGATTCTGCCCCCCTTTAAATTGCCTCCCATCTGCCTATTCACAAATACAGTTTTCTGTGAAGTTTCCAGTTGAATACAATGATCAGAGATGTAGGGTAACATGTGGAAGAATGGTCCCATGGGGAGGAACTGAACAACATCCCAGGTATCCTAACCCTCACTCTGGCTCTGTCTCAGCACAGGCACAAAGCAACTCCTGCCTGGCCATAGCTTCCTCGCCTGTAAAATAATGCCCTGGGTTAGACAATGACAGATACTGAACTTTGTAAGGTCTAAGATGCTCTTATGCTGAACTCTCAGTCTTGTTTCCATGTGCAAATCTGTGGGTCTAAATGCTCTTAGCTATAAAAATAGTAATCCAAAATGTCATATAGTTTCTCAATATCAACTTTCTAATCCAGGTTGAGCTGTATTGAAGCCAAGTCAAGATAGAAAAGCAGAGAAAAATCAAATGTATCTAGGAAGGGAAAGGGGCCCCTCACCCCAGAAGTCTCTTTTATCAGCTGACTCAAAAATTTCACCAAAAGAACAATATACTTCTACAGAAATATTTTACATGAGAACAATAAAAGAGCAAAGAACCACGTGTGTGGCCAAAGCACATAAAACCCTTGAGTTTAATGTTCCTCCCATACCCACTCACACCTGTAATATTCTGAATTCCATAAGCAAGGTTAATAACTCATTATTCTCAAAACACATCTCAACCCCTTCATGACCTAGCAGGGCACGGTTCCCTTTAACCCTGTTTGTTTTGTTTTGTTTTGTTTTGTTTAAGATTTATTTATTATACATGAGTACACTGTAGCTGACTTCAGACTCTCATTACCAGTGGTTGTGAGCCACCATGTGGTTGCTGGAAATTGAACTCAGGACCATCGGAAAAGCAGTCAGTGCTCTTACCCGCTAAGCCATCTCACAAGCCCAAAATACAACGTAGACAAAGAAGTCAGTTTCCTTGTCTTTGTTTTTTTGTTTTTTGCTTTTTGGGTTTTGTTTTTTTTGAGACAGAGTTTCTCTGTATAGTCCTGGCTGTCCTGGAACTCATTCTGTAGACCAGGCTGGCCTCAAACTCAGAAATCTGCCTGTCTCTGCCTCCCAAGTGCTGGGATTAAAGGAGTGCACAACCATGCCCAGCTTTCCCTTTAACCGTGTTGGCCAATGCTTTCGTCTTATTAGACTGTTATCCTACCCAGTGCTGAGGGACCACATTATGGTCTCCAAGGTCTCCTTTGCCAAAGAAAACGAAAAACAGATTTAGCACAGAAACCTTGTTGTAAACAATGTAACTTCAGAAGTCCCTGAAATCTTAGATATGGCTCTTGTCACTTAAGTGCGAGCCTCTTGGGAAGCCTATGGCCACACTCAGGTGTATGCTATCTTTTTACTGTATCTGTTCAGTGTATTAACATCTGTATTGAAGTCTATGTCCATCTCGTCTTAAGCATCAATCTTGCTTTATATGGACTCATCCCATAGCTCTCTGGAGTGGAGGTCCCTGAGGAGCTCCTCGGGTTGTTGCTGCAGGAAGCCTGGTCCTACACAGTCTACCCTGGCATCCCCAGTGCAAGGCAGGAGATCATGACGGAGTTTGGTAACTCTACCAGCAAAAGCTCTCGGGAGCCCCAAAGGCCCTGAATGGCTTCTTTGGGGAATAGGGCCAAGTAAACACGAATTCATTAAGTACTTTCATGAAGTACCCTGTGAGTTCAAGTCTTTTCTGAGCAGTGGAAAAATCAGAGATGAATATTATGATCTTTTCCCACCAAGGGGAGCCTTGCCATCTAAGAGTGAGAAAAAAATTACTTTAAATTAGGATACAGTTTTTAAAGAGCTGTGATGGGCTAACACATACAAGAAAATATAAAACACAAACAACAACAACAATAACAACAAAAAAATCCCAATTCTAGATAGTGGTGAGGCTCTTGGGATAAAATAGAGTAAGAAAATGTGGACTGGTAGAGGATTCTGTCATTTGGTCAGGAACAGCCTTCATGCGTATGTAACATGAAAACAGATAAGATATACAAAGGAAGTGTTTCAAGCAAAGAAAACACCTTCAGAGACGTATGGAGGCAGGAGCTTGTTCAGAGCGTGTGAAAGGCTGACAGGGAAGGTTCTCTCTGACATGAGATGGAGAACCTAGCTAGAGCCATGGTCATACACAAAGTAGATGGATATGGTGGCAAGAGTGGGCTTATTTGGAGAACGGAAAGTTAGTGATGTGTATATAGCCAAAGAGTAACATCAGTTTTTTTATTTCTCTAAAGTTATTCTATATAATGTATAGAGAATAAGGAGGCAGACAACAGGAATGAAAGCAAAGAAAAAACTGGGGAAAGGTTTCCACATGCTATGGCATACATGTACAGTCTCATTACAGTAGAAGGAGATATAGAGATAGAAATATCAAGATGATATAGATACAGAACTAGGTATCATATAACATTTAATAAGTATAATTTTAAGCTGGGTGTGGTGGCGCACGCCTTTAATCCCAGCACGCGGGAGGCAGAGGCAGGTGGATTTCTGAGTTCGAGGCCAGCCTGGTCTACAAAGTGAGTTCCAGGACAGCCGGGACTATAGAGAGAAACCCTGTCTCGAAAAACAAACAAAAAAATTATAATTTTATAAACTACAAACAAAGAATAACATGTTGTTATAACATGTAATCTTATGTTTCAGGAATATCATTCTACTAACACTACGTTTTATAACTAATTATGAAATATAATACATGCTATATTATGTTATACTATTCCCTTGCCTTTATATTCCTAGGAAAAAATAGTGGAAGTATTCATTTGAGAGAAAGGGTTTAGACACACTAATGAATTTTCTTTGGAATGTAAAAAGGTAAAGTTCAAGGACTCCCAAGATTTAGCTTGAGGAATTATGCAGATAATCAGATTTGGATATGTAACTGATAACATTTTAATTTTGGACACTATAAATGTTATATGAGTATTTAGTGATATAAACTAAATGTCAAGTACACAGTTGATACTTAAGTCAACATTTCAGAAACACTACAAATTTGGCTAGTTAGCCAGTCTATGTGGAAGTAAATAGAAAGTGGAGAAAAAATAAAGAATGATCATGATAATGGGATTGGCTCTAAGACACAGAAACATTTGGATAGGAAAAGAAGTGTTAGGGGGATGGTTCAGTCAGTAACACATTCGCCATACAAGAATAGGAACTTGAGTTCAACTCCCAGCACCATAATAAACACCTAGAACCCCTGGCAAGGTGGGCATGAAAGGATCCTCTGCATTGCAGTCTGGTTGGATTGGCAAGCTCTGGACCCAGTGAGGGACCCTGTCTCAAAAATAAGGTGACTACTGACTGAGGGAGACACCAGATGTCAACTTCTGGCCTTTATATACACTTGCAAGCATTTCCACACACAAGCATATGTGTGTGCAGGCACATACACATACACATGCATGCACACACAGAGAAAGAGAGAGAAAGAGAAAAGGTAAATCAAGAAATAAATACTCAACACTTCACGAGAGTGTTACTGACACAGCAGCATGACTGACTATCTAGAACTGCAAGCATGGTGAGTATTTTGAGAGCTCAGACTCCGCCATTGGATGGTACCCACTGTCTCTCCATCCTGGATGTATTCCGTGAGCACACTTCCACAGGCATGACTTCTTTTTCTTCAATTCTTCACTCAAGTTGTGTCTAGTGATCTCCTGTCCTTAGTCCCTTACCACTACGTAACAGACTAGACTAGATATTTTACTGATCGAACTTATTCCCCTTATTAGAATATAAATGCCACAAAAATCAAGCATTTGGCTCTGTTTTATTGATTGAAGCGTCATCCATATATAACATAATAACTGACACCCAGTTGGCACTGGTCATTCTGTAACTACTGATTAAAAGAGTGAGCAGGCGAGCAAGCGAGCGAGTGGACTATGAATGAGTGAATGAATGAATGAATGAATGAATGAAGCCACCTACCTATATAACCTCACACACATTTTAACCACAATTGGTTTTTGTCATAGCTGCCTCTTTCACTAGAGGGTGAAACACTAGCAGCTAAAAGGAAACAAGCCTCTGAAAATGTCATAAAAATGTTGAATCAATGGCTCCCTAAGAAACATGCAGAGATTGTGTAAGCCATAGTGTGAAACTTGGACGGTGCGAGGGTAGGGAAACATGAGTTGCCCCTCTTAAGACACTCAGCCTGGTGATAATGCAAGCTTGTCATGGAAACTATAGCACCCCGTGATTGGTACAGCTGTGGCAGCACCAGTGGATGCCAAAACAACATGAGAGAAGCTAGCCATGTGGAGAGGGGACAGGTTGCATCACCTGTGTAGTGATAGGGCCAACATCACAACACATCTGGAATTTGACTACGCAATCTGTTCACTAAGTATTTCCTGGTCTCATGGCACCATGGCAGCCCCTGGTAATACACTAAGCAAAGGAAACACAAGCCACTGTTAGCCATCCACCCTAGCAGGTATGCTCTGGCTATTAGAATTCGTTTCAGCCTCTCAATCAGCTGACTGGACAAAGCTGAGCTCCATCACATTGGCCCAATGGAGGCAGCTGCACAGGGCTCTGATCAGCCATTCTCAGTGAAAGAATATCGGGATGCCTTGGGTTTTTTTTTTCTCAGTGATTAAATATAAAGTACGTGGCTCTGAGTGACGCTTCCGACTGTGCTATACAGTGTTGGGTTTTTTTTTTTCCAAGAAATTCATTTAGGTTTCACTTTTCAAACTGAGACATGGTGCTGGAGGGCTTGATGCTGCTCACAAAAAAAAAATCAGCAATCATAACATTTCAGCATAAAGTTTTAGTTTTTAGATAATTTACTTCTCAGTGCTGGCAGTCTCATAGGTAATTTTGCATGCATGCAGAAACTTCCACACTGAAGTGATTCCAAGGCAGGATGTGCCTTTAGTTGAAAGCAAGATAAGGAAAAATGTTCCTTTTGCAGAAGCTTATCCTGAAAAATCCTATAAAATAGGATATATCAGAGTCAAGTATAAACCAACAAAAGGAGAGTCGCATAACTTTTCCACCTGTGGTGGAAGATAATTTCAGGGCATGATAATGCTTCAGCAATTTAGCCCAGGCAGGAAGATGCTTTCATATTTTAATACATGCAGACTCTCAAGAGTATTCATTAGGAAATAGACTAATTAACCAGGAACTTGCAAGGCTTTCAGCATCTGTTAATAAAGTTAAAATGTCTTTTATTTTAAGTAGTTCTTAATAATCTAGCAACGTACAGAAATGTGCACAAGTGCGGGATGCCCAGAAGAAAATAACATGATACTGAATAGAAGAGCATTGAATGGAATATAGTCCTTCCAGGGTCTCATACATGGGAGAGGAAAAGTGTCACTATGTAGGCAAGGCCAGCTTCAGGCCATTCATCTTTCTGCCTCAGCCTTCCAAGTGTTGAGATTGTGTGAATGTGCACCACACACAGCTTTGTGCAAAGTCTTAACGTGTTAAAACTTAATCACCATCTCATTCTCTGATCCATGTCACAGGAAAAACATCTGAGTAACTGAATAAAAAGAAGGCAAGTGCAACTGTGCTCATGATGGAGAAATGACAGACAGAGATGGCGAGAGATTCATCAAAGGACACAGAAGGGATCATGAAGCCATGAACATTTGGGTGAGCTCCTTTTTACTTTGGCAAGATATGGTATTCTCTGAATTCTTGCTCTCCTCAGGATGTAATAGTGCACCCCTCTTTAGGAGAGAGGTACAAATGCATAAACCTAGGCTGTTCCATAAACAAACAAACAGGCTAGTCCCAGGCCTGCAAGATGACTCAGTGGCTAAAGGCTCTTCCTGCCATGCTGCTGTGCCCAGGGACATGAGACTGATTCCAGGGAACCACAGGGTTGGAGGGGATATTATGAACTAAGTGCAGTGGTGACAGCTTCCAGGTCTCCACAGTCCCACACTGTGGCAAAGGTAAGGGATGTCATCTCAGCTGACAGCCACCTGAATCAGCACTCAACACAAGACACTCTAGAAAGAAGGCGTTCTAATACTTGTCTTTTATCTTCTTTCCTGCTTTCTCCTTCTCTTCTCCTTCTCCTTCTCCTTCTCCTCCTCCTCCTTCTTTTCCTCCTCCTCCTCCTTTTCCTTCCATTATTGTAATTTCTATTTTTCTAAATTTTAATCTATTTCATTTTATTTAAAATTAAAAAAAGCTTTGGTTGCTGGACATTGGTGTCCTTTAATTCCAGCACTCAGGAGGCAGAGGCAGATGGATTTCTTAGTTGAAGGCCAGCTTGGTCTACACAGTGAGTTCCAGGACAGCCTGGGCTACACAGAGAAACTCTGTCTTGAAAAAAGAAAACATTTCTGGTTTTCCTTTTTATTTCTCTTCTACTTATCTAATTTTGCTTTCATATTTTTCCTTTGTTGTGTATTAACAGAATTTTTAAATCTCTTTTTCATTTCGATCTCTCCTCCTAAACAGTATTAATAGTATTAACTTTCTTCATTTTCTTTATTTTGTCAACTTTTATATCTTTGTTGTTCTTCCTTTCAACTTGCCCTTTCCTCTGTCTCATTTAACTGTTACTGTTTTCTTATAACATAATTGATATTTGACATCATACTTCTTGCAGTTCTCTTTTCTGGGATCATTAGTAGTTAAAAAAAAGTTGATGTTGAATTATTTTGTTCTGGGATTGTTATTGTTAAAGTTACTTGCTCTCTCTTCTTTGACTGGTATTAGAGATTGGCACCCTCAAAATCAGTCACTCATTAAAAAGATTCCCAATTAAAACCAGGAGAGGCACACAAGCCGTGACATTGAGACATACAGTGAAAGGCAAGCAACTCTCCCAAAAGATACTAGCTTCTTGGCAACTGAGTCCATCAATACCTAAATGTTTGAGACTCTGGGCAACAAATTCAAAAGTATACCTGAAAAAGATAATATCCCTGACTTCAAAGAGGATAAAAGCAAGCATAAAACAAAAATAAGAAAGTGCATTTGGGGCTTAAATAAAAAGGCAGTCCCATGGATGAGAAGTTTAGAGTTTTTGAAAGAAAAGGAAGAGAAATGTTGAAAATGAAAAATTCAGTAAATCAAATACACAGTGTAAATAGCATCTCAACAGACTACATAAAACAGAAGAAAGAGCATCGGAGGTAGGAAAGATGAAGGAAATACTACATTCAAGTATCCATAAAGGACAACAATAAGCATGGCCACTCTGATCAATTACTTTAGGACATGACTAGGAGAGAAAGGCTAAGAATGCATGGGGTTGAAGAAAGGCAGGAGCTTCAAAAAGTTAAAGCTACAGCTAACATGGTCAATGAAACAATAGCTAATTTTTCAGAAATCTGGGGGGCGTTAATACCCAAGCGCTGCAACATCTAGAATCCTAAGTAGACATACAGACAATAGAGCCACTACATGACACATTACAGTTAGCCTACTAACACTCTAAAGTCAATAAAAAACATCTTAAAATATAATACAAAAGCATTAATGCTACCACTCTCTGCCAAAAGTGAACCCCTCAAGATAACATCAGAAACCTAAAATCAGAAACCTAAAATCCAGGAGAGCACTCAAGAATGTATTTTTAGCCATGAAAGTAAATAGTAGCCAATACTGCAAAGTTATCCTTTAAGGTTGATGTAGACGTGAAAAGCTTTCTGAGATATAAAACTAAAGCAATTGGTGATCATTAAGCCAACATTGCAGATGCTATTAAAAGAACCTGAAATGGTGGGAAACACAGTCTCAATCACAGAAGCACAGGAAAAGATAATTTTCTCTCCTGAGAAGAATAGGTGAAGAAGGACAACAGGGGAAGAATTGATCACCTCTGACTCTGAGACTCAGCAAACCCCTGATATAAATTCAGGAGAAAAGAAAGAAGAAAGAGTACTTGGAATATAATCCCCAACATTACAAGAGTCGGGAAGGCCCTCAGCTGTGCAGAGTCTCCAGTTAAGTAGGGCAGTCCCAGAAAGACAGATACAACCTTTCTCTTGGATGCAGATTCTATATTTAACGATGTGAGAAAAGGAAGAGGACCAGTGGATGCTGAAGGAGAAAGAAGGGAGGGTTGGGTTGGCAGTGAATATTAACAAAGTATTATGATATACATGCATGGAAATGTCACAATGACAATCACTCATTTATGTGATATTTTTTAATTTATAGGAAATAAAAGAAAATTTTCCTGCAATTATTAAGAAGGGGAAATGGTATAGTCCTGTATCTATTTACTAGGGTTCATTTGTGCTTCTGATTCTTATTAAAATGAATTTAATGTGCATCTTATGTATGGTTTCTGGCACTACGATTTCTCCATACCCACCTTGGCCTTTGTCTCAATACCTCAGAGAAGACTTACTGTGGTCCATGAAATTCCCACCTGAGATCCCGTGAGCCCAGACTCCCGTATGTTGTGAAGTGCAATTTTGGTCTGTACATGCAAAGGTTGCTACTCTCATAGAAAATTAAGTTAATTGAAAAAAATTAGTGTTTTCTTACTGGTTTAATTTTGAGTACGTAAGCATCTGGTTCATAAATATTAGGCTTGTGTTGTTAGAATGAGTGGATTTAAAGATTGCTATTTGGGGAGAGCACCCGCCACCCCGCCATCTTTCCTCTGAGCCCAGCGGACCCAGCTAGGGACACCCCAGGACTTTAAGAACGCATCGGGGTTACGAGTGAGTGCAGTGCAGAGGTGGTGTGGGGAGCAGTGGGTCAGCAATTGCCCCCAGGGGCAGGATCCGAGAACTCCGCCCCACTGGAGGCTGGGCCTCTCCCAGCCAGAGCACTCGCCACCCCGCCATCTTTCCTCTGAGCCCAGCAACTCCAGGACTTTAAGACCACATCAGGAGCTCAGGGCCCAGGCCTCAGGCTCTGTGCACTCTCTTAGGTTCTTTCGGGACTCCCCAAGCTATCTCTGGAAGTGAGGTGAGCAGGGGAACACAGCCTCTGTTCTGGCCCAATCTCGTGGAACTTGAGACATCAGCCAGGAGATTGATAAGGGTCCAGGGCAAAACAGTGGGTCCTTTCTGGTCTGCACCAACGCCAGGCCTCCTTGGGCAGAGATGGCAGGAGGAAAGCGCAAGAACAGAAGCAACAGAATCCAAGGATACTTGGCATCACCAGACCCAAACTCACCCACCACATCAAGTCCTAGATACAACAGCACACCAGAAAAGCAGGACATGGATATAAAATCACTGGTCATGATGATGATGGAGGACTATAAGAAGGAAATACAGGAAAACAAAGATAA
>LR749532.1:3030758-3064460 GCA_902729485.2 Mus minutoides
TCCTGAGTGAAGTAACCCATTCACAAAAGAACTCACATAACATGTACTCACTGATATGTGGATATTAACCCAGAAACCTAGACTACCCAAGATACAATTTACTAAACACATGATACTCAAGAAGAAGGATGATCAAAATGTGGACATGTCACCCCTTCCTAGAATTATGAACAAAGCACACATTGAAAGAGTTAAAGAGGCCCCTTGGTTATGCAGACTTTATATGCCCCAATACAGGGGAACGCCGGGGCCAAGGGGTGGGAGCGGGTGGGTAGGGGAGCAGGGCCGGGAGGGGGGAGGATACAGGGGACTTTCTGGATAACACTTGAAATGTAAATGAAGAAAATATCTAATAAAAGTTGAAAAAAAAAAAGATTGCTATTTGTGGCTGAGCATGGCAATGCACACCCTAGTCCCAACAGTTGGGAAGCAGAAGCAGGCACATTTTTCTAAGTTTGAGACAAGTTTGTCTACATAGTGAGTTTTTGGATAGCCAGGGCTACATAATGGAACTCTGTCTTATGGGGGGGGGATCTTATTTCCCCCCCATAAGACAGAGTGACTTTCATTTTATTATAAAATATTTTCATTAAATTAACTCATTAAGACAATGATCTTAAACCTACTTCTGTCACTTGTACTATATATTTTTAAAAGTGGTGTCCTCAGCATTGACAATTATAAAATCAGAATATCTGTCACCTCTGAAGAATGTTGAAGAAGCTCTATGTCTTACAGGATTGACCATGAAGAAAAGATTTGATTACTGACGTGAAGATGACTATACACATCTCATGAGAATGAAGATTTTATATTGCATCTAATAAGTTGTAAAATTACGTGCCTACCAAAGAGTTGTTTTAAAACAAAATTGATGGACTGTCTTGAATATTTTGTATACCATTTATTAGCCTGTATACCACAGGTCACATAGAAATGTCTCTGATAGAATGGCCAATGGAATCCCATGAGGACTGAAAAGTTTAAGAAGCTCTGGTCCATGGTCTCACCAGGATGCTGAGCAGGGCCTGGGTCTGAAGCACAGAGCCTTGGCAACACTCCATTTGGTGTCTCCCTTCCCTTTATACTTTCACTTCTGTACATGTTTCCAGATATCCTCTCCCAGTGAGCTGCTCTGCACTGAAATCAAAGAGCCCACACTTTTTTATTGAAGTAGCTCCATCCAAAAATACATGGTGAGAATATATGCTTTTCTTATAATAGATAGTATCTATCTATCTATCTATCTATCTATCTATCTATCTATCTATCTATCTATCTATCTTGTGTATGAAACATTTACACCTGGTCTTAAACACACATTTATGATTCAGATACAACACTTTCCGTAAGTAAATCGAGTGACTGTTAGTTTTCAACATGATCCACGTGACCTAAACCCCTTAATACCCAATTGTAGAACCTCTATTGTCCTGCATGGGGAGAGATGAAGAGGGAAAGAGATGAGAGACGGTGGGTGCTGCTGCCTGCCATCGCTCAATAACCACAGCATAAGAAAGTGTAACACTTGAAAGAATGAAAAGAAATTCTTGTCCCCATACAGTGCAAGGCATGAATCACATCTCACAGAGTAGGTCTTCAGTCTAATCAGAGTGTGATTGGTTACTCCAATACTATCTTACCGCTTTTGCATAGTTTGCCAGGGCAGGCATTACTGTAGCTCATAGGATTGATGGCTGGGTACGATCAGCGATTTCTTCTCTCCTCCAATACCATGCATGTTACCTCTCAACATCGTGAAAGCTGTCAGTAGGGATGAAGCCTCCAGATGAGCACCAACGTGATTGCTACATGTTTCATGACTCAAGAATGTGGTGTACTGTCTTACCATTAGAGCCCAGAGTGTAGACAAGAGTACTGGGGCAATACTCTGTGAAGGTTGGGGGTGCAGGTGGGGGTCCATTAACCAACAAATCAACCGTTCCTGGCACTAGAGTTTTTAATTGCTAGCATGTGGTGTCTGGTTAAGGTATTATCACCCTGTTATAGGGTAACTCCATTTAAACTCTTTCTATACTATGCCTATGTATAAATTGTGGAAGGCTTCCTCAGTCATAGTGATGGGTTTTCCTGTGGCTTTAAATGGGCAGTTGGTTTTAACTATCCCCCACCGTACTTCCTCTTCCTTCCTTCCCTCCCATCCTCCATCCCTTTTAATTCCTCCAGTGCCATAGTCCCTCTTTCCCTCCTTAGATCACTGGGGTCTGTCTCCCTTGTCCTGAAGTATCCCTGCCCCGTGGCTCCTTACTAATTCCCCTAACCTCTATGGGTATTCCAAAGGAAACAGGTTATCTAATGATTCAAAGCTAAAAATTCACATATGAGAGAAAACATGCACTGCTTGTCTTTCTGGGTCTACATTAACCTCACTCGGAATGAAGATTTCTAGTTCCATCCATTCACACGTAAATGTGAATAGTTTCATAGCTACCTATGCTGTTTATGAATAGACCAACAATGAACATGAATGAGCGTGTGTGTCTCTGTAGTTCTTGGATATGTGCCCTAAAGTGGTATAGCTGTCTAACGTGGGAGATAAAAAGAACAAAATATAAATATTAAAAGAATAAAAGCTACCACTGACCCCTATGGTTCCTGGTAGCCACTCACTGCCTTCCCCTTGGCATACCTTTACTTTGCTGGATCTCTCCACCTGAGCATCCTCCCAGGCAGATCACACTTGGTCCCAATCCTTCTAGGTTTGGACCCAAATATTGCTATCTAGTGAAGCTGCCTCTCCTTGGCCCCGAGTAAGAACTCTCTCACTTCTTAGCATCCAGGCTGGCCCTGCTGCTCTGTACAGATTAGTCAGTGTGCAAAATGCTAGAGCTTGCTTGCTTTGTTTGTTTTCTCTTTTCTTTGTGGCCCGAAAGCCTGAATCTGGGGTTGTATACATATTGGGGGAATGTTCTATCGTTGACTTGTACCATCGGAACATTATTTTTTGAGAAAAGATCTCACTATTGTGCTCAAGATTGAATAAAACTTTCTTCACAGCGCAGGATGTCCTTGAACTTGTGCCCCCCCCCCCACCTCAGCACGCAGCTCCTTCCTCTCAGATTTCAAGCAAGTACCAGCCCCTCTTTTTGCTTTGTGGTTTGTGTTTGGTCAGTTGCTTGCTGGCTTGGGGGTCTATCTCTCTCCACTATAACCTCCAAGAGAGCAGAAGAGTTACGTTGCTATTGTTGCTCTGCTCCCAGCACGTACCACATGCTCAGAAATACCTGTCAAGTCATTCTGGCAGTATTGATTGTCCACTATGATATAAAATACGTAGAAAAAAATTAGTGCTTAAAAAGTTTACTATAGCTTCTAGTGCCAAACTTTCCAATATTCAGATGTGTCTTCACATATTCTAAGTGTGTGGTTTTATATTTCCTTCCTCTTGAACTCTACTGTTTTCTATCCCTGACATCATGAAATCTGACCCAAAGGCTCAAAGACACCAGCAGTAATGTAAAGAAAAGGATCTGGTAGTGATGGCGAGATGTCTAAAGGACACTGCTTAGCATAGAGGCCTGTGTCTCTCTCTGAATCCCATAACCTACTCTGTTCTTCTTGTGTGTCCTTTATTCCTGGCCTTGCTGCTATACGGAACCCAAATAAATATTTGCATAATACATGAATTGAATTTCCTACTAAAGTCAAAACAAGACAGTCACATCAATTATAATCCACACTAAATATTTTGCCTATGACAAAGATAAAAGTTCTCTATATGAGAATATATTCAACATGAAACAGACATTTATAGAATGGGCTTAATAAACTTGTATTATTTATAATAAATTGAGACTTTGATCTCATTAAAAAACAACAGATATTAGAATACTATTGATTTTAATTGCCCAGAGCAAATGAGAAACTTAAATGTGATCAACTAATTAAAAGGGTGGTGGCACATGCCTTTAATCCCAGCACTTGGAAGGCAGAGGCAGGCAGATTTCTGAGTTTGAGGCCAGCCTGGTCTACAAAATGAGTTCCAGGACAGCCAGTGCTATACAGAGAAACCCTGTCTCAAAAAAACCAAAATTAATTAATTAATTAATTATAAAAAATAAAAGGGTTGGGTTGTAGATCCATCTGTTGAGACAGAGCAATGCATTCTCCTGCTCCCTGAATTTTGACTCACTGTAGTGTTCTGAAATTGTCTTTGTCTATTGCAAAGAGAATTCTCTTTGATGATTAGGGGAACCTTATCTGCAACAAAGCCCCTACCAAAGGTTCAAGGACCACTGCAGAGGAGGGATGGAAAGATTGTAAGAGCCCAAGGAACATGACATTTGCTGTGAGATTGTGTCTCCTAGAAATGTCAGAGAAGCTACACAGGAGGGCTCATCAACATGGCCACCTAAACAAGACCTGAACAACAACAATGCCAATAGACACATAAACATGGAAGGGGAAGATCATGAGGCCTCGACCCTGGACAAATAACTAGACAATGAAAAAAGAAAGGGGGGGCAGCTCATGGGAGCTTGAAGGGAGGACAGAGGTGAGGGCAATGATGATATTATAATTTTTAAAAATAAAAAGTGATATATTTTTAAAAGACAATGACCTCACTCCTTAAGGTCTGAGGAACCAACTCAAGTTTCACAGTACTTCAGAAGCCGTGAAAACGGAAGCTGGAGTTCTCAGATCACATGCAGCATTATGGTAAATGTTCAAATGTCTCACACACTGACATCTAAGCTGGGTCATTACCATGTATTTTCTGTAAGCTAGCATTTTGTACAGATTCCTTACTGTATGTGCCAATTTTCTTATTAATAGCTGTGCAGTAAATAGTGATATTTTACTAAGTGCTATTAGTAAATAATAAAGTTTAAAGTATTTTAACATTATATGACTTGATGCACTATTATACTTGGGATATACCAAGATAAGAAATTAGTCACTTTCAGGGGTAAGGGCATGTCTCTGAGTAGCCCTGGCTGTCTTGGAACTTGCTCAGTAGACCAGGCTGCCCTTGAATTCACGAAGATTCACCTGCCTCAGCCTCTTGAGTGCTTGGATTAAAGGTGTGTGCCACCAATACCCAGCTTGAAATTGGTCACTTCAAATCAATATTTCTCAAATAGAAGGAAAGGTATAATCAGCTGTGGTAAGGACAGTATCCAGGGCACCTCATACTCAGGCACAGTCAAGTGAGCATGTGAAATATGAAGAGAATACTGTGAATTCTGAAACTCAATATCTTAAGTGCATTTTTTGCAAGGATATGCTGCCCATCCTTTTAATTTAATATAGTTAATTTGAATTTTATTATTTTTTTAATTTGGTTGGTACTTAATATGTATATCTGCAGGTTTTATAGCTATATAAAAACTAGTAACATAAACATCATCATACAACTTTATTTGTATATACACAAATAATTTTATAATAAAAAAAATCACTGCTGGTAAGAATGTAATTGGCTCTTCTCTGTGTTCCTATGTTAAAATGGTCTTTGCTGTTTTCTCTATGTCTCATCTCTATCCTTTGCCCACATTGTAGCCAGAGTGACACACTGAAAATCCAAATGTTACCCTGCCCTTTCTCTCCAGTAAACTTCTCAGCCACTTGCTTTCTCCTTTGCCTGAACAAGTTTAAGCTCCATGAGACCACATGGACCCTCCATGATCCAGCACCTGAAAATCCCTGCCAAGTGGGGACCTTACCTCATTTTTGAGAGACCAGATCTTTTGAGTTCAGTCTCCATCTTAGATAACCTGATGTAAGGTTGAATTCAAGTTAACTAACAGGCCGGTACATAACACCAGTTTCCAGGCTATCCCCCAACAAGACCTATGTCTAGTACCAGTCTCCAGGTTACCCCACAACAAAATCTGCATCTAGCACCAGTTTCCAGGTTATTCCCCTACAAATCTGCACCCCCAGGTTACAAGCCTGCCCCTGGCACTTCACTTCCTAACAACCACCAATCAGGAGGAAAGCAGAAGTTAAGTTTATGCTTTGACTCCCAGCACCAGCCAATTATGTTAAAGACCATAATGGCCCCCAAACACATGTGTACCAGGCTAGATACCTACTTCTTGCCTCTATAAATGCTTGCCTGAAACTAGGCTCAGGACTCCACCTTCCTGCTGTGTCAGGATTGGTGGGGAGCACAAGCTTGAGTTAGAATAAAGATTCAGCCCCTTGGTGGTCTTTTGGGGTTCACAAATGTTTCCTGGCACACCTTCATCCTTGTATCCTCTAGTCCTTTAGACTACTTGTGGCTTCCATGTTCTCCTTTGCTCTTGTCCTGGGATCTCCACAAGGGCAGAGGCTATGCCTCAATGCATTCCACTGCCAGACTCAGGAACAGTGGCTACCTACCATGACCTAGTCACCACTGCCAAGAAGCCATTAGAACAGGGAGAGTTAATTCAGTCACCTGTGGCAGTGTTCCTGAACTCTCAGAGTCTGGTCCACACACAATGACCATGATATCATGATATTGTCTTTCTCTTTTGGTTTCTTTCTTGTAGTCAAAATCCAAAAGTTTAAGGCCAAGAGTGGGCAGAGGGGTCTCATTTAAGTTCTCTGTCAAGAACCAGATAAGACAGAGGAAAAGTTGGATAGAAAAATATAAGTGTCTTCCACTTCTCTCCTAGCATACCCATCCACAAAGCCAGCAGCAACCTGATGCTAATGTACTCTCTGAACTTCAATTTATAGGAAAGAAACCCGAAGACCTGCCAAGAAGATGCCTATGAGGCACGGTCTTCTGCATGCGAGTCTCAAGTTTAAGTCAATTTGGGGTACCATAGTGATTTCTTTCTCAGAATGAAAGCAATGGTGATCATATCCAGTTGTGTCTTTTGGTTTTTTTTTTCATATCCAGCTGTTTTACACTTTAGACATGTAAACATTCGCTAAGAGGAACTTGAAGATCTTAAATAAAAACTGAAGGGTTAGGAGCTTACATACTAGTTTCAGCAGATCATAACTTACTACATGTGCTAAGGTCTGTATATGTTCCCCAAATTTCATATGTTGAAATCATGACCTCAAGGTGGCAACATAAAGGCAGAGGCCTCATGAGTAGACTGTGTGAACCCCATCAGTGAGGGTCCAGCATTCTACGACCATGTGAGGTCACTATAAAATGGCTGCCATCTAGAAATTACGACCAGCAGACATGGGTGCTGCTACCACCACTGTCTTGAACACCCAGCTTCCGAAATGGTAAGAAATAAATTTCTGTCATTTATGAATTACCCAGTCAATGGTAGTTTTTTTTACAGCATCCCAAAGGAGTAAGATGCTGTATACATTTGTTATCTAGATATTCCTCCTCTTAAACTATCAAGACCAGTCATCTAAAGGCAAAGACTAGAAATTACCATGTTCCACTGTTTACCAAGAAGAATCTGAAAAGGGGATTTAATTATAGTACTCAGGAGCAGAAATACTACCCTTAACCACTATTTATAAATTTGTTAGACTGGAATATTATATGGTAAACAGTCTTCCCATCTTTTGAGAGAGATAATGCACTTTTTATAAGAGTTTACTTGGATTAATTACTTGATACTTGTAAAGAGTTTTAAGTGCACAATGATTTTCCTTGCTTTGCTACTAAACTCATTAAAAATGACAATCAAGGTTACTTCCTTGATGTCTTGAAAAGACCTAACTGTGCACTGTTGTGCAATTAATGTGAAGATTAAGTTTGAATTCAAAACACCATTCATGAATATAAACAGTCCTCATTTTTAAACTTTTTTTTTTTTGGAGACAGGGTTTCTCTGTATAGCCCTGGCTGTCCTGGAACTCACTCTGTAGACCCAGGCTGGCCTCAAACTCAGAAATCTGCCTGCCTCTGCCTCCCGAGTGCTGGAATTAAAGGTGTGTGCCACCACGTCCGGTTCAGTCCTCACTTTTAAATTCCTACAAAATGACTCATATAAATTAAGAATGTTCAAAGCGCAAGAAGAATACATTCTGGAAATAGAATCATGAAGACAGTTGAGTGACATTTGTTTTCCAGTTTATGATATGATGCAGAAATAAATGGGATGAAAGATTTCTACACTGAGAAAAAGTCTAGAAATATGTAAAATATTTACTATTTCTAGAGCAGCTTCCACACTCAAAGTCAAATTTTTTTAGAGCTGTCTTAACATTACTCCTTTCAACGCTATAGGATACTCATGAGTAATTATTTTGAGACCCCAGTTTGCACACTTCCATTGTCTGCGATTTGGGGCTGCTGTATAAGAACCATGTGTCTGTAGGTTGACAATGTTGACAGCAAAGAGTGCAGTCTTTCTCCCCACAGAAAAGGTGACATCTTTAGAAGAACAATCAACATTCTAAAGTATAAGAAAGCAAGCTAAGCAGAGTGGAAAGGATAATTCCAAAAAAAGATAAGGAGGGCAGAGAGTGTAATTTTGACAGTGGTTTCAACCAATTCCTTAAAAGAGCTTAAAGTGACAGACAGCATGTAGTCACTCATCCATAGATATTTTGTGTAAAAAAAAAATTCCATGGTAGGGGTAATAAATAACACTAAAGATCTTTCCAAAAAGAGATATGGAAAGCCACTACTATATAAGATTATTTATAGCATACACACACACACACACACACACACACACACACAAACACTCCAGTTAAAATGGAGTTACCGTCTAACAGGGCAACAATGCCCCTACTAGACACCACAGATTACCAAAAAGCCCAGGAATGAATCCTACTTTTGGAGCTGTTAGACAATGATGTTCTATTGATAAAATACTCCCAATGCAAGCATGAGATCCAAAGTGCAGATTACTAGCACCACGTAAAGAGCTAGTTAGCACACTCTGAAAGTCCAATTCTGGGAGAGAGAAACAAGATGGTCCTTGAGGCTATCTGGCTAGTGAGTTTAGTGACTGGATAGCTTCAAATGCAGTGAGAGACCCTGACTTTAAAAATAAATAAATAAATCTGGCTAGCATCTGACGTGGATGTCTAATATCCTCGTGTACATGTATGTGTTCATGGATACTCACATACGAGCACACCTACGTACAGGTCCACATACATGAACACATACAAACAATAATAACAAAATTAAAAGTGAAAATCCATGCCAAGAGATGCTATAAAAAGCTACAAACTAGCCGGGCGATGGTGGAGCACACCTTTAATCCCAGCACTTGAGAGGCAGAGGCAGGTGGATTTCTGAGTTCGAGGCCAGCTTGGTCTACAAAGTGAGTTCCAGGACAGCCAGGGCTACACAAAGAAACCCTACAAACTAGTTCTATGATTTGGGGGCGGGGTGGGGGAGAATATGCTAATGAAACACTCAGTCTTTGAGAGGTGCTAAGGAGTAGGCACCTGGAGCTGCAGCAGAAACACCAGGAAGCTTTTGCACAAAGAGAAGTGAGAGTCATGGTGATGGGCTATCCTGTTCCTCAACAAAGGGAGGAGGCAAGAGGCTACTTCAGGAAATGGGATGTGCTTAAATGCTCCATGCCTGGCTCCTCATTTCACTAAGCTCATTAAATATTTATTGGGTCCTCATTAGGTGCCCAGGCCGGGCCGGGTCCTCGATGCCAGGAATGCAGTGGAGAATAAAGTGTAAAGTCTGCTCAAAGAGCGTAAGCTCTGGCTGGAGAGGCCATAATCCCGATCCTGAGCATCGGCTTTCAGGGGTAGGGTATCACACACACACACACACACACACACACACACACACACACACACACAGCACATCCACAGTGGTGATGGCGACGTGCTTAGAATTTAAAGTCTCGGTGTCTCTATGTGTTCAAAAGTCAAAAGCCACTTCGCTTTGTCCTCTCTCAGGTGCTTTTCCTTTTCCTTTTCTCTCATTTTAAATCTCTCAGCTGGCATCACAGGCAGCTGCTTCCTCTCCGTGTCAGAGCAATCAATATATGAACATTTCTCAAAAGCGAAAAAGCATTTGGGTTGCAATTTCTTTCTCAGCTGGCATGTCTGTGCACAGTCATTTGGATTTCCATGATGATGATAACCAGCTAAAGGCAGCACGCCCTTCTGAAAAGGCAACTGATTCAAAGATAACAGCTATGCAGCCATTTCTCATCCAGGCCCAGCTGCCTAATAATAGCATGGTAAAATTATTAATGAAGCACTGTCATGGCTGGTTAGGGAATGTGCCATCCAATTAGATGCAGTTTTAAATTCACTCTGGGCAAACCCCTCCCTAGTTTTCTACCACCCATTCTGGTCTTGGTTTCAATGCCGTTGAACCACAGCCTTTGTAGACTGCTCATTAGCATGCAGAATAAGAAACAATTGCTTGGAACTGGAAACACAGAAGCCAGACATTTGGCAACATCACACAGAGTTCACTGCTGAAGTCAACTGGCAAAGCCACTCTGGGCTGACAGGAACTGCCTCTGTTGTCATGGAAACGGGGATGAACTGTGTTAGTAAATAGTTTGGATTCTCTCACCTGCCAAGACATAAATTGAACATTTACTGTGGAGTTTTAAAGTCTCTCTGAAAAATGGACTATTTGCCAGTAAATATTTGAAATCTCCCCTTGCTTCAGAAAAAAACCTCCCAAGCACTTGGAAATGCACTGGAATCCTTACGAATCCAAACACAACTCAGGTTAATTGTGTGCAGAATGTTGTGGGTGGGAGTGGGGGTGGGGCAGTCTCTTTCTCTCTCTCCATTCTCTTGGTGGTTTTTGTTGTCAAAAATCCTCATCTACAAGTTCACGGACAAAAGAAAATGAAAGGGAAGGGTGTGGGGGTGATGCTAATTATTGCAGGAGATGGTTCTAAATATGTGTTAATGATTCAAGCCATTTCTTAGTTTTTTCTCAAGCAGTATTTATTCTGAGTGTCTCCCATGCCCACTCATTGACAAACGAGCCAAGGAAGGCTGCCTCCTGCACACTTTCACCTCAAACATCCCATTGTGGGAATTCTTCTGTCTTGATAATTACATTAATTATTAGCCCTAATTTACAAATGCATCAAGTATGACAGAAGAAAAATGTCTCTACTAAGGCACTTCTGGAAAGAAGCCATACTACAAGCCTTAGATCTCAGCATGCTCAGTCTATCTTCTGGGGACATTCTGTCTCCTTTAACCTTCTCCCTGTGTCTCTCTTCCATATCACGCTGAATTATATTTTCCATAGCGAGTGAAAATGTTTGGATTTTGCTCTGTCCACCAATTTCTCATCCAACAGACACTGTAGCATGTTCTTCTTCCTTGATGACTTCTAACAGAACAATGCAAATATCTGCATCCATGTGTTGTACTCTGAAAAGGGAGAGGTGATACAAAGATAAATAAAATGTTTTCTCTTATGGCAAGGCTATTCTCATGGAAAAAAAATGGTACATGCCCTAGAAAAGGTAAAATAGAAGTGCAATAGCAGCATTGTGAGACATATGACACATGGCTAACTTTGTCTAGGAATTGGAGAATGTCACACTAGGACAGTGTTGTCACTATTCTCTAAGGAACAACAGAGGATTTGGGGGATTGAAAACATCATTTTCAAAAAGTTAAACTCGTTTCTTTTGTTCATATAGAGAACCTACCAAAGGTTTTATTTGACTTACACAAATCCATATGCTTGGAAGTCATTGACATAGCTATAAACAGGAACCCTCAGCTCCCAACGGTTCACCTTCTACCAACACAAAGCTGAAAGTCAGCTCCTCCTGCACCACTACAACGAATCAAGCCTCGCAAGTCCGTTTTCAATTCTGAACAATTTTCTCTGACAAAGGAAGAAGCAAGCATCCCAGGCTACAGAGACTATACACAAGACACGGATAGTAAAAGGCAAAAACTTGGATATGCCCAAAACTCAAACATTGAGCGGAGGGTGGTCAAGAAAGCCATGATAAACCATCTAGGTCATTAGAAACAGGGGAAAGCTATTTGAAAAAAGCCAAGTTGTAAGATTTCATGTGTGATACAAAGGCAAATTTTGTTCACAGGCAGAAGGAAGACATTGAAAGAATTGTGAACCTTAAGGCATGAAAGCTAGAAATGTTGATCTCAGAAGAAATCAGTACAGCGGTCCCTGGAAGTCACAGAAGAACAAGATTGTAGATCAAAGGAGCAAGTTTGACTCTTTGAGGGCTTCCTAAGCAGTCTCCTTTCATAGCCTGGTCTCCAGAGTAGTTGCTGTCATATATCAGACATATATGTAAACTAAGCATGCAAACGAATATTTATAATGATAAATCATAAATTTCTTTTAAAACAGTCTTTTGGCATATGAGTAATTTTAACACTCATTGAAGACAAAAGCAAATTTCACACTAATGAGATGAATCTTCTTGTTTACTTTTACATAATAAATAAAGAAGTCTTGGCTGAATATTTGATCCTGCATCAGAGAGTATATTCAACATTTTCAGTTGATCAATATATTGATTTCACAATTATCAAAGCTGAAAATGATGTATTATATAAATACATAATAATGTGACTGATGTATATTAAGAGTCATTTCAGAAATTGTTAGAATTCTGTTCTACAGGCCAAAATACATTTAATGATTTTGGGGGTGGGGCGAGAATGTACATCCTCCCATGTCAGGGTGAAGTAACTTCAGATGTCAAGCTAAAAAAGTGCCTCCCACCTTTGCTTTGAGGCAGGGTCTCTCATTGGCTGGTAACTTCTCCAAGCAGGCTGTGTAGGCTGGCCAGGAAGTTTCCAGAGATACACCCATCTCTCTCCTTCACCATGGTTACAAGCATGTACCAGTGCACGCAGACTTTCATGTGGTCTTAGGGATCAAATTCAGGTCCTCATACTTGTGAGGCATCTATTTCGCAGGATTAGCCACTTTCCACCCTCTCATCCCAATCTGATAGTAGATAGTACTTTTTATAAGATTTAAGTCATCAAGCCAGGTGTGGTGGCGCACGCCTTTAATCCCAGCACTCGGAAGGCAGAGGCAGGCGGATTTCTGAGTTCGAGGCCAGCCTGGTCTGCAAAGTGGGTTCCAGGACAGCCAGGGCTATACAGAGAAACCCTGTCTCAAAAAAAAAAAAATTAAGTCATCAATTCAAACAGTAATTTCCTAAAGCTCAGATATTCTAGCACTACAATCCAAAGATAGACCGATTTGACACATAAGTCCCCAGGAATCACATCAGTAAGCACTGAAAGTCTGTTTTTCAGAAGTGAACCTTTCCATTCTGTAAGAGCAGAAAACGCATACAGTAAATCTTGGTGGCCCTGCAAGGCTGTGTGGCAGGTGTGTACAGTGCAGTCATCTGCTGTGTTCACACCCAAAGCTGCAGTGACTTCTCGTGTCACAGCCTCAAACAACTCAGACTAACTAAGTTTGATACTTTTAGTCAATCTTGGGTCCTCGTAGGCTCAGAACCCTTTCCCTGTGGTTGTTTTTGTATGATTTCACATTGAGTTTATGTGACCACCAAACCTCCCACATGGGGACATAACCCATTTTAAGCAGCTGTGTATTATAGCACAATGCAGTGAACTAGTTTACAAGGACTTGTTCTTGTTTATCAAGAACTCAAAAAGAGTTCCAACAGTTCTCAGCCCAAAAACATAATAAACATTTAAGGAGCCATAAAAGTTAATCTCATGACAGATCCGAGCCATTGTGAATATGCACCAAGTACTCATAGTGCACCCCAACGAGCAATGATCACGCCAATTCAAAGAATAAGAGTATGCTATAGGTACCCCTAAAACTTAATTTGTTCAAATCTCCGTTTTCTAGAATTATGAATTACTTGGGGTATTTTAAATATAATACGTGATTTCTTCATGTTAGATTTCTAAATTCCAAATAAATATGTATATTTGAAATATGTATCTCGCTTAATCATAGGTCTCTGTTCTCGGCTTCACAGCTACCCTTTCTAGTGTTTCACCAGCTGCTGTACTTGACTCAGACTCTGAGCTCATGGCAACCTCATTGCCCTGGTGTTCACGCAAGGACATACTTGGGAGCCTACATGCTATGTAAATAGAAACATAAGGTTCCTTGTGCTTTCTAGTGTTATTGTACATAAATATATGTACAGAAAGTTAGTGTGCATTTTAAACATCTTTTAAAAACATTTTATAAAATGGAATCCATCATTAATACATACTTGCTTGTGACCAAGTAGCAGAAATAATAGATACTAGCTATCCTTCATCCCTGTTTGCTTCCTATCCAGAAGAGACTTTCATCTATAAATTCCAACCTAGAAAAAGGTGATGTGACTTAGGAAACTTCAAGCAGTCCTCGCAGATTGTTTTAAAAATCATCCCCTGGGAGACTCTGTTTCTATTATGCCAGAGTGCTAAGATCATTTTCTGTAACTGAACAACAGTCATGTCCTAGAATTCAAATGACCAAAAACTAAAAAAAAAAAAACGTGATTCTGAAATATGATGGCAAAACAAAATAGATGTCACTTCAATGTTTATTTCCATTTCAATAAAAATAATCACTTTTTTTTTCAAGATAGTCAGGAGGCAATTTTTGCATGCATGATTTTAAACATCCTGATAATGGAATCAACTTCTGTGCCTGACATTACCACAAAGTAAAATAGCAGGACTCCCACACACAGAAAACAGACCGAGACTCCCATTTGCCTTTGCATTTGGTGCCTTGTGACCATGACGTCAGAGATCAGAGCATCTCTCAGAGGCTTCATTGCAAACTCTTGGAAGAACAGATAGGAAAAAGGAAAACTTAAGTATTATAAAGATATTGGCTCCTCGATTTCTTGTGAGTCAGGAACTTTCAGTGGCCCCAGACTTCACACTGTGAGAAGTGTGCTGATGTGCTCACTGCCTTCCTATCTCTCCACACTCACAGACTTGGAGCCATGAATATGGGACAGCATGGCCAAAGTCATCATGCAAAATAAAACAAGAGCTATCACGGAGCAGAATTTTGTCCCTTAACATTAAAAAAAATTTAAAGTTCTTGGGGGATATGCAAAGAGAAATTATAGGAAATATTTTCTGTTTACTCTTAGTATTTCAGCAACTAGACAAAGATTAGACACTAACATACTCTGAGACACTTCTTACCTACTGAATGGACATTGCTATGGTGGGCCCTGGGTGGCACTGAAGTGAGACTAACTCTACATGTGCCCACATGTGTGCTCAGGCTGTACAGAGGGTGGGCGAAGAACATTCAAGCACATGTCCGCTGACCTTCCAAATGACATTCAAATGACAACCTAGGTATGACAAAACAAATAACAAATACAACAGAGAGAAAACTAGACATCAGATCCAGGTGACCTCCAAAGGCACTGTGATTTTCTGAGTTAAATTTTCAGACAAAGACTCCTCATTTCTCTAATTAGAAAATGACTGTGCCCTTCTTGCAGAGCTGCCCAGTGAGGAAGGAGACCCACAAGCTCACACTGTACAGTTCAAGATTTGCTTTGAACGTGCTGAAGGCAGGTTGATCGTATACATGCCTGAGAGGTATGCGGGTGATGAAAACGCAGCCTCATGCTCCAGCCCTACCACTTCATAAAAAGAATGTGGGCTCTTGTGCATGAGAAAGGGGCAATGAAGTGGGCATTCTAAGATGTAGCACGGGTTATACCAACAGGAGCTTTACCATTTAAAAGGCAGATCCCGCTGCATAGAAAAGAGGGCCTATCCACACTGGGATGTGGAGACTCGGGCTCTGGGACGCACAAGCATAGAGGACTTGAGAAGGTAAAGATAGGAACCAAGGTTATCCCAAAGTCAAGAAGTGTGGTGCCCCTTCAAAAAGCAGAGGTGATCTAGCTTGGCTGAAGCGCAGGCTGGCTTTGCACGTGCAAGTGTTGCTCAGAGATGGTGCTTGTGCTTTTCTGTAAAGTCCAGGCTGAGGACCAGTGTGCCGTCAATTCTGGAGCACATTAGTGATCTGAAGTTGGAGATTCCTGCAGCCAACTACTTATCTAGGAGACTGAGGAAAGATGCTAATGAGAAGCTTTCGTATTCAGTTCAGGCATGCAGCAGAGTGAATCCTGAACTGAGCCGTGGCTGTGGCATTAAAGGGTGTATTCCAGGCAGGAAGTGCTCAGCACACTACCAGGTGAATGCATTTAAGAGATAAAGATGTCAAAAAAATGTCTCGGGTCCTGACACTCATCCATTAGGAAAATGCTGGCAGCATTAATATTAATAGGGTAGAAAAAATTGATTTGCAGTAAAAAAATAATGGTTGTTTGGCATCATAAGTTTCAGATTTGAGGTTAATTACCCATTTGAAAATAAGGAATAGTGCCTGAGGTTCATATTGCCCATTGTCCTTAAGTATCTTACGCTCCAGTGTGGGGAAGAAATACGAAAGTCTTCCATGTAGCACAACAAATAGCTAAATCCCATTGTTGCATTCTTTTCTCCCAAAATAAATATCTGACATACTTCTATATCTCTGAATAATTTTCAGGCTAGTCCAGTCTTCCACAAAAATCTACCTTTCCTTGCTGAATTGCTTAAACTTCAAAATGATAAAGAGAAAAAGAGAACTAAAAGACGCTATAAGAGAACATGGCGATACAATACCTTTATGCCTCTCCTCATACATTAGTTCCTGTAGGCCATCCCCCCACTTCACAAGGGAGGATGTGTCTCACGACATGATTTAGTTAAATTATAAATAGCCTATTTAGGTGCATAGATCCAGGAATAATACCCACAAGCTACTTACTCATGAATTGTCAAGCTCTTGGTTTAGTTTAGCATAGAACGGGGGAATAATACATCTGTTCTGCGGTGGAAGGAGAGAGGACATTTTTCAAAGCTCTCTGAGACTGGAAAGAATGCACACCACTAAAAATGAAAACTTGCTTTTACTGCTATTTTTGCTAGTATGAACTGGCATTCAGCTGAAGGAAAAATTGAAGCTATATTTTTCTGATATTTTAAGTTTTATTTAATGAATTTTGAACTTGATTTTGTAATGCTAAAAGGACTCAGCATTACTCAGAACATAGTCTGGCACAAAGTGGGTTGTTATTTAAGTACCTCAACTACCAGCACCAGTACTAGTACCACCAGCAGCACCACCAGCACCAGCACCACCAGCACCAGCACCAGCACCACCAGCACCAGTACCAGCACCACCACCGCCACCAGCACCACCACCGCCACCACCGCCACCAGCACCACCGCCACCAGCACCACCACCGCCACCAGCACCAGCAGCAGCAGCATTTATGAACTACAAATTTTAGATCACGAAATTTTCTTCCACTCTTAAAATTGAAAAGAACCATTTGTATCTTACAATCCTCACAGTAAAAAGGAAAGAATAAAACTGAAATTCTCTTTAATTCAAAGTTTTATGCAAGAATATTCCTTGGTTACCATTAACTGTATACTAGTTAGGGCTTCTATTGCTGTGACAAACTACCATGATCCAAAGCAACTTGGGGAGGAAAGGGTTTCTTTCCTCTTACAACTCTCCAGCCACAGTACATCAGTAAGAGGAATTGGGGCAGGCATACAAGGCAGAAACTGGAGGCAGGAACTGAAGCAGACGCCATGGAGGAGTGATGCTTACTGGCTGGATCCTTCCTAGATTACTCAATTTGTTTTCTTACACCACTCAGGACCATTGTCTAGAGGTGGTCTGCCCCACGGGGAGCTGGACCCTTCCAAATGGCGTGCTGATGGCAGTGCAAACTGCTACCACCACCGTGGAAGTCACTCTAAGGTTTCCTAAAAACCTGAAAACAGACATTCCACAAGATCCAGCTATACCACTCTCAGGCATATATCCAACAGACTCTATGTCCTACTTACTTGCTCATCCATGTTCACTGTTCCTCTGTTCATAAAAGACTTATAACGTCTTTTCAGATGTCCATTCAGATAAACCATTCAGATGTCCAATAACTGATAAACGGATAATGAGTGTATGGTACATTGAAACAAGGTAATAGTATTCAAGTATTAAGAAAAGTACTTTTTTGTGTGGGGGTAAATGGATGGAGTTAGAAACAATGATCCGGAGTAAGACAACCCAGATGCCAAAAGACAAATATCAGATGTTTCCTCTTCTATATGGATATTAGCTTTACATCTTTAGATGTGCGTGTTTCAACCAGAATAACCACAGGGTTGAGTGGCTATTCAGGGACCAGGAGAAAAAGGGGGATCTTTCAAGAAGGAGAAAATAAAGTACACTGTTATTAAAAGATCCACAGGAGGCTGGGATAAAGGGTGACTGGGAAGTGAGATGTGAGGGTAGAGTAGAGGAGGGAGCACTAACGCCGAGGGTCTTATGAAAAGCTGTACAGAATCCTACAGCTGCAGACACTTCCTAAAATAAACACATGTAAAAAAAGAAATAGAAATGAACTCACCACACAATGGAGGAAATGATGCCCCATGATCTGTAGAATACGGTGGTTCATTTCGGAAGTAACGGTCTTTACCCAATATAGAACAACTCAATAACCGGGTTTCCCTGGATATCCTGGAGGTTTGTAGTGTCCGATAATGGTTATTATATCAATGGGAGACGTTGGATTACTATGTCGTGATGACGAATTCCTGTGGTAAATAAATATAGTAGTTTGTATTTTTTTGCTCAAGCTGGTGCCCATCAAGAAACTTCATAACTACTGACTGGTATTCACAGTGCTAGAAGGTGCATTGCATGCTACTGACAGAGAAAAGTCATCATCAGTATCACTCAGCTACCAACCCTGAGACCTACAACCCTACTGGTGCAACTGTGGCACCAATGTTATAGGAGTAACCAACCACTTGAATTTAAGGACTTTAAGGAATTTAAGTAGTCCTTGAATTTAAGGACTACTACATGAGAGAGAACCTATATATAATACTGCTAAAGTAAACAAGAACTTGAGACCAGACTAGGTCATAGCTCTAGTAGAAAGTCTAATAACATGCTAAAGGAAGACACCTAAGGATATATTGCTACACCCATAGATCAGTGCATCATTCAAACCTCAACAGTCTTCTTGAAGTCAATGGAAATAAACACACAAAGTCACAACTGGACAATATGCAGAGACACATTGAAGTAGCCCTAAATAGGATGCCTATCAGATCCCACCACTCAAGACTCGGGATCTTTGCAGAAGAGGAGGGAAACCATTGTAAAAGTCAGAGGTAGTGGATGACTTCAAGGAATCTATGTGCCAGATGTAACCAGACTGATGCACATTGTGAACTCAAAGAGACTGTGGCAGCATGTACAAGACCTGTACAAGTTTAAACCAAGTAAAATCCCTGTCCAGAAAAAAGATTTGGACACAAAATCTCTCCCCTAAACAAGAAGCTACTACTTGCATTTGATATCTCCTACCAAAGGGAAATCAGTTTTCTCTAGTCAAGTGTCTCTCTGAGTGCATCAACCATACCCCAGATTAAGTCCTGATCAGAATTAATTGGCCAACACAAAGCAGACTCCACGGTTTATATGCACTCTTTGTTCTGGTTTAATTTGTTTGATAATTTTTGTATTATTGGGTTGCTTGTTTTGATTTTTGTGTTTGTTTGTTTTTTAATGAGGGAGTAGTTGGGGGTAGGGAGAACATAAAGTCGGGTGTGTAGAGAGGCAGGGAGGACCTGGAAGAAGTTGGGTAAGTGGAAAAACTATGACCAAGATATATTTTTTTTTCCTCTTTATTAGATATTTTCATCATTTACATTTCCCATGTTATCCAGAAATTTTCCCTTACCCTCCCGCGTCCCCGCCCTGCCCCCCTACCCACCCCCTCCCACGTAATGGCCCTGGCATTCCCCTGTTCTGGGGCATATAGAGTCTGTATGACCAATGGGCCTCTCCTCCCAATGATGGCCAACTAGNACTAGACATCTTATGCCACCAAGTAAAGCCTTCATTGCCAGAAATGGGTTATATCTTGTTGAGTTATTGGCCCAAAGGGACCTATAGGACCTCCAAACATCACAGGCTATTACCAATAATATAGTTACCCTCTGCAACCTAATGATACAGCACTACTGCTTAAGGACACCATTTATTTATATCATCAAACATAAAAAAAAAGCTCAAGCTGGTGCCCATCAAGAAACTTCATAACTACTGACTGGTATTCACAGTGCTAGAAGGTGCATTGCATGCTACTGACAGAGAAAAGTCATCATCAGTATCACTCAGCTACCAACCCTGAGACCTACAACCCTACTGGTGCAACTGTGGCACCAATGTTATAGGAGTAACCAACCACTTGAATTTAAGGACTTTAAGGAATTTAAGTAGTCCTTGAATTTAAGGACTACTACATGAGAGAGAACCCATATATAATACTGCTAAAGTAACCAAGAACTTGAGACCAGACTAGGTCATAGCTCTAGTAGAAAGTCTAATAACATGCTAAAGGAAGACACCTAAGGATATATTGCTACACCCATAGATCAGTGCATCATTCAAACCGCAACAGTCTTCTTGAAGTCAATGGAAATGAACACACAAAGTCACAACTGGACAATATGCAGAGACACATTGAAATAGCCCTAAATAGGATGCCTATCAGATCCCACCACTCAATACTCGGGATCTTTGCAGAAGAGGAGGGAAACCATTGTAAAAGTCAGAGGTAGTGGATGACTTCAAGGAATCTATGTGCCAGATGTAACCAGACTGATGCACATTGTGAACTCAAAGAGACTGTGGCAGCATGCACAAGACCTGTACAAGTTTAAACCAAGTAAAATCCCTGTCCAGAAAAAAGATTTGGACACAAAATCTCTCCCCTAAACAAGAAGCTACTACTTGCATTTGATATCTCCTACCAAAGGGAAATCAGTTTTCTCTAGTCAAGTGTCTCTCTGAGTGCATCAACCATACCCCAGATCAAGTCCTGATCAGAATTAATTGGCCAACACAAAGCAGACTCCACGGTTTATATGCACTCTTTGTTCTGGTTTAATTTGTTTGATAATTTTTGTATTATTGGGTTGCTTGTTTTGATTTTTGTGTTTGTTTGTTTGTTTTTTAATGAGGGAGTAGTTGGGGGTAGGGAGAACATAAAGTCGGGTGTGTAGAGAGGCAGGGAGGACCTGGAAGAAGTTGGGTAAGTGGAAAAACTATGACCAAGATATATATTTTTTAAAAGTTTAAATTGGAACAAGAAAAGGAAAATATCCCAGAGGCTTGCCTAGAGGCCAATGGGATGGGACATTTTCTCAGCTGAGGTTCCGTATCAGATATATCTAGGTTTGTGTCAATTTGACAAACAGACAAACAAACAAACAGAAAGTACACACGGTTAGCCTTCTTTATTTTACTCTTGTTATTTATTTTATAACATCATATTGAATTTTTTGAAAGCCTATTCCATACTGTGTGGATAAAATGAAAAGAACTGAGCTTGGATGAAGGCCTCCCAGTCACTGCTGAGTCACTCAGCATGCACCTCTGCCTCTCTGCTGGGCCACAGGCCAGCCATGGTCAGGTACACAAAGAGGAGATGGACTCAGCGTGTGGACTTCCTGGACCCTCAGTGTGTAAGCAACGCTTCAGTGTAATAAGCAAAGGCACCTGCTCAAAAAGCAAAGGCCAAAGCCACCTTCCCTTCAACCGCCTGCCACCAGAACTCAACTTTCTCCATGGTAACTGCATTGTGAAGATGCTTCTGGCAATGCTGATGTCAACATCTCATTAACCATGGAGATTTTACCATGACTGGCCATAACGACGCAAACATTTGTAGTGTTCTGGTACACATCCTGGGAGTTAGTTGGTGTCAGTTCAATCCCAGCACATGCAGCTACCTTTCAGGTATGCAAACTGAGTCAGTCATTAGTGAGGTTGATTGTGGTGATGGCGGTCACAATACCTAACTAACACCTAACTATGCTTTAAGAGAACTTAGCAATCAGAGTTGAGTGGTTTTTTTACTACACAATCAAGTTACTAACCACTCTTTTCCTCTGTAACAATATCATAAACAGAGGGTCATGATAGGACATGTTTCATCTAACATTAAGAAAAGCCTATTCAATATGTACAGCTTTAAGGAAGGCCAGGCAATCCTTTGCATATAGTAAGTTCTTACTGAATATAATTTAACGTAACAATGATGGATGAGGGATATCCATCTAGAGCATGCACAGACCTAAAAATCAGTCATTGTACCACTCCTGTGTAGCACCAGAATAATGTCCTCTATTCCGGCTTTTATTCAAAAAGTACAGAAAATATATTTCAGCCTGGGCAACCCATCTAAATATCAAGTAGTCTATGACCAAGTGACTTGATAAAACATGAAGGTTCTCTCACCCATGTACAGAGAAGATTGGCTTCATCATTAGTAACTTCCTGATCAGGATAGAAATTTACTAATATTTCTAGGACAATCACTATACTAGTATATCAAGGGAAAGTCAATTTTAAATTGCTGACAACTTATAAATTTATTGAAATGTTTTATTTTTAAATTAATTTTATGTATTTATTTACATCCCAAATGCTGTCCCCTGGGCCCCCTTCACAGAATTCCTACACCCATGCCCATCCTCCTCCCCTTCATCTCTGGGAGGGTAACACCCCTTCTCCCCTCCTCCCCTCCCCCCTGTATTTCCTCCCATCCTGGTATATTAAGTCTCTTCAGGATTAGGCATATCCTCGCCCACTGAGGCCAGTTATGGCAGACATGGCAACCCTCTGCTACATCTGTGCGGGTATCACTCACTTCTTTAAGGTTCTACTTGCAATGGCCCACCATCTATTTTTTTTGTAACAAATTTCTCACTGTGTTTTTGTTGTTTCTTTCTCCTCTCAGGAAAGATTCTTTGTTCTGTTCCTGCTTTTTTTTTTCCATAAACGCAGCCTCAATTACTTAGTCCGTATCTCCTTGTGTGCAGGTCACACCTGACTTTAAGATGGGCTGCTTCCTTTGAGAGTCCAACGTCAGAGACAGATCCAGAGATATAACCAAAAGCCAGATTGGAGCTTCACGATGGCTAGCCTTTAATGTTAAATCCTCACCCCTCCACAAATAAACACAGTGAGGCAACCACGCCTGTCTGTTCTTAAAAACAGACAGCTCTGTTTATATGCTAACAAGTAGAGCACATTTTTATATTGCTTGGCTACCATAAATGTATGAACATCACAAAATAGCTCCGCATTAACCAGGAATCTTGTGATAAATATGAAGGAGCAAAGCAAAACTCGGAAACCCTCAGCTCTCTCCTACTTTGAGCATTAGCATTAATGCTCAAAGAAGAAACATCACCTTCTCTATGCTTCTTAGCTTGTCTGCCATGTTGTTATGATTTTTTAATATACTGTTAACCTTATACCACCAGATGCTTTTGAACTCTCCTTCTTGGAGTTTGAGAAGGCCACCCAATGTGCCATTAAACATAGCATTTTTCTAGTTTTTCTGTGAGCAAATAGACTTTAAATTACATATTATAATTATGTTCCTTTAGAAAATGATGCCAACTTTTATATCTTTCCTTGTAGAACTAAACTATAATACATATTCCATGGCTTGTACACCAAGCAATAATGAGGATCTGATTCCTCCAAAGGCTGCATGCATCTTTTTGTGAAATCTGGCTGTATCAAAAACTGAGGCCCCTGACCCATGCTTCCCTGTGAAGATGGATGGGACAGCCCAGGATCCAGGATCATCAGGCTACTGAAGAATGTCACTGTGGAGAAAACAGCAGGAAGACAGTCCTGAGCACTGGGATCACTGTGTTACAGAGGAGCTAACGGGCAGGGCCACGCCCTCACCAGACCCTGTCTCTTGCTCTTCAACAAACACTGTGCCTTGTGTTCTGGAAGAATCTAATTAAAGCTGCCTATGCAAGAGAAGTGTCTCCAAAGGCAACAGATGAGCATACACAAATATCTTGTCTAGATCCTTACAGTATCTGGCAATAACATCTTCAAATATTCTAATGGCAAAATTAATGAAATCATGAGTTAAAACTGTATTGGGCTCGCTGTTAAGGCTTGTATATGATTGTTTCAAATTAGAAGAAAAATTTGAGACCATTGTCTCAAATAATTCCAAATGAATTATTTTTCATCCTATGTGACCTTTAGTGATAGCAAGTCCATGGCCACATAAAATAATTTATTCTCTTTTTTTGTTAAGCAACGTGCTCTATGAGAAACATGCCTCATTCTATTCAAAGGCTAGCAGGTATACCAGATTATAGAGATTACATTCCACCTTTCCCTATACATGGGTAGGAAGATGTCTACAGCATCCTTCCAAGTGCATCTGATCTATCACATATACAAGGGAACCGTCTAGGACTACATTTGAAACCTGTGAGATTGCATGCTAAGTGGCTAACAATAGTGTTCTACCTTGTATTGAGTAGCCATTTCCCCAGACTGAAACTTTCCTTCCAGAAGAAAGATGGGTTTCACCTCTCACACTCACCACACCAGTCAGCAAAGGAGACAAGAGACAACAAAGGAAGCATCCTGGCATGCCTGACCCTCAGCTATGGCATGCCTGACCCTCAGCTATGGCATGCCTGACCCTCAGCTATGGCATGCCTGACCCTCAGCTATGGCATGCCTGACCCTCAGCTATGGCTGCACTGACCCTCAGCTATGGCATGCCTGACCCTCAGCTATGGCATGCCTGACCCTCAGCTATGGCATGCCTGACCCTCAGCTATGGCATGCCTGACCCTCAGCTATGGCATGCCTGACCCTCAGCTATGGCATGCCTGACCCTCAGCTATGGCTGCACTAATACCTGAGCACGGTGGCTGGAAAAGTCACAATGACATGAAACTGAGCACTTAAATATTTTTATATCCTTCAAAGGAAAATTGTTCAATATAACGAAAACACTTTCTTTTCTTAAGAATGGTGAAGCGTGCAACACGAATAAACACATATATAGGCCATCGGACTAAGATAATGTACACAACAATACCATTTCCAATGACATCCCAATAAATTCAAGGTGAGATCTCTGTGCACGCCCCTTATCTCTGTCTGACATACACAACCATCCATGGAAATACACAACAGTTTTTAATTACAGAGAAATTTCCAATTACTTTGCACTGGTTTTTTTTAAAAAAGCTTTAAAAGTAAAAGCAATGTACTTTCATTAGAGTAGACAAAAAATTGTAAGGTGGTGTGATGTTTATCTCGGTTGAGGCAATGACCTTTGACTTGGGAAGCAGTAGCTGCAGGCAGAGGTGGGTGTGTCCCATAGTTGCTAATTACAATACCCATATGGACCGTGGGTGGTGAGGAAGCTGAGTCCCTTCTGGAAAGTGGGACAGCAGACAAACAGTCTCAGAGGTGTTAGCTGCAGGCAGCTGCTGTTGCCATGGTGAAAATGTCCACCCGATGCTTCTCATTTTGCATGATAGGGAATTTTTTTTTAAGCTCTGGTTTTTCCAAACCTCCTCATTAATACTAAATGTGTTTAAACGCAGGGCAGTGGTGGCACATGCCTTTAATCCCAGCACTTGGGAGGCAGAGGCAGGTGGATTTTTGAGTTTGAGGCCAGCCTGGTCTACAGAGTGAGTTCCAGGACAGCCAGGGCTATACAGAGAAACCCTGTCTCGAAAAACCAAAAAAAAAAAAAAAAGTGTTTAAATGACGTGGAAGCCTTATTGAAAACAGTGGCAGCCCAAAGTAATCCACTTCTAACCTCTGATCTAATCCAATCCGGCAAAGGAGCCATGCTCACTCTCCTCAGGCAGTCACACGCTGACCCTTTGACACTTGGTATCACCAAGAGGAGATCAAGTGTTTAAAACCCAAGAGTAGAGGACCGTCCCATTCGAACCACCAGGTTCTCCTTCCTTGAATCAATGACACGTTTTAGAGACTCGTAAACATGAATTCAGCTTCTCACACCGTTAAATTTCCATCTTGAGTCTTCCACAGATGAACATACAACTAATTCTAACAGATCAATACGAGCATATTACTGAGCTAAGTACTGAAGCAATTGTGATTGGTTGGCTGGCCACACAGCTCTTTCCCTGATAGGGATGGCGATGTGGACCATCTACACATTAAGGACTTGTCTAGGGATGGAAAGTCCCAAGTTCCTCCACAGTGAGCTGTGATGTCATCGCACTCTTTGGAGAAACCCAGATCCAGCTCTAGCTAGTCCAGAGCTTCCTTTGGTGGCCTTCCTGTTGCTGTCTCTGAATCATCAGCTATAGCTACGCTGTTCAATTCCAAACACGTTTAGTCTCTGTTGATTGTGCCAGCGTCCCGACTCATCCTTACGACGAGTAAGGCTCATCCTAATCATTTTCTTATGTTAGGACCACATCTACCTCCTTCTCTACTCAACCTCGAACAAGGTGGCCCGAAAATGCTGATGAGTTGGTGTCCCCAGGAGGGACTTCCTAGCGGTAATGGATGTCAGCCTTCCCTCTTCAAACATGACTGCCTCATAGCTGTACTCAAACAACTCTGGGATGCCAAAACAGTCATGTCTGAATCAAGCCCCCAGGCCTAAAGGCAAAGGTCTCTTTCCCAACTCGTCCACCCATCTCCTCACCCATAGCTCTTCGACGTGACTTCAAAACTCATCACCTGTACCTCAGGCCTCCCCCGTCTCTGCTGCAGAACCACATGCTCTGACACTTTGAATCTTAAGAGGATGCTCCTGAAAGTAATGAGCAGGGGCCATATTAGAAACATGGCACACCTGCCGGGCGGTGGTGACGCACGCCTTTAATCCCAACACTCGGGAGGCAGAGGCAGGCGGATTTCTGAGTTCGAGGCCAGCCTGGTCTACAAAGTGAGTTCCAGGACAGCCAGGGCTACAGAGAGAAACTCTGTCTCAAAAAAACAAAAAAAGAAAAAAGAAAAAGAAAAGAAACATGGCACCCACACAGTCCAGCTCTCGACCAAGCAGCTCCACGTGCGCCCTTGGAGCAGAGACACTACGGTAACAGCCACGCCCACTCATGCTCCTCAGACAACCACATGCTGGCCTGTGGACTAGAGAGCTATGCTGTCCCGTTGGTGGCTTTCACGGTTGTGAAAAGCAGAGTCAAGAGCTCAGATTATTCCAGATAACATATTGTTTCATTTGAAAACACATCCCCCTAATCTATATTTGAGAAATAATGAGACCAAACTGGCAAAATTCCACTGTATCTCCACCGCTGCGAGGTCATTTCAACTCTGGGCTAGCTAAAAATTGAAACGAGCGCCTTCGCTTTACTCTCATTTTCAAAAGTGGTTCATATTTCAATGGGGTTTCAAAACACCCAAATATACCCAAATAGCCAAAATCAGCAGACTGCATACACTTACTACCAAAAAGAAAGGTGTCGATGAATGTGAGTTTGAGCTAATAGAGAATGGATTCGGGCTTTCCCTAAACACCAGCATGAGCTGCAAGCTTGCTTTGTTTTCTCAGACAAGAACACATGGTGTTCATTTGGGACATAGTTTATTTTTTAGTGGAACTGCGTAACAAATAATTAGGTCCATTTTCAGAGGATATGACCAAGATGCATTTCAAAGTTTCCATATATGAAATCCTCAAAGAATAAATTTTGTTTAATGTAAAGATGCTATCGTTTCTCTAAATTCATCCATCTTGATCTATGACAACTATAAAACCCACAAATTAAGTCATATGCTTAAGCCGCACTCTATCATGCTTTGAGTCATAGTGATTTTTTAAGAAAATGATTCTAAGAGGTTTGCTTACACATTTTAAAATTAAGGGAAAAAATGCATTTGTTTGACCTTAGAATTTTTTTTTCTGCCTGAGCTTCTCACCTCTCAGGAGTCTGTCTGCCTTTCCTCTGTATGACATATTCTACAATAGAATCTCATCAGCTAGCTTGCGTTCTGCAGGCTCTATTTATAGAACTCCGAGGCTCTGCAGACACAGAACGGGAGGCAGGAACTTGCAGATGCCTTCCATGAGTTAATTGGCAGGGAGGAGGCGGGCAGCCTGAATGACAGCCACACAGAAGGCCTGAAGAGAGAGGGACCAGGCAGCGCTCATAGGATCCATTCCACACTGAATGACAGCCACACGGAAGGCCTGGAGAGAGAGGGACCAGGCAGTGCTCATAGGATCCGCTCCACACTGAATGACAGCCACACGGAAGGCCTGGGGAGAGAGGGACCAGGCAGTGCTCATAGGATCCGCTCCACACTGAATGACAGCCACACGGAAGGCCTGGGGAGAGAGGGACCAGGCAGTGCTCATAGGATCCGCTCCATACTTGCTCATCCAACCAATCGCCCTGTTCTGAGACTCAGTAGAGAAGGCAGAGGTCAACTGTGTGTTTCGAAGGTCCTATATCAGGTGGTGACTATCCTTAAATTTTTACAGCATAGTATCACGGATCTCCCCTTAGGCCCAAAGAAGCCCCATTCTTTTTCCCGAGGATTTCACAGTCAGCAGTTGGGATGAGTGTGCTAACCAGAGTCGTTACAAAGTTAAAATATTGTAGCCATAGGGGGAAAGAAGTACTTTTCAGATCTCAGAGGTGTTCACAGCGTCTTTGACAGTATATGTACAAGGTTGTTTGCCATGCAGGAATGGAGTGATAAAAAGTCCACTTCCTGTTGGCTCTCTTCTTTACAGAACAATCTCAAGGCTCTGGGGTCTCACATTTCATATCCACTATAAATCCAAAGCAGGCCAGGGCAGACACAAATCCTAAATAAATTATAAACTGTTTGGCAACCTGCTGCCAAACATGCTAAGTGTTTTATGCGTGGCCTCACCTTTTCCCCTCACCTAAGCCTGTTGTGTCTCAGAGAACCATCCTGTGCTGGATCAGGCAACATGCAAGGATCCGAGCCATCCTCTGTCATAGTGTCTGTGACTTTAGTTTCTGCTGGTGGAGCTCAGTAACAAAATCAGCACACAATATTTCATGGTTTTATTTGACCATGTGTTATTATATCGGCTATGCAAGTTGATTTTCTAACAGAAGAGTTGAGCCACCAGAGAAAATATAGACTGAGAAAGTCTGTGTAAAAAATAATGCCAGCCTTGACAGACTTTAAAACATTCAAATGTCTTTCCCCTCAGCAGCCATTTTCAGTAACTCACCAAAATGGCTAACACAAGGGAAAGCGGACCTGCCCTATGTAATTACCTGATTTTCTTTTGTAATTAGATCTTTCTGGAATCTTCAGTTGTTGCTTAGACGGTTACAAGGAACATTATAAGTAGAAAGTCTGGTAGAACGGCTACCTCTTTGGCTCGGACCCTCTACCCTCCCCTTTGCAGGAACGGTTATAAAATCTTTGAATATCTGAAGTCTCGACACTGAGGCAGAGTAACTTTCCCAAGGGTTTCAAATGGCATGAGTGAAGTCAACCTTTTAAGGCACACATTTTGATTTAAAAGTCAGTCTTGCTTAACCAGCACACTGGAAGGCCTCTATTGCCCTAAATAAATGAGGATTCTAGAAAAAAAATATTGCCAGAGTCCTTTACAGTGGTTAAAAAACATGTGTGATTAGCTTTAAATCAGAACCTTAAATTATATTAGGACATTGCTATTTTGGTTGTAATTTAAATGATATGGAGTTTTGAAGAAGTTATTATAGAGTATTACATCTTGTATTCTTTCCCAAATTTAAGCAATGATATAAGACCTTTAATTGCTAATATTAAAAAAATATTTAAACACATACAGAGCAAAAAAATAAAAAAATACTTAAGATGATATGTTTATTTCTTGATCAATATTAATTGAACGTTTATTACATTCACAGAGCATTCCAGAAAATTAGAGAAAGGAAAATTAGGCTTATCTTAGAATAAAACCCACTGATCTTTCAAAGTTACAGTATGTGCTAAGAATTAAAATAAAGATATGTTGCAGAATTATGGTGACCAAGAAAGTGGAGCAACACTTTTGCCAAGTGCAGTAAACCAGAGAAAGACACTTACTAACATGGTAGCATCATTAAGTGAATGCGGCACACCCAGAGCCTACAAGTAGCGGCCAGAGAGTATCTCACTCTGAAGGAAGAGAACACAGCTCATCAGAGGAGCGGGAGAGGACATGGGTAGGATTACAGTATGATGTGATGATGTTAAAGAATTTGGATTTCACCAGGTGCATGTAGCCAAGTAGAAACCATGGTCTGTCTACTTTAGAGATTTGCTGTCACTGCAGTTTTTCTGGCGCATTTACACTGTGGGGACAGCTGAAGAGAACACCAACAGAAAGGTAATGGAAGTAAGCAGAAAGACAGAGACGTGGCTTCCCTTGTAAAGGCTTGTTAGCTAGCTTGTGGCACTTTTTGAAGGGATCCCGAACTGTCTAAAGGTGAAGCCTAGGTTAGGTCATTGGGGGTGTGGCCTGGAAAAGGTTGGGGAACCTTAGGAGCTCCCCCTCCGTCTCCCCTCCCCTGTCTGTTATCAAGAGAGGAGAGTCTCTGGTCAACCACACACTGTCCCCATGGCGAAATGAACTGCAGAGAGCCCAAAAGCAAGAGAGACTGCTCAGGGAGCAAAACTGTAAAACAGGGGAAGCCTTTCATTTCTCTTCATTGATTATCTTGAGTTTTTCTTTGTCTCACCACTAGGAAGGGAGTTACATGCAGGAGCAGCAGAGTGGGAGATGTAAAAGCAAAGGAGACATTTTTCCCTAAGTGTTGAGAGAAGGTGTCTATCGGGGAGCTTGGTGATGACTGAGTTATCTATAGTAATAGATAATCTGGAATCAGCTAGTCTGGATTGTTATCAGCTAGTCTGGATTGTATTAGATTTTTTTTAGGATGAAATAGCTAAATATCTGCAGAGCACAACTCTCTGTGCCTTTTCTCTTTGGGAAGCAAATTAAGGAATAACAAACAAGGGAGTTAAAAGTTTACTGTATTCAGCAGAGAGATAAAATTTCTAATGAAAAATGGATCGCAGTGCGGAGGCTAACAGTTGTGTAAATATGCCTGATCGTCCCAGAAATACACACACTCCTGACTCTAAATCTCCCGGGAAGTGCTTAACTCTCCTGCTCTCTGCACCGTTACTCACGGCATTCCTAAATCAACTTTAAGAACCTTTCTATAACTGTGTAGCAGGAGTGTATATAATATACAGGGGCTGGGAGTCTTTTTATTCCATGCAACATATAATCCATTCGGATTTAAGTCATTTCTTTTATTAAAGTTTACAAACTTGGAATATTCCGAGAGAGTTCAGCAAATATGGAATACACTAAGGTTTGTGTGTGTGTGTGTGTGTGTGTGTGTGTGTGTGTGTGTGTGTGTTTTGGTTTGGTTTTTTTAGTATATTTTATCTCATCCTGAGGCTTTAAAAGAGAGATTGTTTTTTTCAGAGACAACATGCTACAATAAAACTTCAGAGAAAAACTACCCTTTTCTGACACCTTCCTATAGATTCAGCCCTGCTTCACATCATGAGTAAAGTACGTACTCGTTCTTACAATGACTACAATTAGTAGAACATGGTCCTGCTATTCCAAATAATGCACAGTTCTTTAGAATCATCCTAGCATGCTTAATACCATGTGGTTTGAAAATATCCTTGGCAAAATTCAGATGTTGCTAATATAATAGTTTTTAGAGATGAGGTCTAAAAGAAATGATTAGGCTGTGAAGGCTTCTCCTTCACCGATGGGGTGAAGGTCCCCATGCACAGAGTGGCACACAGCATCCTGTGGGCTAGCCCTTCTACCTCTACCCTGAGAGCACAGCAGGAGGGCCCCCAGCAGGCTGCAAATGCTGACAGCCCAGCTGTAGCCTTCCATCCTCTAGAACTGCTGGACAATAGACCCATGCTCTTCATAAATGACTTAGTCTGTGCTGCCCTTTTGTAGCAGCCCAAAATGGGTGAAGTCTGAAACTCTATTTGAAGCTTCTGAAAAGTCACGTTCTCATTCAACAAGCTGAGTGACCTGGGAATTTCCTCAAGCAAGCAGTGAGGCCCTAGTGCTTCTACTGAGCATCATGAATCAATCAGAAAGTGAAGCTGGAGAAACCTGCTTTATAATGAAGGTGAAACAAGTGATTCAGCCAGCGTGATTATCCACAAGGCCACACACATGCACACAAGACCACGTGCATGCACACAGGGCCACATGCATGCACACAGGCCACATGCATGCACACAAGGCCACATGGACATCCAGAAGGCCATGAGGCAGTGGAAATGTGATTCCTGCACCTTTGACTTCTCTTGGGCTTTTCTGCTGACCTTCTTACTCAATTTCCTTGCTTTTAGCTGTGTGTATCCTTCTGCCAATAGCTTTCTTTCTACCTTTCCCCCCCCCCCCGTATTGAGGAATAGGTTTCTGAATTACTAACCTTATTTTTTTCCCAAAAAAACATTCATTTAACCCAAATTACAAAGTTCTGCTTATGAAACACAATGGGTTTGTTTGTTTGTTTGTTTGTTTTTTCAAGTAATATGCAAATCATCAGCCCAAACTACAACCAAATTGAAACTTTAAGACAGCAAAACCTCTGCATTTTACAAATGCATTTTGTTTAAATACCTTTACTCAAACCTGTGGTCTGACACAGGATGGCTCAAGTTGACATCTCTGACTTTACCATACCCGAAGTCCCTTCCCCCATGGAAAGTAGCTGGTTTGTATTGTAGTGTTACACAAAATCTTTCAGAAGAACATCCTAATCGTTTGGAGGTCACAGCAAGGGTGAGGCGCCAATGGACTTGGGCAAAGCTAAGCCTGACTTGAAGTTACAAAGGAGGTCATCTCTAAAGTGGCTTCCGCAAGGCAAGCTTTGCTGTCTGCAGTTTTAGAGAAAGCTGTGGAAGTAAGCAGAAGGAATGACGTGTGTTGACAGAGGCCTGACATAGGTGGGAGCATCTATTTGTGTCTGGTTAAGGTTTATAACCTGCCTACTCCCCAGGCTCTCCACACATAAGCAGCACATCATTATTTTTATGGATACAGATTTGAATCCAAATGAAATACTTCGGATTGACAAGCATGACAAATAAGAAATCATCACATGGCACTAGGGACTTTTAATGGCGGGAACCCTCTTCTCCACATGTATATCAAGTTCTTTAAAGTTTTATTTTTTTCTACCCTGAAGAGCGGAGAACCCTCTAAGTCCTCTCTCCCACCCTTCACAAACTTGTAGACTTACACTTTTATGTGTATCTCCAAGTATGTCCTGCAATCTTTCTGAGAGCACCACGACAGCAAACATGTTCTTGTGAATAATTAATGTTGCTCAAACACTGGACCGCTCTCCACCTTGAGCTCCCTTGACCTGCAGGCAGCAGGCTGATGAAAGTCTGTCCAGAGTCTCTAGATAGTGTCTCCCCCTGCAGCATGGGTCTGAAGCCAGACCTTCTAGACATGCATTCACTCTTCACTGTACTGGACACTCTATAAGCCACTCTCCAAGGGCTCACGTGGTTTTCAATCATAAAATCAAGAAAAGCAAGAGCATGAATCCATTGAGAGGGTTCGATGTACCTGATGCATATAAAAGAAACAATGTAAGTAGTCCACTCACCTCAGCTTGCAACATTGTATTATTTTTCTCCTATTTCTCAGGTTCCTCCTTTGTTGGAGTCCATTGAGATGTGTTTCAAGAATTTATCTTCCTTTCCAGCAACAGGGTTAAACACAAATCTCAGGCACACATCTTAAACGTTGAACACATACATGCTGCCTGCTAGCCACCTCAAATTCAACATGTGTCTAGCTGATACCCTACCTTCCTGACAATCTTTTTCCCTCTCCACTGTTTCCTTTCTCTGAAAATGCCTCCACAAAGCACACCGGGGCAGGAATCACA
>LR749532.1:3064560-3185889 GCA_902729485.2 Mus minutoides
TATATATATATATATATATATATATATATATATATATATATATATATATCACAAAGAAATATCCTCAGTGCCAAGAGCAAGAATCACAAAGAAATAAAAGAGAAAATCATCTTGAAATCAGGTCAATAGTTACCTTCTCTGCTCTTTAAGGGATTTGGTAGCTGACACCATCTCTAGACAACAACCCTGAAGCCCAATGTCATTTCCAAAGCTTTGCTCAAGTCAAGGGACATTCATTAAATTGATAAATGATTCCTGTTACAAATTTTTTATTTCACTATCAAATATTAACATTCCATTATGCACATGAAGGACATTGAACTCAAACAAGAAAACCTTCAAGACTTTTTGGAAACTAGCAGTAAACATCATTTATATGAGACACATACAGGATATTGGTATACAAACATCAGAGTATTTTTTTAAGTTTAACATATGGGGCTGGAGAAAGGCTCCAAGTTTAACTGCTTTGAAGACCTCAGTTTGGTTACCATTTCATTGTTTGGCTCACAACTGCCTACAATTCCAGCTCCAAGGGTGCCAGTGCCCTCTCAGACCTCTATGGGTACCTACACATAGAAACACATTCATATGCACATTCAACACAATTCATCTTTTTTTTTTAATTTTTAAGTCTGTCCAAAATAGTAGTATTTTTAAATGTCAGATAATTATAAAAATCAGATACTACTGCTAAAAACAGAAATTTAAAAACGAAATGATGGTTATCTGTGCTTTATTTTGTTTTATCTTTTGTTTTGTTTTGTTTTGTTTGTTTTTTGTTTTTGTTTTCGGTTTTTTCGAGACAGGGTTTCTCTGTATAGCCCTGGCTGTCCTGGAACTCACTTTGTAGACCAGGCTGGCCTCGAACTCAGAAATTCGCCTGCCTCTGCCTCCCGAGTGCTGGGATTAAAGGCGTTCGCCACCATTCCTGGCTTGTTTTGTCTTTTTTGTTTGTTGTTTTGCTTTTGATTTTTGAAACAGGCCCTCTCCAAGCAGCTCAGGCTGTGCTTGAGTTCATTGTAATCCTCCTGTCTCAGCTTCTTTAGTACTGAGATTGCAAGCATGAGCCTCAGTCCCAGCTGCTTTTTATCTTCTTGTTCTCTCTCTCTCTTCCTCCTCTTCCTGTATTCATTACTCTCCTTTCCTCCTCAAAACAAAAGACATACTCTATTGCTCAGAAATGTCTGCTGCTCATGTAATGTCCAAAATAAGCCCCCAAACTGGAAATCAGCCAAAAGAACTCAAAGCACAATCAAAAGATTTTTTTTTGTCTAAAAAGAAAAGTGTAATTTGTGTTGAAATCAGTGTGAGGTCAAATAATAGATGGGCGAACAAGAAAATGTCGCACAATAACCTTTAGAAAATAACTAGAACAAGAAAGTGCTTCTATAAATTAATGTCAGATCATTTTTAAGTAAGGGCAGAATCAATTTTATAGGAGAGAAATAAGTTTAAAAGGTTAAATTGTTTCTTTTATCTTGGCGTTGTTCTGTGTACTGGAAAGAACCCATTGTGACTAACTCTAGGGTTGGTCTTACCTGCTGGAGACCTTATATTTCCCAGAATTCAATGTTTTCAACTTAAGCCTGAAAATTCCACTTGTTTTTCCACCAAGTGATTCTTGACATTTGTGTTTAATATTAATACCCTTAATAAAGGCTAAATTTATCCACAAAGTTCTTTCTATTTTTTTTTTCAGTCATGTACCTTTCTTTGGAAGACATAAATGTCTATGTAGAAGAAACACATATCTCTAAGGTTGTGTCAGCTGAGGGCTTTATTCAATGTCATCCAGAGAGGAGCCCTGCTCTCACCTACGACTGTAACCCTGTATATTCCTTGCTTCATATTCTTGTTTGATATTCTCTCTAAGCATGCTGGCATTATAATGTGCAACATATTTTATCCACTGACCCAGTTTAGCAGTCCCTTTCCCCCATGACACCAGCTCTCTGAAGTGATTTTCCAACTCATCATTTTTATTATTTGTTCCATTAGAGCAGCTGGAGTAGGACATGGAATGCAGTAAATAATCACTGAATGAATAAATAAAACTCATGTTGGTTGGTTACCCACACCTGTGCATGGCACAGTTTAAGACACTAAAAATTATAACCGTAGATTCAACTTGGAAGTGGCTTACGGCACTAATGATAGCACCTTGAGCATCAGTCTTGCTGAAATGTCTTCATATGACCTCCTTAGAAACTGCCAAGATTTCTATCCACACCGACCTAATGGATGTCTTCTGGTTTTAGATAATATGAGGGGTAAACTGACTACTTGGAGGGAGAATGGGGAAATATAAAGAGCTGGAAGCTTTAGGCCTCAAATATGGCAGATTCACCGTGACGGGAGTATGCATGAGAACAAGTAGTGTCACCTCATCAATGCCTAGGTGTCCAAAGCAGGGACGGGGAGATTCAATTAATCTGTGGCTGCTATGCCATACACAGGAAGTGAAAAGGTCACTAGTTCCCAGGAAAGCACTGATGCTGGGGATGAGACAAGGTGGACCAAGTATGGTGGTCTGAATGAAAATGACGGCCATAGGTTCATAGGGTGCTGCATTGTCAGAGGTGTGGCCTTGTGAGAGTAGGTTTGACCTTGTTGGAGGAAGTGTGTCACTTGGGCCATGCTTTGAGATTTCAGAAGCTCAAGCCCGGCCTAGTGGCTCACTCTATCTTCCTAGTGCCTGCAGATCCAGGTGTAGAACTCTCAGCTCCTCCCCCAGCAAGTACCATGTCTGCCCGTGTGCTACCATGCTTGCCCACATGATAATGGACTAAACCTCTGAACCTGTAAGCCGGACCCAATTAAATGGTTTCTTTTATAAGAGTTGCCATGGTCATGGTGTCTTCCCTGCAATGAACCCCTAAGACACTGAGTATCATTCAGAATCCTCCATGAGCTCTTGGGACCCATTGTTTTTCTCCATAAATATCAGATACTCCCAATACTATAAGACTGATCACTTTATTCTAAGACTACATGGGGTTTGTTGTTTTGTTTTTTATATCTGTCTTTTTCTACCTTTCCACCTCAAGTTCCAGGCTCCTCCAACCCCGTCAAAACCCTTCTGTTCTCCACATCTTCAGTGATGAAATTTTCTCTTCTTTTTGGATTTCCTATAAATTGTTTCAAAACAATCTCTCTATGGAGATACACACAATTCAAAGCACATTCACACACATTATTTCACTCATACAAATAAACATCAGACTGCACTTATAGCCACATTTCTTCCCTTGTACTTCTGAGCTCCATGGCTCAATCTCCCGAAGCCTAGGACTTTCCCAGGAGCACCCATATTAATGAGGATAAAGCTGAAATCAGTTTACTTTATTTTATTGAAAAGCACCCCAGAGCACCTGTCACGATTGCAACTAAGTTTCTGTTGTTACTGCTGTAATGGAACTGTTTCGTAATGACCCACATCAAACCAATCTTTTTTTCAGAGTGCTAATGTTATAATAATAATAATAATTTAATTCTCTGCCCCAGGAAGACACTGTGAATGTTTTACACATAATCATCTCAACAATTAGGAGCTATGTTTTATATACCCGTTTCCTAGATAAAGAAACTAAGGCTTTAAAACGGTGGCTAGGGAAAAGACTGAGTGCTTAAGAGCCACTGCTCTTGCAAGAAGACAAGGGTTCGATTCCCAACACTCACACAGCAGCTTGCAAACAGGTGTCTCTGGGTGATTCATTGACCTTTTCTGACCTCCACCATAGTACCAGGCACCTATAGGCAAGCAAAACAGTATAAAACAGCATATATAAATTGTTGCCAGGCATATGGATATGGCTGATCCAGTAAATGCACCTATAGAGAAAGCCTGGTTACCTGAGTTCAACCCTGGAACCTATATAAGAGTGAAAAAGAGATTAGTGATTCCACAAAGTTGTCTTCCACATGTACATTGTGACATACACATACCTGCGGTCTCCCATCAGACATACAAGAATAAGAACAATAAGTTTAAGTGGGTTTTTTTTTAAACTTTAAGAGTTTTTATTTAAATTACTTTGCCCAATAGAAACAATTTGAGGAACAATTTGAATCTGATCGTCAACACCTCTAGGCAGGGCACTCTATGTGCTGGGATGGGGTACCACCCTATTCCAGGGGTAGAAGGAGCCTCAGGAAGAAGGCATCCACGAACACAGTAAGCCTGTCCAACTGCCTCCATCTCAGGTCTTGCAGGGACTAAGGGGAGCAGCAAGAAAGAAGAGAAGGGATTGAAGCTAAACAGGACTGGAAGAGCTGGTTCAAACCCTGGCTCAACCCTTTCCTCTAAACCAGCTTTTGGTTTTGGTGGAAAGCTGGAATTTCCTGCCACACACACTTGTCTCTCTGTTTTAGTTCTTATGTTACTAGGGATTCTTCATTTTAAAGACTGGTAACTACCCCTGCCGTTAGGGACTAGAAGAGGCCAGGACACAACCAAAACCTTGGTCATGAGACTAACAGTCAAGTTACATTCTGCAAATATTCCAGGCAGATCTGATCATTATTTTCATTGAGCAAAGCAGCACAAATCCTTTTCTACCACCCTACCCCACACCCAGTGCTTTAGACCTTCTCTTCTGTGCCTAAACACATTCATCTATAAAATAAAGACAAGGTGGGCACTGTGCTACAATAGGCAGGGCACTGGACTTCAGAGATAGGGGCAACATCAGCACCCTGTTCATAAAGAGGAACTGTGGGAAACTGTGGGGTGCAGAGGAATTCCTGAGTGAATAGGGACAATGATCCCTCTGCCTCAGACCCATGGGAGTGGCAAAGCCTTCCCCAGGTGAGGCTCAGGATAGCAAGGCTTTCCTTGGGAACAAGTGCAAATGTTGTCAGTGTGTGCAGAAAATGTCTCAGTTAGCCCCGTCCCCTTGGGTGTCACAGCCTGAAGGCTGTCGCCCTACACACGCTGTTCCCACTGAGATCAACTAAACCCTTCTCCTGGTTCAGCTCTATGCAATAACCCCATGCCCCTGTTCAACTGTGTACAATAAACACTGGGAGATTCAAGGGTGTGGGGGCTTCTCCATCTGAGATCCAGACCACCCACTCCCATCTTATCTGTGTCTGTCCTTTCTCATTCCTTCATCCTCCTAGTTAGAGTTCCTACATTCAAGCATGCAAGGACTTGGTGAGACACAGATGAGGTCACACACGTGATATACTCAGATATCACCTGCCCCAAAGTAACTTCTATAAGCATTTTTTCCCTAACTACTACTTAAAAATCAGCCTTCAGGAATCCAAAATTATCTAATAATTCCATGAAAAATTAGACCAAGCACTCTCCACCTCTTCCTCCTAAGAAGGCTGTGAAGAAGATGCTATTACTGCTATTTGTAAAAATATTTCCAATTTTACAGAAAGACCACAAAGGACACTGAATTACCAAGGCAGCAAATGATTTAGACCAGTGGTTCTCAACCTGTTGCTCACAGCCCCCTACGGCTCGAATGACCCTTTCTGGGGGAGGGGGGGTCGACTAAGACCATTTGCCTATCAAATAGTTATATTACAATCCATAACAGTAGCAAAATTGCAGTTATGAAGTAGCAACAAAAATAATTTCATGGTTGGGGGCCACCACAACATGAGGAACTATTTCAAAGGGTGGCACCATTGGGAAGGCTGAGATTGAAACAGTGATCAAGTCTAACTCCACACCCAAAATGTTAACTGTTGTTATCACATGTTGTTATCTCTTTTGTAAACTTATAAGCTACAGGAAACCCACTCAGATCCACCTCTCATAGACCAGATAGACTCCATCCAGATAAGTATATCTGCCTAAAGTTCCCACTTATTACCTATTACAGACGGTGGGATTCCTGATTTTCAAATGTACATCTTAAGAGAAAATAAAATGTCTTTCTTCCAAACGTACTTAATCTCTATCTATAATAACTATATATGTGTGTTTCAGCATCTTGTCAAGTTCAAGTGCTTACTACATCTAGGACAGCTCCAGAGAAGCAACCTCCAGATGCTCCAGGACCTGTTCCCTCTGACCTATCCTCAGATGGCTCCACAGACCCTGGACAGCAGGAAACAGCCAACTCTCCTAAGACTGGACAAGCATCCCCCATACCCATTCTTCTAGGTTCCCTAGAGACACGTCGCCTCCCAAAGCCAGCCAGAAGTAGCCAGATATCACAATGACCCTGTTCCTGCTTTGCCATCACCTCTCTCTCTCATTTTTTTCTTTTTTAATGAAACCAAAACAGGGGAATGTTAGCATTCTGTCTAACACAGTTAACTATCTAACACAGTTACCTGGCAACAACCAAGTAGGTGTGGCCCACTCTAAAAGGGGCGCTTGCCCCTCCTCCCTCTCTTTCTCTCTTGCTCTTTCCTTCTTGTTCCTGCTCTGTCACCCTTCCCCATTCCCTTCCCCCCTCTCTCCATATGGCTGGCCTCACTCCTCCTCTACCTCTCTCTCTCTCTCTCTCTGTGCCTTCCTCTGCCTAGACTACCCTCTCATATCTCTTTCTTCAATTAATTCTCACAGCCACCTTTTGAAAGCTATACAATTAATGTTCCTATTTTACAGATGAAAACGAAAATGAGAGGAAAACATTAGGTAACACAGCCAAGATTACACATCTAGAATGTGGTCACAATAGCCTCATCTCATACAAAAGGGTAAATGAAAGCGAGGTCCTGGATTCTGACCTCTATGAACTCCTACCAGAGACAAAGGATCACTGATTTACTGAGAGCACTTCCTCCTCAAGCTTCATCTCAAGTCTCTGAGCCAGCATGACTAAGAGAAATACGGAACTGCAGGAACCTTGGAGGAAGGAGCTGCAGAAATGCTAATGCTCCTGATTAGCATTCCTATCCAATCTTCCTGCCACTTTCACTAGCAGCTGTTTTCAGTAGCCATTTTCAACCCCTCTAGATAATTTGAAAAGGATATGATTTACTATTGACAAAGAAGGATCAACTTTTCACGAGAAGCAAACCTTCATTTCATTCCTGTCCACAAGAAGTTAGAGATAATACAGACAAGGTAGTCACTCACCATACAGCTGCTACAAAGAGAACCTGCCAATAATGTATTTAGGCAAAGCCCACAAGAATGTAAGAATATCGCTTCCCAGTGCCTAATGACTAGTAACTGATAGAGTGCTCGCTTAGGACACTCACTCACTGGCAGAATTAGTCAACTCTTAGCATCGTTGTGCAGATTAGGAAAATGAGCTCTGACTTGGTAAGCAGAACTAAGGTTGCCATTGGAAGGCTAGTCCCACCAAGCCTCAATGTTACATACCAAGGACATGGTATATGTCCCATGGAGAGCTAGGTGGACCAGTTATTGCATAGGAGGTTCCTTCCAACATTTTAGAGACACTTGATCAATATGAAGATGCATACTGTTATGGATCTTCGAAAAGAAAATTACAGAACTGAAAATAGAAGGTTCCCTTGGCAGCAAAGGATCCAGTGGCACTTGATAGCTGCTGGAAGGAGAAAATTAGCTTTTGTTTTAATCATAGGTTGAACGCAGCATACGGTCAGTGCCATACTCAAGAGCATTTGGGCAATACAGATTGGACTCAATGGGTTTTCAAAAACAGAGAAAGAGAATGCAAAGTCGGGTGGGTAGGGAGTCAGGGGATGTGGGAGGAGTTAGGGAGGTGACTATATCAATACCACATATGAAATTCTCAAATAATTAATAAAAAAGTTTTTAAAAGAAGGTAGAAGCAAATTTTCTTCATAGGACAATTTTGTGGAAATGTACTATAGGAGAGATAACTAGTCAATCAAGCAAAGTTATTGGATTCTCTATATTCATGGCTGAAACAAGTATTTGTTTGGCTTTACTGGATGATGAAAAAAAAAAAGGCCAGCTAGAACGCATGAAAAGATAAGTAAAATTTAAGAATCTGCATGGATTCTTGAGAATGTTGATGTTCAATATGAGGTCCTGAATTAACTACTGACCAATTAATACAGAATTCATATATATATATATATATATATATATATATATATGAATTTATATATATACACATTCATATATATACACATACTCCCATAGATATGCATACATACACACATGAACATGTGCATGTGCACATACATATGCACATGCACAGACACACATGTACACATACACACACATACATATAATGCACATAATCATGCAAATACACATGTACATATACACACATGTACACACATACACATGCACACATACATATAATGCACACAATCATGCAACTAGGTATGTACACATACACACATGTGCACACATACACACACATGCACGTGCATACATACATGTGAACAAATGTGCTCACACACATGCACATAGACTCAAACACAGGCACACATACACACACACACACACACACCCTCACACACAAATAAGATTCTGGGAAAAGAGGAAGGCATCTTGATATGGGTAATAAAAAGCGACTACTGGGTTGTATTGAGAAACAATGCGAAAGCCCAGCATCGCAGCACAGTGGGCAGTGCGGCCATTGTGCTCACTATTCTCACACGACTCTGAAAGCGTCACTAGCACAGCTACACATGTTAGTACACTGAAACTTCAGAAGTTGTGATGTCACCAGGATCTCTTAAAGTGATGGGAATTAAGGTAGCAGGCTAGCTCCAGGCTCTACAGAGTTGACCAGCATGCTATGCACAGTAAATTAGATTAATGGACCCAAGAAACAGGGACAAGAACATGGGACACAGGGAGAGTAACGGCAGGTCTATAGTAGGTATGGAACACCTGACAAATAACCCGAAACATTGAAGCTTAAAAACTATGGAAATGTCAGCTCTACTAACTGGGCAATTCCTTGTTAACCAGAAAGCTTCATAACAAACAGAACCTAATGGACTTTCATGCTTGGCTCCATCTTCCCTCTTTGGAAATGACTAAGCCCCGGGTTGCTGTGTAGGCATTTTGTGGTAATGACTACCATTATCAACAGTGGCAACAGTCCCATGTTTACACAGCAGCCCTCCACACAGGAGCAAAAGCACCTGGCAAACATTTGCATTTTTATTATTGATGGCTTAGTTTAATAAAGTGACTTTCTGTCAAAGAGCTTATTAATCATCACACATACTTCTGTGACACACATGGGCAAACAGTCCATTTCTACATGATGTATAGGGAGAATCCAAGGCCCCAGAGCTGGCCCATAGCAGCTAAGCAAGACTGACTGAGCCTAGAAGAAAGTCATGAGGAAACCAGTTCTTCTCACTGTGACTTCCAGCATCTTACTCTGAACCACATGAAATACAGCAGCTTTCTTGCCTACTGGGCCCTCTCCACACTCTCTGGATTCAGTCTTCCTCCTGTGACTGCTTACCCTGGCTCCCGGTAACACACACACACACACACACACACCACACCACACCACACACCACACCACACCCCTCCACCACACACCCCCACCTCCATCTCCAGCCACACACAGCGTTGCTGGCAGGATGATTTTCCTAAACATGCTCAGATAAACCACAGCAGCCCATCATCTATCAAAACAGACCCAGGCCCTTCCCAGCCCATTCGAGGCTGCCTCCACCCAGATTCATGTATCTCCACAGCCGGAGGCCTGAATGTCGTCTCCTCCTGTGTAGGTCACGCGGGCTAAACTTCTGAATTCCAAACCCACTCTGCTCCTGTACATCCTGTTCCTCTTCCTAGAAACTGTCTTTCTAACTTTGGTACTACCAAAAATATTGTTAGTCCACCATCTGCTGCCACAGCCAATGATACTGCTCATAGACAAAGAGAGCGAGTTAATATTTGACTCACAGTTTGCGAGGTCTCAGCCCCAAACTGCGGATGAGCTTTTCAGCTTTGTGCCCGTGAGATCATCTCATGGCAGGGGCAAGCATGGAAGCAAAGGCATTCATTCAATGGCCATGCAGACAGAGGAAGAGCCAAGTCCCACCACCCCTTCAAATACTGGGAAGACCTCTTTTTCTCAGCGTTACCTCTCACTCCTAAACAACACGTTCCGGGACCCAGGCTTTACCACACACACCTTTGGGTGACCGTCCGGAGGGGAAACTATAACAAACACGTTCACAGTTGCATTAGAGTGCTTGTTCCGTTTGTGAGTGCAGTGGCCTGGTGCCCTAGAATCTTAAGACATTCTCAGGGGTCACCCAAAAATATTCCAAGCCACATCTTCTGAGTTCAGGACTCGCCACTGACATGCTCCTTCTCCAGGAAGGGTGCAGCCACCTCCCACAGACAGCATAGGCAGCGACTCGAAGACAGCAGATTGCTGAGCAGTCAAGAGGACTCCACTGGCTCTGGTTAAACCAGTCGCTAAACAGATTTGCAGAAAACGTGAAGCAGTCCACTTTTTACTCAGGTGGTTTTCATCCCATTAAAAAAAAAAAAGCAGCTGGTGTCATTTATGTTAGCCTGAAATGGGCTCCATGCTGTTGATTTCTTCAATGACTTAAATATACAAACTTGATAGTTTATTTTAATTTTTAATGTGGAAATCACCAAGAGTCCCTTTCAGTTGCTCAACAATTTTTCTAGGTGTGAAGATACCAGGAAAATCATACCTTAAAGCAGAGAGAGCATGGCCCTCTGCAGAACCCACTTAAAAATGCCACTAGAAGTCCAGCCATTTATGGTTGAACTGTTTCCCGAGCTTTAACTCTGTGAAAGAAGCTGTGCGAGAGGAATTTATCACGTGTTTTTCCCCCACTTCCTATCTCACCCCCAAAGGTCTGGCTTTGACAGCAATATGTCTATGGCAGAGACAAGTTAAACGTTATCTTTGTTTCTTTAGTGCCCAGGATTGTGTATGTTTGTTTATAAGAAGGAGGTGGGGAGGAGGAGAAATTTTAATAATCTATTATATCTTGGTCATCCTTCAGAGACCCTGCTACCTTAATCTGGTGTCTGAAAGGGGCTGCTAATCTTCATGCAAGCATCTAATATTGATGGCATAGCCTAACTGACTCAGATGTCAATAGTTGGACCTGCTATGTTGATGAATCTCAGCACAGCTGAGAAATCGTGTCTTCTGAGGGCAAATGTTAAAAAGTCGATCTCACAAGTAAACCAGCCAATGACCATTTGTGTACACCAGTTCTTTAGTGGAAAAAGATACGGATGTGTGGAATGAACTGAGTCAGTTCGGTTGACTATGCCTAAACTATTTACCTGTTATAAAGGATAATAAATTCTCAATAATTAAAAATGACTCCTTGTAATTGAACTATCACAGGGGTTATACAAGGGAGAATAGGATTGGGCACAACTAAACTAATTACAAGAAAAGGGGTCAAGAAAGAAATTCACATTGGCAAGTGCATCTTTGAGTCCCCTCTAAGTCTCCACCTGCCCTCTGCTGTGCCCTCGGCTGCCCAGGAGTCTGCTTCTCATCCCCACAGAGTCCCTTTACCGCCACCACCCCCTCACTGTGGTGCTTCACTGGTCCTGAGCCTTAGGTGGCACCCCATGCTTTGCTTCAATAATTAAGAAGAAATTTAAATAATCTACGATAATAACCTTTTCATACTCTGTGGAAGTTCAGCTACACATGAACCCGCACCAGACAGTATTAATTTAGGAGTGAGCTACAGTGAGAATCCAGCATCAGGTTCTCTTCTTATGACTCTTTCTAGGCAGGATTGAAGCACTTACTCTCCCTATGCAAAACATTTCCTGTATATGTCATGTGCTCACAGTCTCTGGCTTTCTTAAGGTAGAATAGCCATTAATCCATGGGAGGACACTAGCTGTGCAAAGTCTGTGGTCCTCAGTTCACACTGTAGGTTCCAGGTCTTCCAGACGATCAGTTTGCTGCACAGAGGTCTATTTTCATAGAAAATGTTGACACTTCTTAACCAGAGGGATAAATGGAGATGTCAGAAGCAGAGATGGTTAGCAAGTCAAGGGTGCCTCCATCTGAATTCAATGCCTACATGCAAGTGGAAAGCTAGAAGTCGGTCCACTAAAGGAGGTCTAATTGACTGACGTTCCCTGTTCCCTGCCTGAACTGCTGTGGGAAACAGGATAGTCAGTGGGCCCACAAAAAGTCATACTGATGGAAACTCACAAATTTTAAAAAGTCTTTAAATTGACTTCTAGTCAGTATCTCATGGTCTCCCTCCTTGGCCCCGGGGGAACAACAAGATAGATCTGTGGGTAAAGGTGATTGCTGCCAAGCCTGACGACCTGAGTTCAATCCCAAGAGTACACCTGAGGAAATGAGAAAACTAACTGCCACGTGTTGTTCTCTCATCCCCACACACACACACACACACACACACACACACCCTTGCTCACACACCCTTGCTCACACTCATACACATCCACACACACACTCACACACTCTCACTCACACATACACACACTCACACTGACACTCACACAGACACACACACACACACACACACACACACACACACACACACACACACACACACACACACACACACACACACACACACACACACACACTAAGTTGTACTCCAAAGTTGAATTATGTTGAGCCTCAAATTCCATCATTTTTCTTAAAACTCTACCATTAAGGTTGTTCATATTCTAATCTGAAGGAACTTAAAAGTGGGTCACAGAATTTAAGATATCCACAAACTACACCCCAAAAAGGACAGCTAGAAAGAAAAACATTGAATCATCTAGCATGTATACTTTTTTGTACTCTCATTATAAATAATAAATTGGTATGTGCAACAAATACTACTAGACAACAAACCAAATTCTTCAAATCCTAACTTGAAAATAATTCACATGTTACACAAACTCTCATTAGTATCTCGAACCTTGGTTTCAATAATAGCTCCTCTAATGCCAGTTATCAGAATACAAAGAATTTTTCATGAAACCCCTGAGAGATAATGAAAGCTTTGGAGACACTAATTTCCTCTCTAAATCCGAGCCAGGGAAACCCAGCTTTCCCTGAAACAGTAGAGCATGAGATCTGGTGTCGATTATTTAGGGACCTTGAGTGACTCAGCATCCACCATCCTTAGAGGCCCATAGCCTGAGGAGGAGTATCAATCAGTGTAAAAATCTCTCCAGATTGTGTGCAGAACTGGAGAATCTTGGTCCACTTGAGCTGCCGTAACAAAGTAGCATATAGTGGGAGCTTGTGAAACAAACAAACAATGCTGGCAGTTCTGCAGGCTGGCAAGTGGATACAACCAGATTTAATGTCCTGACTCATAGCAGGGCCTCTCTGGCTGGGCAGAAGAGAGTAGTCAGTTCTCTGGATTCTCTCACAGGAATATTTTTCTCAGAATGAGGACTCTAATCATCTCCCAAAGGCCAAGTCTCCTAACTGTGGGGCAATGGACTATGCCTAGACAGCCTGGTCTCCAGTCAAGCTGAGGTCTTGAACCCCCATGGTTTCCGATGGGTAGTAATTTCCACCTACATGGGACAGTAGGCGTTCGACCATGTCTCCTGGACCTGGCTCCTGTCGAAGTTACTGCCAGCACAGCCCCTACAAGAGAAGCATGTGGCTAGCAGTCACATAGACAATGTCCCAAGCTTCTGGCCTTCTGGCTAGACTCCTCCTCACAGTTACCTAGCAACAGCAAGATAACACAGCCAGTCACTATAAGAGGGGCTGTTTGGCCCCTCCTCACTCTCTAAGCTCTCTTACTCTCTAAGCTTTTACCTCTCTCTCTCTAAGCCTTCACCTTTCTTACTCTCTCTCTTTCTCTCTTTCCCTTCCCCCCTCTCTCTACGTGGCCATGGCCCCTCTCTCTCTCTCTCTCTCTCTCTCTCTCTCTCTCTCTCTCTCTCTCTCTCTCTCCCTTTTGTCCTTTCTCCCTGCCTTTCTATAATAAAGCTCTAAAACCATAGACTGTCTCTGTTTATCAAGGCCCAGACTAAGAACTCTCACCTGCATGGGAACCACCCAGCGCCTCCCTTCTGTCCCCTGCCCTCTCTCACCTGCATGGGAACCACCGAGCGCCTCCCTTCTTTCCCCCTGCCCTCTCTCACCTGCATGGGAACCACCCAGCGCCTCCCTTCTTTCCCCCTGCCCTCTCTTCCCGTATCTCTGGGGCCTAGTGCCAGCCCAGGGTCCCTATTCTGTTCTCAGCTCCTCTGCCCTTATCCAGTGTGGGATGCCGGAGACTGAGAACCTGGTACCGGGGGGCTGCCCCTTGTCCACCCCTCACTGTGTGGGGTCAGTGGCTTCACACAGCCAGATGCTCACCCGGGCCAGGTCTGCCGGCCCAGAGCACCGGAACTCTGGCAGGACGGGGAACTCTCCCATTCCCTTCTTCCCCTACACTCATGGCCCCGCACCTGACAATGTCAACTTAGGAGTTAGGATTTAGTATATGGACTTAGGAGGTAAGCGGAGCATGGGGTCACACGCCTTTAGTCCCAGTGCTTGGGAGGCAGAAGCAGACAGATTTCTATGAGTTTGAAGCCAGACTAGTCTGCAAAGAGAGTTCAGAATAGCTAGAACTACGCAGAGAAACCCTGCCTTAAAAAGCAAGAGAGAGAGAGAGAGAGAGAGAGAGAGACAGAGAGAGAGAGAGAGAGAGAGAGAGTAAGAAAGAAAAAGAATTTGGGAGGGAGAAACAAGTATTCTGATTGGAATATTTCTCTCAGTTTCGCTGAGTTAAAACAATCCTAAGAATTTAGTTTGCCATCTTGATTGCTTGGCAGTCATTGGCAATGGAGACAGAACAGCACTCATCATGTGAAACCCCAATCTATCTCACTTATAAGGTGTTTGGTTCCACAAATCTGTGAGAATAGTGTCTCTTACTTTAATTATTATGTATTGTTCCTTGGAATTCTTGTCTCTGTGTTTACCCAGAATTTAACTCATCAGTACTTTAAGGCTCCATTCAGCCCCAACTTTCATCTTTAATGCTACAGAACATATAGATGTTTTTTTTTTAATGGATGTAGTTTAAAGTAAAAGTCCCTTGACTCTGCCACCACTAGGGTCATAACTTGAGGAGAATCACTAAATATTTTACACTTCCTTGTCATTGTTTATGAAATCAGTGTGTTCAGAAGAGCCTCGGGGAGGACCGGATGGACTGGCATAGACAGGGCACTTCAAGCCATGTTTGGTATGACATAGTCAGCCATGACAGCTGGCACCTTCAGTTTATTGTGGCTTCATTCTTCCTGCTCTTGTCTGAGCAACTGTAATTCGGAGGTCCTAAGGATCTCGCAGCTCAGAGGTCCTTGACTTCCTTTTCCCACACAGAGCAAGAGAATCCCAAACAAGCCTTTCATAACTGGTGAACCATGACTACACCCAGATGTTTACAGGGACCAGAAGTTACCATTGTTCATAAAGCACATACATAGAAGTGGTTCCACAATCAATACACTCCCCTGGGTGTAACATCTACTGTCTGTTCAGCAGGCTGTTCTTCATTTACACATGAAAACCAATCTTGTACCTTCTAACTTCTCCCAAAAAGTCTTCACGGTATTTTAAAGCAGCTTCCTCCTCGCTACCCGGTCTCAACCCCCATTTCTCTTCTCCAGGCTAAATGGCGTAAGGCCTCCTGATTATGTATCACAAGGCAAACTTTCTCAGCCCTCACGATCCTCTCTCCCATGTTCAAGACTCACTTCCTTCCCGGTACTCCCAGGTCCATATTCCTTCCCATTAGCAGCTGCATCTGACCTTCCAACAGCCTTCAAATAGTAAAAAAAACAGTGGATATTTTGTTTAGGAAAGCAAAATAAACTTTGGCAAAAATTAACCAATGCTTATAGAAACAAAATTAAAGTCATCCATTCTTCTGAGAGATGTGTCAAACAAGGCAAGTCATCACATCAGCTATTTAATTGAGATTGGGAATTTTCCCAAGCCATTTTCCAGATTGTATGGAGGTACAATTTCATATGCTTTTATATAGCTTGATTATGTCTATGTGTAGCTGTATACTTTTCCCCCTGTCTTCCTGGGTCCCACATCTGCTGCTCTGTATGTCTGTTTTGCCTGTCTCTTTTTCATTCATATTTCAAGAAACAATCATTCAACAAGTATGAACTCGGTGCCTGTTAGGTACAGAGCAGCAAATACTGGGCTATATAAAGGAGCTTCAAAGGTAAATAACTCTGGCTAGGAATACTTTCTTGTTGATGCAGAATCACAAGGAACAAGCAGAATAAGGCATGGTAGTGACATGGTGAGGGCATCTGCTCAAATTGCTCCAAAGGAACAGGGAAAGAATGCTGAGTGGAAAAGAGAAAGGACAGCCTCTAAGAGAAGATACCAGAAGAAGGCTAGAGCCGATATACAAAGTATCTCTTAATGTTTAATGTGTGTGAAACCACTCGAGTCTTGTTAAGATACATATTCCGAGTGAGTGAATCTCAGGGGGATCTGAGTTGTTTCAATTCTGTTCAGCATTAGAAGAGGCCATGCTGTGCCTTCTTAATGTAGCAAATGTTTGAAAGGATGATGTCAGGGTTGGAGTTTGGAATGTCCCCCACAGGGTCATGGATTGGAACATCTGGACTTCCTGCATTGGACTTCAGGAGTTAGGTCATTAGTGCAGACCAATGAGGGTGGCATTCCAGCGCAGCCCACTCTACTCACCAATCCAAACATCATGGGAAGACTCCAACTACTGTTCTGATGTTATGACTGAAGCTCTTCCAACATCCTTCCATGTTACGATGGACCCTTCCTCCTTTAAATCACGTCTGTCAGGGGTGTGGTCAGAGTGATGGGAAAGCAGCCAAGACAGTCAGCATGGGCCAGTGTCCATGGTCTTCTGACTGTGATGCTCCCTCCAGCAAACTGATTGCAAGCCAACACCATCAGAGGTCAAAAGCACCCTGATACACCTAACCTTACAAACATCATATCTTGGCTCATCTCATCTCACATGGACTCAAGATACCTCTATAAGCCTCCGGTTGGCCCAGGTCATCCAATACGAAGCCTATTTTATAATAAAATGTTGTGTATCTCATGCAGCTAATTGGGATCCAAAGATTCCTGCTGCTTTCAATCATCACAGTTAAGTATCTTACAACACACCACCAGCTGGGCAAAAGATCAGGCCTCAAAATCTGAAGCAGGATTCTTTTTAATGACTTGTTTTGTTTTCGAAATTAAAATATAATTATATCATTTCCTCCCATGTAACCCTTTGCTCTCTCAGATTCATGATCTCTTTTTCTTTCATTGTTGTTATACACATAATATATATATATATATACATAGTATATTTTATGTGTGTGTGTGTATATATATATATATATTACAAACACCACACACATAAATATATATGTATATATATGTATATATGTATGTATATGTATGTATGTATATATATATATATATATATATATATCGAAGTATATAAATGTAACTTGCACAGTTTGTATAGTGTTACATGTATGTATATGATTTCAGGGCTGACCACTGGTACTGAATTAGCAACTAGGAAGGTTCTTCTCTATAAAAGACTATTTCTCCTGTCTCTGCATTTCTTGATTTCTGAAACACGGTTCTTAGTAGATTTATACTGTATATGCATTAATGCGAGGCAAAACAAAAGACAAAACCCATAAGTCAATGTATTGTAAGTTGGAGCCATCTGCAAGCAACAAACAGGGAATGCAGTCAGAACTGAGAAGACGCAGCAAACCACAGAGGAAAAGGACACCTGAGTGTGGAGAGCATGGGGGAGTAAGGGGGAGTAAGGGGGATTATGGGGGAGTGTGGGGGTGGATTGAGCCGCATTGGAAACCCCAACACTGTTAGGTGTCAGGAGCCTCTGAGATGGGACTGGGCAAGAATGTGGTGCTCTTTAAGGAGAATGGAAATTATTACATGGGCAATAGAGTATAATGAAGAGTCCTTATGCAGGCAGGTCATACAGTAATAACTGTAAACTAACACATGTGTGGTTTCATTGGTAGAATCATTGGCAAAAAAGATATGATGGTGCCAAGTTACTTGACTAAGTCCAAAAAAAGATGACAGAGCCTACTTGGTAACAGAGATAATAGACTTAGACCAAAGGATACTAACCTGACAAGCATTTGATTTTAGTTTCACTTATGAATTTTAAAACCAGGCGATTGCTATTTGCTCTTTCTTTGTCCTAGTATCTATCCTTAACAGGATGCTTAGTGATATGTGATCTCAAAAAAGCCACCTGCTTTCTGTTAGCAACTAGTACCACATCCTTTAGAAAGTAAAGAGTTGAATCAAATAAACACTGTGGTCCTTTTTAAATCCTAAACTTTATAACCCTACAGGCTTTCACTAATTTCTTATTAAATATCACAGTCATAAGATATATTCTTAGAGGCTTTAACTATAAATCTATAAAGACTATAAGACTATAAATCTATACATACAGCTGACATGGGAATCTGCCTAGCCTACAGATACAGAAACCCGCGACATTTCCTATCCCCACCTTCTTCACTCCCAATGACACTCCTTTGGTGTGTAACCACGACAGCCATTCTTTGCTTTATGTTCTCAGTGTTTTTGTTCCTGCAGCATCCCTTTTAGAGTTCCCTATGGCCTCGGCCTAATCAGCCCCTGAACAAACTCTGAGAAACTAAAGAACTCGCAGGTCAGGAAGACTCAGTGTTGAGCGCTAAGTCCGTTGCTTCTTCGCTGCGTATCTATCTCAAGTTTTTAACCCCCTAAACCCTGCCTTCCTCCCCTGCTCTGTAAACCACAGAGATGGCTGAAGATTAATCTTTTTAAATTGCTCGGTGTAGTGCTTATTAAACAGTAAGAATTCAAAAATGATACAACTTTGAGAGACAAATCTTAAAAAGGCTGGAGCAGGCACTTCACAAAAGAACATCAATTGGCCGCATCAAGAAAAATGGAATGATGTTCATCGTTAGTAATCAGCAAAATGCAAATTGATACTTATATGAAAATAATTACACATCCACCTGATTAGGAAACATAAGAACTTGCAAATGAAGAACAGGGGAAAGGGCTGAGCTGCTTCATCACAGTCGCCGTGAGTACAAATTGCTGTGTCCAACTTAAAAATATTTTCTGAATTATTTATTAAAATTAAAGGCACATAAGTGTCAAAACTTAGCAATTCCTTCTCTTGATATTTATTATTCTAGATATATGTGATGCAATCTGAACGCCAACAGCAAAGGGACAAGCAAATTTTTGGTATATTCCTACAATAAAATGCTGTGCACCAACTCACACAAATATGCTCTACGTGTGAACATTATCACCAGAAGGTTAAGACCGCAGAAGCTATAATGACAATAATATGGAACTGAAGTGCAGACAAACTTAGATACATACTGAAGAGCCATGTGGTTAGATATTCTACAAAGAACAGCGGCGGGTGAGTGACAGGTAAGACTAGTGTGCTATGGAGGGAAAGGCACATGATCTGGATCGTGCAGTGCTTGCTGGGAGCCTGTGAAGTGTGATGCGTGATTATCTTCACCTTCCATTTCCGATTATAATATACATTACATTATATATAATAGAAGATATAATATATTCTTCTAGTGGATTAAATATCTACAATTTTAGAATAAGCCAGTTGCATCCCTCTCCGACTTAGGATCTCCAAAAGCTCTTCATTTTAGGATAAAATATAAGCACCTTAGCTTTGTCTAAGAGATCCCTCACATGTCTGCTGAAGCCCTCCCCATCCATGTGAGCATGAATCCTCCCAAGCGACTGCTCTTGCAGCTGATTGTCTGAGTGTCCCCTCCATGTATTGATTGTGTCTTTCCTCTAACTAACCTCTGGCTACGCGTAAACATCCACCAAAATATCCCTTCTGTGAAATCTTCTTGACTAATTTTCACTGTATCTGTGAGATTCTCTCTGAAATCCCTTTGAGCCCTATGTCTATCTATGGAACCATATGTCACAAGTACACAATCTTCAGAATATTTTTGTCCTTATAATAGCACATCATGTAAGTAGCACATTTCTTAAACTGAAAAGTTCTTTAAGATAGAGAATTCCATCTAGCCTACAAGTCAATAGCATATCTACATGATAGATTCTCATTAAGTGTTAGCTTAATAGATAAATATTTATCCTGGGGATAGAGCACGCCTTCTAACCACATAACATATAGCAACATATTATAGTCAACCATATAAAACTGTCATTATTATAGATCATAAGTGGTTGGTTATTGGCAATTATCTATGATTCTTCCTTCATAATGAACATACAACACATTTTTGTAAAGCACCCTATAGTGGGTCTTGGATATTGGATTTGCATCTTCAGTGAATGTGAATCACTATAGAATTAATTTCCTCAGATTTCTGCAGCTATAAGAGCCACATTAAGGCACAGGGCAGCCTTGTTCTGAAGGAGCCACCAGGCAAATGGAAGTGAGACATTGTTCGCCAACACCAACAGCTTCCTTTCACAGAGTCTTCCAGGCACCAGTCTTGCATTCTGTTCCTCAAAGATGTGATTTGGCAGACCATAGCTTCCTCATCTGGACTTTAGCTTACTAACTGCTGACTTTGGTGAATGACTATGAAGCAAGTGTAGATATGACTTTAGATATTGAATTTGGGTGCACTAAAATTTTTATTAAATAAGACATTTTTTTCAGATTATTCTAAGTAGGCAGAGCAACTAACTATCCCTTGAATGTTGTTTTCCTGAGCAGATGGATTTGTAGCTGAAAATATCCACAAACGGGATGGAGTTCTCTTCCCTGTATGTCTGAAGAGCTAAGTGACATATGTGAAGGAGTATGGGGGTGAGGTGGTGCATGGAGGTTTGGTTCTGGAATCGACCACTCATAATTTAGCTCAGAACCAATTTATCCACTGAAAGAGTTTAACCAATTGAGTGACATGCTGCCTACGAACAAGGCCACTTAAAAGAATACTACCCAAGCTTTACTCTACATCATGGAGTTATTAACTGAAGCTATCCTATGTAGACTGGGATGGCTCATAGAGGAGACTGCTGTGGTGTATCTCAAAACCACAGAATAATGCAGTACAGTATTAGAAGCAACACACCATCAATTAATGTACACATTCTTTTCCAATTTGGGAGAGCTAGATTGACTCCATTTTGAGCAGTGCTTCTTCAGATCCATATATGAGATGATATGTGGCGATATGCTAAATGGGTCTTGTTGACGCTCAGCATCCTACTAATGAATATTTGCAGATGCTTCACTTACCACTGCTTGTGTGGCTTCTCATCTATGGGAAAGGGCTCTTAACTCAACAGCTTCTTGCCTGAGCGGCCATAACCAAGATCTGCGATGGCCCTGTTGGTGGTGTTCTCACAATAGCCTAAAACCAGAGCAGAACAAGGCTTCAGTTGGATTTTAAGATTCCACATTAAATTTCATCTTCACGACGAAACCCAAAATACTAACATCAAATACAATAGAACAGTTTCCCCGGGTGGCAAGGAACAAGGAAACAACATAGGGCATTTGAGGTAAGAGCCTCTGTTAGAATTTGCTGCAAATGAAGAAACTTTGGTGGCCTCTGTAGCAGAACAGCTAGAAGTTTCTAAACCCTGAACATGGAACTCAGTTACTAAGTAGCTGAATGGATAGGATATTTACTTTTCTAACTGTGGACTTTCAATCAGTTCAGCTTCCACTGGAACACAGTCTTCTTTTTACAGCACAGTTCACTGGAAGAATGGCTACACAGTTACCAACAAAAAGAATCCTCTGGGATCCACAACATAAAAACTAAGCAGATGCTGTTCTAGAGGCAAACGAGGCCACTATAGTAATCTGATCTTATTACAGACCCACTCCTATCCTTGCTGCCTTCCCTAGTTTAGAGCAGAGTCTCAAGGCCCATGCCAAGTTTTCAATGTTCTTCCTACTGTCAAACCTCAGGCTTGATATCCAGCTTAACAAATATGGCCGCCATCTTGAAATTATCTCCCTTTCTGGTCAAATAAGGGTCTCATCACTGTCCCTGGTGAGTGTTATAGTGATTTCTAGGAATACTTTCCCCACCATCCTCTCATCTACTTCTAACATCCCAGCATGGTCTGCTTCATCATGCATCGCCATTTTAGAGCAGAGTGTATCTTCCTCTTCTTCATTCCTGTTGTACTGACCATCAAACTGTCCTGTCTTCACTGTCTAAGTCAACTATCCACACGAGCAATGACTCCAACACTTGAAACCCATCTCACCGTCTTTCACGCATAGCACTTTTCAATTAACAGACAACTATTGTGTGCCTAGTGTACCCACTGTGTGCTCGGCTGATATGACACAGTATCTGAAGGGACAGGACATTACTGTTTGGTGAGGTGGTTGGTGTGAAGAGGGAAGCTCCCTCTAGAGACACAGAATAAACATAGCCAAGTTAGTAGACCTAGGAGCCTGCCTTCATACTCTGTGGTTTCAGGACCCATTTCCACACAGAAAGAGAACAATGACTCTAGGATCCCACCCTTAGGAAGCGTCTAGTACATCCATGCCGGCCACTAGCCACACACCAGGACTTGGTTTTATTTCTGTGAGGAAAACCCACTGACAGCCTTTCTAGAGCTTTTAAGTCTCTGTTGCTTATGTTTTGTCTTGATCCTGACATTCCGGAGGAAGAGGGAGGAGGAGTAAAGGAAGGAATCAGTAGACTCCTGTCCCTTACTGTGCAGGCTGCTTAGCAATGCCTGGTGCTCTGGGCCATGCCCAGTACCCTGGGCCATGGCTGGTACCCTGTACCATGCCTGGTACCCTGTGCCATGCCTGGTGCCCTGTGCTCTGCCTGGTGCCCTGTGCCATGGCCAGTGCCCTGTGCTCTGCCTGGTGCCCTGTGCCATGCCTGGTACCCTGGGCCATGCCCAGTACCCTGGGCCATGGCTGGTACCCTGTACCATGCCTGGTACCCTGTGCCATGCCTGGTGCCCTGTGCTCTGCCTGGTGCCCTGTGCTCTGCCTGGTGCCCTGTGCCATGGCCAGTGCCCTGTGCTCTGCCTGGTGCCCTGTGCCATGCCTGGTACCCTGTGCCATGGCCAGTGCCCTGTGCCATGCCTGGTACTCTGTGCCATGCCTGGTGCCCAGTGCCAAGCCTGGTGCCCTGTACTCTGCCTGGTACCTTGTGCTCTGTCTGGTGTCCTGTGCTCTGCCTGGTACCCTCTACCATGCCTGGTGCCCTGTGCCATGGCTGCACCTTCAGTCTTCACTTACTCAGAGCGTGTGAGCAGCTGTGACTGGAATAATTCCACAGGAGCTCACTATCATTTATCTATCTGTACAAAGCTTGGATTTCCATTCCCACCAGCACTCTTCTATGAAGTCTATGTGAAGTCTATGGGTTTTATATCTTGGAGGCACCAGGGATGAGAATGGTGAGAAAGGCCAAAGTAGCTTGTTGTGGGTCCAAAATGTCAATTAAACTACGAAATTCTTTGCTGAAAATAGGTGTATTTGGAAACTGCTTTCATACATATAAGTTTGATTTAAAGATCTTTCAGTGTTACCCGGTGTTGTTTCCACTCATTTTACCAAGATTCACTAAAAAAAAAAAAAAAAAAGGTTTTTCTACATTAAACATGGGGGAAACAATGGTCCTCAAAATACACCGATTTTTAACTTTCCTTTCTATAATTAGCTGGAGAGATTGAAATGTACTCAAACTGTGGGGGTTGGGAGGGGGAAGCAGTCTGCTCAAAACACTTGAACTTCAGTGTGAAAGCCGGTAAGGAGTAACTAACACACAAGCTCCCTTCTAAACGACAGCTTCTCCTCAAACAATATGCAGCAAGCCCTTTACCCGAATCGGCAGCACCGGGTCTCAACACAAGATTATGTAATGCAATAAATAATCTCAATATGCTGAAGACACAAATGGATTTTGTTCGCCTTGACTGATGATGCAGCTGCCCTCCCGGGAGTCTGTAGGCCGCTTTCCCCAGGAGCCCTCTCCTCCTAGCTGGCTCGGGAGAAGGCGCAGTAACAGATGCCTGTATGGTGGGAGCTCCTTTGCGTGCCCGAAGCCAGGAGAGCACTGAGCTCTTTTCTAGTCGCTACTGGACACTTCTGCGCCCCTCTATACAAGACTGCCACCATGGCAAGCAAGAGCTTGGGCAGAAACCTTACAGGAAGCAGGGGTACAGGGATGAAGTTCTCTACGGTGTGGATGCTTTTGCTTCCCATGCAGACTGAAGGCAGCCTTCGCCAGCAGCCCATTTTTCTGACGAGCAACCAAAGACTTTCTTGGCTTATTCACAGCCATACCACCCCAGAGCCAGCCTCTAGCTACAAATAGGACCTGGGGTCAGCTCTGGAGCAAGAAGAAAACACACCTGACCCTGTGCTTAACAAACAGGGAAACCTCACTGGATCTTTATCTTGTCATCAGGATGGAGAAAGCCTTTGTGGTTAAGCTTATATTCCAAGAGACAGGTTCGTTTACAGGAGGCTAGAATATAATTTTGTATGTATATGTATGTGCGTTTGAACACTTACATTTAGGTAAATCTCCTTTGCTTCTGATATTCCTATAGCAGTGAGTGAGTTTTGCTGTAGATTTAAAATAACACTTCTATGGCATCCGTATCACCTCTCAGTTCCTCTTAACCTTGAAACATCTTGACCACATACAATGAAACCATAGTACAAGCTGCAGATGCGCCAGACAATGACAGAGAGAGCACACTCAGTCCCCGTGGGATCCGTTTGTAATCACCCCTTCCTTCCGGCATGCAAACATAATCCCCTCCCCCAGCTGATGCTGTTTTGGGGGACAGCAAGCAGAAAGCTGGAGGCAGCTGAGTTTGCCACTCCCCAAGTAGTGTCTCGGCTCCCCTGTCACTGGGAACCTCTTTTCATTACAACTGCAAAGATTTTGCCCTGAAAAATGAAAGCTACGAATGACCAGGGAAGGAGAAGCCAGTAAGGAAACTCATGCTTAAGGTCAACCACCTTTCTCATCTGCTTTTCTAGTCCCATTGTGGGGAAAGGAGGCAATCCCTTCTGGTGTACATAAACTGTACAATACTTTGTGTCAATTTGAAGGGTAAGACCAAGATTTTGCAGAAGCAGCAGGACTGCTACATCAAACTGTCTTAGCCCTAAATCCCCATGATTCCAAAGTGGAGTTGGAGGCTCGTGAATCCATTCATGAGCATGGCTCCTGTGCTGACATGCTCACTGAGACAGCCGTCTACCGAAGCCTCTCTGAGAAAAGTGGCTATTACCGCAACCATTTTAAAAGCGTTGACCAGCATCCTGCAAACCTGTCCAGGACTGGCAAAAGCAGCGTTGGAAAGAGGCAGAAATTGGGCAGGTAGTGCCTGGTAGTGGCAGCCTTCCTTCACTCCCGGCTATGGCCTGTCCCATATGACTTAGCCTGTGTTCATGAAAGTTATCTCCGTCATGCAGACACATCGCTCTGCAGCAAACACGAACCATGTAAACAACCTTGTGGCTGCTCCAAAACCTAGCGCCCTGGGGTAAGACATTCCTTTCTGTGGCCAAATTGCAATGCCCTTGAAAGTTATCTGCAGAAGGAAGTCAAAACAGCACCTAGGTCCTTCTATTTAAATGTCGGGACAAAAATTATATATATTTTTTTCTTGAAATATCCATAACCTGATTTACTTGGAGGTTTTTCAAATAAAGCACACTTAGTCTCTGAAGCACAAACACGTAAATTCTGATAAATGTATCATCAAGCTCTTTTCCAATGGCAGCATTTTTTTTTCTTTCTGAAAATGCTCTGACATTTCTAGGGGACACAGTATCTCAGCAGTGAATACCTGGGAACCTTGCCATAGAAAAATGCTGCCTGCTGTGACTGAGCGATCACTTTCTTAAAGGGACCTTCACCTGAGTGGCTGCAGTGCCGCCAGTGTTTGCTCCTTTCCCTGGTCTAGTCCCTGTCCTGTGTTCCTGTCTGCAGCCCAAATTTAACTCAGGGTCTTTCTACAAGAGGAACATAGTTTCTAATATTCTTGTAAATACCTCTAAACTGCATGAATGTATTCTAGAATATTTAAAGTTAAACCGGTCTGGAAATAAACAATTATGTTTACTAATAACATTTTTGAATGTTTTGTGAGACCCATAGCATTTCTCAGTTAAAGTGAGATCCAGACTCCTCTCTCTCTCTCTCTCTCTCTCTCTCTCTCTCTCTCCCTCCCTCCCCCCCCCCCCCCCCGTGTGTGTTTCTCTTACTCTACCAAGTCATAACAATAATGGTCTGTCCCACCTTCTAGAATTCTTCACTCCAAACAGGAAGGTTTTAGCCTCCACCTGAGAAGAGATGCTTTGCCCAGAGAGAAACAGCAGTCTTGCTGCCTCTCAGATAGTACACTTGGTTAAACCAGCACCATCACTTCCTACTTTCTCATGCTCTCTCCCATCCCACCAGGAGCGATGACAGATATCATCCACCCTCCCAAACCAGGTTAGAACCCAGAATGAGCAAGGAGTCACCTACCATTCCGTGCCTGAGAACTAGGATCCTGGTCCGGCTGTTTGCCCCAGAAATCCTCCCTACTGGGTAGTCATGAGCCACATTCCAAACCGGAATAAGGAAGAGAGTCTTTGGAGGTGTAGAGATTGTTTAAAAATAATAACAGACAGGTGATTTCCAAGACGACCCAATCTTTAGCTCACTCAAGCCCCTAGTAATTGAGGAGTGAGGAAGAAAAAGGAAATTTGTAAAAATGAAAATAGAAAAAAAAAGGTAAGCATATAAGAAGCACCACCCACCCCCCATAAAAATAAACTGAGACAACGAGGAGGCTTAAGAGAAGAGAGAGCGGCTTGCTGAATCACCCTCTCACTGCCTGGAAACCATTGTGCAGCGGGAGGCTGCCTGTACCATTGTGGAACCTACCAGAGGAGACGGACAGAGGGCTTGGGGAATGGGGTTGCTATGGCAACTGAAAGGAGCACACATGACGTCAAAGCCCAGAGAGGTCTAGGGAGGGGTAAGAGGAGGAAAGAGAAAAAGGAAAAAGTCTATCTGTGGCTACAGCTGCCTCGTTTTCTGGCAAAATGAGAAGCAGGCTTCGGAACGTAAAGGAAAGGGAATGTGGCAACCAAGATCTGCGAATTCAGCGCGCGGGGGTTGGGGGTTGGGGTGGAATTCTGCACGAAGCCAAAGAGCATCCTCCCTGCTGCTCCAGCTCTGCACAGCACCAAGGGCAGATCAAAAAGCCATTGAGAAGCCAGTCACCCTGGCTTTTCAACTACCTCAGCTTTTTACAAGCAGGGAAGGAAGGCAGAGAGAGGTGTACCATCTCTCTGAATGTCAAAACAAACAAGAGATGAGTTCAACCTCAAGAGAAGCAGCAGGATTGGACCTGCATCTGGACCATAGAGGTCATTTGTCCAACCCCATTTCTTCTTGGTCTCCCTATTTATGTAAAAACCCTGCATAAATATCTGCTAAAACAAACTGGCTAACCTGGTGTTTATAGTGCAGTTTAAGGTAGAGAGAAACTACTGAGAATTTGAGTTAATAAATTAGGCTACTGCAGTACTCTTTTTCTGGTTTCAGAAAATTCCATGGGAAGGTAATATAAATTGAATTTACTATATATCTAATTTTTAAGCAAATTTTCTGACTTTGCTATCTGAAATTTTAAATTATGTACATATATACATATATGTGTATAGATATTGATATAGATGATATAGATATGATAGCTTGATGGAATGATCCCTAGAGGACTTTCACTATTAAAATGTTTACCAAAACAATTTTCACCTTATTTCACATATAGCATCAGTTCAGTACATATTTTGAAAGTAATCCTAGTCTTTGGACTTTTCAAGCTACACAATTAGATTCAATGCTGTTTTTTCTCAAACACCTTTTAGATAGGTTTCCATCTACTGAACCACCTGGTGCTAAAATGCACGTTTCCACAACCAGCACTGGAACTGGCCCACTGACTTGAGCGAGGAGCCCCTATCCCTCTGCTGTAGGGTTATAAGTAAGGTTAAAGAGGTGTAAAGCCAACAGAGATGGCAGACCCTGCAGTGCATCATGAAATCCTGAGGGACCGCATCAACTTTGCGGTCCCCAAGCTGTTTTACCCAAGAAGGAAGCTAAGAAAGGAAAAGCTGTGTGAGCTCTCGCTCTACAACTCCCAACATGTTTTAGGTTGTTTCTGTCTGAATTCAAGTCCCATGAGAACCAGTAACTGACTACTAATTTTTACTCTCCACTTGGGTCGACTTACATGTTGTGACTGCCTAGTATAAACTATGGATGAACAGCCAAACAACTTCACAGTAGACAGCTTTTAAATTATTGGTCTGAATGTCCTTTCTTTGCTCTGCTTCTCTCTCCCCACCTTTTCTGGGCTAGAAACCAGAGGTCAAGGCGGACACAGGCTAAGCAAGCCCTCTGCCACCATGCAGCATCCCCAACGTGTTCCCATAGCAAAGTCAATCCCAATAACTCAACGTTGACAAGGAAACATTGAACTTCAGCTCTTACCTTGCACTCTGAACAAATACTAAAGCAAGAGAAGTTATATGCCAGAACATGAGGGTTAAAAAAAAAATCTGTAAAGGTAGAAAAAAAATTTTTTGATTGTTTGTTTGTTTGTTTTTCGAGACAGGGTTTCTCTGTGTACCCCTGGCTATCCTGGAACTCACTTTGTAGACCAGGCTGGCCTCGAACTCAGAAATCCACCTGCCCCTGCCTCCCAAGTGCTGGGATTAAAGGCATGTGCCACCACACCCAGCTGAAAAACAAAATTCTTATCTTGAAGTAGAGTAAGATTTCTTAGGGCAAATAAATGTATTCATTCTGAAAGAAATGAATAAAGAAAAGAAAAAGATAAAAATACTTCATCAATGTTAAAAGCTTTTACTTACCCACAGTCATCCGTGAGAAGGCAGTCTAAGAGAAATTATTGACATGCCAGTGAAAATATACTCAGTATATACAAACCCCTGATTATATGAACATTTACAATCCGGCAATGACAACGAACAAAGACGTTTGATGAGTAAGAGGACGTCAGCAGACACCTGAAGGAAGGCTTACCAATAGTCCATATGTATATAAGAAGGCACGCAACATGACTAATCATCAGGAAAAAAATGTTAACTAAATCCACAGAGAAATTCTACTCCATGCCTACAAAAATGGCTACAATCAAAAGCACCCATACTGGAAGAGATATGAGAAACCAGAGCTCTCTTCCTTGCTGGCAAGAATAGAAAGTGATAAAGCTACTTTGGGAAGCAGGTCGGAAGATTTCCATCGTGATAAACAGACACCTACAGTGTGACTCAACAATTACATTTCTAGGCATTCATGCAAGGGAATAGAAGCATGCGCACAAAACGTTGTGCATAGATGCCATACCAGCTTTATCTGCAATAAGTAAGTAAAAACTACAAGCAATTAAAGTGTGTCCACAGAACAGATAAGCAAACAATTGTATATTCATGGAGCAGAATTTCACAAATGATTACAGCCATGAATAGCGTAAAGCCAGCCATTTTCATGCATTGGATAACATTCTTCATGACTTTTGTGTCCGGGAGTAATGGATGCCGACCTGATGTGGAGAAGAGTGGGATTGTTAGATCTTTAATTCTCAACCTGCATATGTGTTTGCATTATTAACACAGTATTTAGAATCTATTCTATTCACCTCAGGGAATAATTTTCTAAAATTTGAGTATGAAATACATACAAGTGACTTTTTTTTTAATTGAGACATAGATAGTTTCCATTCTTTACTGGAATAAACAAAAGCTTTATTCAACATCCTTGATTTTAATATATTCCTCTACTGTCATATTTCAAGCCAACAAAACAAGTTTCAGGACCTCTTATACACCAAATTAATGCATGATATAAAATGTAATAGAAGCAGGGAAGAATAGATGATATATGAGATTACTGTGTTTTCCACGTGGTGTGTTCTTTCAGTTGAGAAGGGGCAAGCTCATTAAAATGCTTTTGAATGAAACTATTTAGAGAAGGTCTGATTTGTGTCATTTCAGTATTACAAATTTTATGAATTTTTGAATAACTCTTACTTGAATAAATGTAAATTCTCATTTTTAAAGGTAGACTTAATTTACCACCCACTGTTTACAAGTCTCTGTACATAATGGCAGGTGTATAGTGATACTGCTAAGAAATATCTATCTCTTTCGAAATAAGCTGCTAAAACATTCAACAGCATAGATAGCTCTCAAAAGCACTGTTCTGGCTGGATGATGTTTTCTCCATGAGAATGGGTGGTTGAACTCAGGCTGGCTCAAGCTCCTCTCCAAGATGACTGATTCAAACTGGCTTCTCTCAGCTTCTGACTGAATTGCTCTGCTTGGCCTCAAACTAACTCCGTCAGTCTGTTCTAATCTTCTATCTCCTTTTTATTCTTTTTATTGTGATAGGAATCAGAGCAGTAACTGCATGGGTGAAGCAGGCAGTGAACGGTGCAGAGTGAGGGTTCTGTAAGTAGTGATGAATCTGGCCTACATCGTGATAGAGATATGAGCTGTTATATGTGCACATCAATTTGTCAGAACTGAGGTATAACTCTTTAAATGTATGCATCTAATACTGTTAGATTCTAATTTCAGGGGGAAATTCTTGTCAGTCTCTGAAAAGGAAATTGATAAAGGATAATAAGTTATAGTTCTAAAACTTACAAATGTAAATGTAACTTTTATTCACCAGATATAATTGTCATCTTGGAAGCTAACTGTTAAATAAGGTCATCCTTTCTAGCTCTAGAATTATGACAGGCTGGTTGAACTCAGTTGTTCTGGCTCAAACTCTTCTCCAAGATGACCGATTCAAACTGGCTTCTCTCAGCTTCTGACTGAATTGCTCTGCTTGGCCTCAAACTAACTCCGTCAGTCTGTTCTAATCTTCTGTCTCCTTTCTTTCTTTCTTTATTTATTTATTTATTTATTTATTTATTTATTTATTTATTTTTGGTTTTTCAAGACAGGGCTTCTCTGGGTAGCCCTGGCTGTCCTAGAACTCACTCTGTAGACCAGGCTGGCCTCGAACTCAGAAATCCACCTGCCTCTGCCTCCCAAGTGCTGGGATTAAAGGCATGCACCACCACGCCCAGCCTCCTTTTTATTCTTTAGCTCCTTCATTCTTCACCTGCAACCTGTCTCTGTAAAACTGTCCAGGTAAAACTGCCTTCTCTCCCTCTCCCCCTCCCCCTCCCTCTCCCCCTCCTCCTCCCCCTCCCTCTCCCTCTTTCTCTCTCTCTTCCCCTCCCCCTCCCTCTTTCTCTCTCTCTCTCTCCCTCTCCCCCTCCCCCTCCCTCTCCCTCACCCTCCCCCTCCCCTCACCCTCACCCTCACCCTCCCTCTCCCTCTCTTTTCTCTGTGCTATTCTCTTAGGTTACCTCTCTTTCCTGTCTCTTCTCATAAGAGTTGGGTGTAGTCTAGCTCTGTCTCATTCTGTCAAATCTTTCTCTGGTTCATCACTTTGTCTACCCCTCAACTAAATGTCACTTTCAAACATGGCTGCTTCCTTCTACAAAGCATTAATCTACGAAGCCAGCTGTGGTGGCTATTCCTGGTTGTCAACTTGACTATGTCTGGAACAAAATACAATCCAGAATTGGAGAGCATGTCTGTGGTCCAGATCTTGAGCTAGAAGACACAAGTTTCTGACTTGGATCTTGACATGGATCTTTTCATGACAGAGTGGCCATGAAAAGCTTAGGCCAAGCCTAGCTAGTACAGGCCTTTAATCTCAGCATTCAGGGACAGAGCCATATAAATCCCTGAGTTCAAGGTCAATCTACAGAACAAGTTTCAGGACAGCCAAGCTTAAGCAATGAAGGAATGGGAAAACAGAAGCCTGACGATAATGTAATAGAACAAGGGGACCAAGTTCCAGCCCCAGCAAGCAGCAGAACTAGGCCACTTCGGCCATGTGGCTCTGACTTTAGAGTAAAAAATAGAAGGGACTTCTGGGACAATTGATGCTGGTTAGTTGGAGCCAGCATCACTGAGGTGAAGTCTTCTAGGAAGTGTTTTCTGAGAACATAAAGAATCTGTGTTCCAAAGATAGCTAAGGTTGTACCTTATGCTGCAGCTGTACTTGGTAATGTGTAAGAGCCCCCTAGGTGGTACCAGTTTTGAAGGCATGAAGGTGTCATGAAAAGCAGCTAGGCTTGGCACTGTCAGAAGACATGTAAGGCCATTGGTGAAGGTGCAGCTTCAGTTGCAATTGATGGTCCAGGACTAAAGGGATCATGCAAAGGAGTTGAGCCTTGTCACCATGAAGGCAGCCTATGAGAGAATATGGGTGAAGTATAGTTGCAGTGGAAGGCCCCAGCATATTGGAGATGCCAGTACCATGGGATGATCACTTAGAACAACAGCAGCAGGGGAGTAGATTAACCTAAGTTGATAGTGCTACAGAGGGCAGAACTGGAGAAGTGACGCCATCCCTTTGGAGAAGCTCAGAAGATCATGTGTAGATCCCAGACATTGGAACAAGAAACTGTAAACTTGAAGTTGCCTTTGAGACCCCAAGTTGTTAGAGATGTCCAAGCCATGGGATACCTGCCAAGGAAAGCTGCTGAGAGAGAGTAGAACCAGCCCAGGAGAAAGAAGTTTGTTATATTCAACAAAGATGAAAAGGGAGTTGGAGATCTGAAGACTGCTTTGACATCAGACATGGAGATGCAGAGTTTGGAATTTACCCAGCTGGTTTCCTGTCTTGCTTTGGGGATTACAGTTAAGTGATTGGATAAATCTCAGAAGAGACATTGAATTTTGGACTTTTAACATTGTTGAGACTGCTATAAACTATGGGGGTTTTGGAAGTTGGACTAAATGTATATTTTTATTATGCTATGGCTAGGTATTAGCCCCCATAGATTCGTATATTTTAACAAGCCTATGTGGACCAGGGAGTGGAATGTGATGGTTTGTATATGCTTGGCCCAGGGAGTGGCACTATTAAGAGGTATAGCCTTGTTGGAGTAGGTGTGTCACTGTGGGTGTGGGCTTTGAGACCCTCACCCAAGCTCCCTGGAACCTAATCTTCTACTAGCAGCCTTCAGATGAAGATGTAGAACTCTCAGCTCCTCCTGCATCATGCCTGCCTAGATGCTGTCATACTCCCACCTTGATGATATTGGACTGAACCTCTGAACTTATACACCAGCCGAAATAAAATGTTGTCTTTATGAGAGTTGCCTTGGTCCTAGTGTCTGTTCACAGCAGTACAACCCTAACTAAGACACCAATCCTCACCCAAATTCCTCTCAGAATCCTGAGCACTGTTTCTCAGTCAATAGAATTCATCTTATGCTTCTTATAGACCCTTTCGCCCTAGGGCCTTACATTGTAAAGTTTTCCAATCAATAGAACCCATTCTAGCTAGGGTAAAGGTCACAGATGCCTTGCTAAGGAGATATAGCCACACCCTAAAGTTTATTGTGATAATGGCCACAAGAAACCTTTTTTTTTTCTTCAAAGTTTTGCCTTAACTATGTAAAAAAAATAACCTTCTTGGTGTCAGACTCCAGAAGTTTGAATCAGTCTAGCTTACTAGGTCATGCTGAGCCAAGTTTCCTTCTTACTTTGCCTGAATCATTACCCTGAAGCTTGTGATGCTGTGGGGGCTCCCATTATCCAGCAATAGGTAAGGTGCACTCTAGGGTCACTGGGATCTTGCATAATCTGACATCCACCTGAGAGGAAAGAGATAGGCGGTGGAAGTGTGCATATAGAGATGAGAATTCAGACATTTAAGAAACAGGTTTTTCATGCTGCAGTGAAGCTTTGGTGGGTAAAGTGCTTGCCACACAGAGTTCAGGCTCCAGTGGCCACACAAGCCAGCCATGGTGGCTAGTGCTAGAGAGGGAGAGGGAGAGAGAGAGGAGTTTTTTGAGAAACATAGCTGACACCAGGCCTTAGCTTCCACATGCAAGTGCACAGAAGTGCACATGCATCCCTGAACATGTGCACACACACATGCAAACATGTGCACACATACCCAAATATATACATATGAATCCTTACATACACACTCACACACATACACACACACACACACACATACACACACACTCACACACACACACACACACACACACTCATACACATTTTCAGAAAAGCCTACTAATAAGAAAACCACTGGTTTCAGCTCAAACTCTAAACAAAGTGGCTAACTAAGGCTTGGTTTTCCAAACAGGCCATGGCAAGTTACTTAGGGACAGGGGACATGAAGGAATCGAGTCTATAGAAACAGCGGCCCAGGTGAGAATCCAATTTCTGAATCTGAGTCTTAAGTTCACTAATTAGACAAGAAGGAAAACCAACCAACACTCTACATCCCTTGTCAAAATTGTCCCAGAGCTTGTCTCTGCTTGATAGACGTTCTCCAGGTTCTATAGGGAAAACCTTGTCACCCAGGAAGACGGTCCATCCCAGAAGAAAACAGTACTGCCCCAAACAAAACGAACCTTGCTGGGTGTTCTGAGTGTTATATCAACAGGTAGATGTATCTTTATGACAGTACTGTCACAAGGGACCCATCCAGCAATAAAATCAGGAGGCTATGAATTAGGATGGTGGCAGGAGAGCAGAAAAAGTTTGGGGAAAACAAACCCAAATATGAATTCTGAATCAACAAAACTGGCCTGGTGACTGGATGTGGGACGATCACAGAGAATCAACACACCTTCTTGAACGACCTATTGTTTCCCAGAGAGATGGGATACCATCCTGACAGAGTCAGTTACATGTCTCCCATCATGCTGCCTTTTTAGATATCCTCTGCCTGATAAGTACATCATCCTCAGAAAATAAAGATTTTATGGCTGAATTCTCAAAAATGCTATAACCAATATTTTCCTTTTGGAAGCCATATTACACGTATTCCACTTAATAAAGTATTCCAAGTAGTAAAATAAAGGCAATGAGAAACCCTGAAGAAACACAGTCAGATATTAGATGGAACACAGGGTTCCCAAAGAAGGAGCTAGAGAAAGTACCCAAGGAGCTGAAGGGGTCTTCAACCCTATAGGTGAAAGAATAACCATGAACTAACTAGTACCCCCTGAGCTCATGTCTCTAGCTGCATATATGGAAGAAGATGGCCTAATTGGCCATCATTGGAAAGAGAGGCCCCTTGGTCATGCAGACTTTATATGCCCCAGTACAGGGGAACACCAGGGCCAAGATGTGGGAGCGGGAAGGTAGGGGAGCAGGGCCGGGGGGTGGGGGAGGGTATAGGGAACTTTCTGGATAACACTTGAAATGTAAATGAAGAAGTTATCTAATAAATATTGGGGAAAAAAAGAATTGAACTTTTAAAAAAAAATCTCAACTTTTTAATTAATGACTTTTAATTTTTAATTAATATGCTAATAGTTTTTAATTAATATCTTTTATATTTCTATTGGGATAGAAACTACAGAGCCAGCTGATTACCATGGTCATAATGATGCTCTGTGTCATGAATTTAAAATCTAACTATTCCAGGATGGTAAATTTAGTGACCTTTCAATGGTAAGAGAAGGATTCTACACTCACTTTTTAAAGAAGGTTTAGGTTTACAGTGGGGATGTGAGGTGGCATTCAGAAAATCCCTGCAGACTCTATGCCCCCCACCCCCACACACACTTCTTCCTATCAGTCATCCCTGCGGACTCTATGCCCCCACACCACACACACACACACACACACACACACACACACACACACACACACTTCTTCCTATCAGCCATCCCTGCGGACTCTATGCCCCCCACACCACACACACACACACACACACACACACACACACACACACACACACACACTTCTTCCTATCAGCCATCCCTGCGGACTCTATGCCCCCACACACACACACACTTCTTCCTATCAGTCATTTCTTCTGTGTCTATTATAATTGGTAAGCCAATAGGACTCACACATCATTATCACGATTCACTCTTGGCATTGAGCAGTACCGTAGGTTTTTGAAAAATGTTTAACATTGCAGTGGTGTACTCATTTTTACTTTTTTTCTTCCTAAAGAGTTGATTTTATATTCTGACAACTGTGTTCACATCAAAAGAAAGCAGACAGAATTAGTCTCCTGGAAGTTCTTCCTGCTGGGGGCAAAAAAAAAGCACTGATGTTAGAATTCAATAGCAAAAAAAAATGTGCCTTGAGCTGATTTTTATTAAGTTTATAGAAGCATTGATTTTTATTTTTTTTTTAGGCTGTGGCTCATATAACCAAGAAAATTATGTCTGTTTGCAGTTAAATATACTTTGGTTCAGAATACAGACTATCCACCCCGACAAAAGCAGGTATTCACCAATTTCCAGCATGGTATTTTTGTTTTTTTGTAAGTTCAGAATAAATTTAGTTCACAAAAGAAAATGGTGGGGAAACCTATTTAAAAATAATATCAAAGAAGCTTAAACCTCTTCAGGTAACATCAGCTTTAAAAATCTAATTAGCTTGTTTGTCGTGTGAACTGCAGTATTGATGGAAAACCGCCTTGCCTCAGAGCCCAGCAGACTCTGGTGCGTGAGATAAAGAAGCTATTATTCTTGTCAGACATCCTCGGGTTTGTGCATTTGTCCATCCACGCTCAGCTTCCAGCCTTCCTATCCCCGCTCTGCTGCAGAACCTCAGAAACCTGACAACAACATGAAGACACAGTGGATTACTGTGAGCTCTGCCTAGAAATGTGACTTCTTACTCTTCTGTAACAACAACTATCTGAATTGAACAGCGTCTCACCTCCAATGGACTTGCCTTTACCCTGCTCAGAAAGCAAGCTCACTAAGGCAGACATGAGGCCAAAATGGTGAGCCCGAAGGTATGCAACCAAATTTTTAAAACATTCTTTTTATAAACGCAGACTCAACCGTCACCACTAGGTAACGTTTCCCAACCATATAGAGGCTATCTTTAACAGTCATGGTGAAAAGATTTTGTAATCACTCAAGTGGTGAACAGTAATGTAGATAAGGATGGCTCCTGATGATAGATAAGCAACCTACCATCAGAAAGAGTAACGGAGTATAACATCATGCAAAACTTGCAGCATCTAATCTGGCATTCTTAACCAGGTACTTATCAGCATTCTCTAGCATAGACAGCTCATGCTAAGACTCAAACTATAATGGATTTTCCAAATTTATAGCATCAAGAAAATTCATCAAATATCCTAAACATGCGGCTTAACATTTGTTACAACATTTTATCCAAGAGGGAGAGAATGAACTATTAGGTGTCTCTATTAACAGAGACAGCTTAGAAGTCTGTCCAGAGATGAATGGATATGTATATATATACTATTTAAAGAAAAAAATGTGATTTGCCAAATTGTGAACATGGAAAAATGATGATAGTAATTAACATCAGCACATTTCTCATAATATACAAGATATCTAAAAGATTTTCACTTTAAGTGTTGAAGTTAATAGGAAATACATCTGTATGATAAAAGATATTGAATTTATCACAGATCTTGTTTAAATCACAGCTAGGCTGTTTCTGAGCAGAAAGCATGGCCTCTCCATTTCCCAAATTAGGCTCAGACTCAATGGAGACTCATGGGAAAGAGATTAGATAATGTAACTGACCAAGGCAACCACAGGTCTTGACTTGCAGAAGTCGTTCAGCTAATACTGAACAGTTAACTGAATCTGTGTCTCATGAAGAGGGTGCAACCCTCACTGGAATTCTCCTTCATGCATTGACTGAGTAACCCCATGCACCAGCCACTGACTCAGGGGCACCCCCTTTCTGTGCCTGGGAGACCTGGAAATATAAACACAAAAGGAGAAGTAGTTGATCTCATGCTTGCTTGTGTTGAAGGGTCTCTAAAGAACCAATAACTAACATGAAAAAATGTGAGACTTTCTATACTCTTCGGTTGAGACAGACTTTAATCTTTCACACTAGCTAGGAACTATTAGATATCTCTATTAATAGGGAGAACTTGGATGTCTGTCAAGAGCTGAATGGATAAGAAAACCATACGCTCCATAAAACATTACTCAGCTGTAAAGAAAAATAAAATCATGAAATTTGCAGATAAATGGGTGGAAGTAGGAGGAAGAGCTAGCCCAGAAGAAGAATACATTTTTAAAAGCTATGTGGAAATCTATTATCTGGCAACTTAATTAAAAAAAATACAATTGGAGGGGCAGCAGAATACATGTGCTATGAAATAAGAGGGAGTTTAAAGGATTAAGAAGGGACCAGAGACAGGGTCTGGGAGAAAGGAAAGAGGGGGAGGTAGTGGGTGGGCTCATAAGGGATGTTTAAAAAGGAAATTCACCAGTTAATAAGCTAATCTCAAAATACAACCTTTTAAAATGAGTTCAGGGGGCTGGAGAGATGGCTCAACGGTTAAGAGCACTGACTGCTCTTCCAGAGGTCCTGAGTTCAATTCCCAGCAACCACATGGTGGCTCACAACCATCTGTAGTGGGATCAGATGCTCTTTTCTGGTGTGTCTGAAGACAGCTACAGTGTTTTCATATGCATAAAATAAATAAATACATCTTTAAAATGAGTTCAGAGATACATTGCATGAGTAGACAGGGATTCTCCAAGAAGACAGGGGTTGTTAAATGGAAAATGCAGCGCAAAGCAGGTTTGGGGGGAGGGAAGCCCCAGAGGTCTCCAACACTACACGAACCATCTCTGCCGCCTGTGGCCTCCCTCCACTGTCACACTGTAAGACCCTATTGCTGAAGATTCCACACCTTGGGGTAGAAGGACATAGAAATATCAAGCTCAGTCTCCCTTATGAGGTTTCTTAGAGGTAAAAGGTGGAGTGTATGATTCTGGGGAGAAAAGACATGAATGGTCTTACCTAGCTAGCCCCAGCCCCTCTATGCTACCACCCCAACCTGCCAGGTAAAATGTGTCCACGGGTACAGCAGCAGCAGAACCATTTTCTGATTGGATCTGAGATGGCCTTCTCCACAAGAGAGATTTCATCCTAATACTGTAATCCTGGTCAAAAGCCCATGGCTGGAAAGATCATGGGCTCTTAGGTAGAACCTGCTGTTGTTATTTTGCTAAATAATCATGTTGTCAGATTTCTTTCTATATAGATGTTTGTGCTCATAGCACTGGGTGTTCTCAGCCTGAGTGGGAGAAGCTTCTGTTTACAGTGGACTGTGGTCAGTACAAAGATACATAACTATTTAAAATTGCTAATTCAAAATTGGGCATCTTCGTTAAGTTTCCATCCCCATCAAGGGGATATGCTGTGAAATGCCATCTTTGGGATATGATGTGGCTGTTGGACTCATGAGCTCATAGCACCTGTGGTTACCTCCACCATACCTGCAGAAGATCAAGCCAGCCAAAATCCGCACATGATATGAGAGATGACTCCAGCCACCATCCTTTACAGAGAAACTATTGGCATGCTAGGGAAAGAAGGCTCACTTGTCTGTGAAGATGAGGCCACTTATGGGTTCCCCCATGCTCCAGTGGATGGTCCCACACCTGGACACATGTAGGCAGCACTAACAGAATATAACAAATTATCCAAATAATAATAATAATATAAAGAAGAGATGAAGTAGGGAGGGCTGTGTTGGATGGGGAAACAGTATGTATACAATTCTACTTCATTATACACATGTATGGAATTCTCAAGCAACAATTAAAAAAAAATTATTCTGACCCCACACACAAAGTCATTGTGACCCTCCTTAGGAACTTCCTCGAGAAAAACCAACTACTTGATTATCAGATATTCCAAGACATGCTCTACCACAAGAAATAGAGAAGCATATTCAGAGAAGGACCTAGTCTACAGAAAATAAAGTGTTACTTATGCAGAGTTCTTCGGCTGTAATAATTTCATCCACCAGCTACTGAGTAGCATCGGCATTCCTACACTGTCTTAGAGATTACGGTGTCTGAAGCTTGATCCCACAGAAAAGCCACAATCTTATCTCAAGACTGCCTTTTACAGATGCGCTCGTGAGTGTGTCCAGCGCACAGCTGATCCCATTATGTCCCAGTGGCATCAGGGTCTACATATCATGATAACTGTGCTCAGGAACCACACGGAGAGTCATAAAAGGATACTTGAGTGAGGAGTAGAACTTGAATAGTTGGAGATTTAAAGTGGAAATTTCTGGTTTCTTTGGAGACTGAGATAGGTTATAATGATGGTTTGTTGGGGCAGACAGGTGAAAGAATGGCTAAGGCAGACACAAGTGAAAGGATGTTTTGTTATGGCAAACACGTGAAAGCATGCATGATGCCTAGAAAGAGTATAAATACGACCCCACAGACAGTGAGAGTTCAAGCATTGGTTTGATTTGGCCTGCCTCGCTGGTCTTTGCTGGTGGCAAGCATGTTTTTGTTCACCTTTCATTGTGCCCGCCTGCAGGCACTGTCCACAAGGATCTGAAGGGGCTCTAGCCTGGCTGGAGTGGCCAAAGAATTACAGCTCTCTGAGGGGAAGCTGAAGCAAGGTGAGCTGCCTGGCCTCTTCCATGCCACCTCTGCCTTAGAGTCGATAGCAGGAAGTCGAGTAGAAAGTGGCTATGGTCAAACCCCTGCACAGGCTGGTTGGGTGGAGATCCAGCAGCAGAAGCCTCTGGATAGAATGCTCTTCCCTGGAGCGTTGCAGCTCAGTGAGACAGGTACTCTAGATGGTGTTTGGTGAAATTACTCAGGCACTTAGTCCTTGTGAATAGGATCTTATAAACATCCGGGGTTAGGGATGGGATCTAAAGGCAGATGCTTTCTGGTGGCTTGGTCTGAGATGTTAGGGATGCCACATCTGCATGTAGAAGGACTTCAGATGTTGTCCCTATGTGACTGATTATCACAGTCCTCTCAATGGAATGTCTCATGTTTCATGACAGGACCCTGGTCGGGAGTAGGTTTAAATGTCTACCATTCTCAATTATGAGGATTTCCTGGGTACCTGAGTGTACTCAACCTTACCAGGTTTTCTTTCTGGTGGCACGGTCCACTGCCCCACAACATTTTGTTGCTGAGCTTCACCTGTAGAGACTTCATAAAGAGAAACTCTGCAAAGACCTTCTCACAAAATTCCTGCAGCTTCTTGCCACTTCTACAGACTAGGGCAGATTGGTGAGCCTGGAGGTTTCTTCTGCATTGGACTGGTCATGCTTCTTCATGTGTGGTGTCTGCCAAATGCACTGGACTGCGGCTGCTGATTTGTGTTTGGTGTTTGCTAGTGGACTCGACAGAGAACAATGAACATTGGAATCTCCCCAAAGAACTATTTCTAAACAGGTCCACTTCTTCTTCTGTATCTTAATAACCTTTCTTTTCCACTGCCTCTGGTGAGTGGTGGGCTAGAGGGAAGGTTGAACCCATATTAAAGTAGGTGGTGAAAAATATATGCTTACAGAGGTTTGATGAGAATAGACTTAAAAGTGAAGGAAAATCATGATGTTTAGAGGAGAAAAACAAGATAATACTTCTTAGTTGAAGGAAGAAGGTAATGGGAAAAATGGAAATTCTTGTACCAAACTTGTTTCTAGGCAAAAAAAAATGCAAACCAAATGTTTACACTGAAAATGCAAATGTGAGCCAGAGAGGACTGAATCTGCCACTGGAGTGAGCTAAGGCATTATGAGGTACTTAACAAATGTTATCCAACGACAATAAAGGTTGCAATCACCTTACCTGTATCAATAGCTTTGCAATCACCTTACCCGTATCAATAGCTTTGCAAGCATCACCACTACCATGACCATTATTACTATAGCCTCTCTATTGACAGCTTACTCTGTACCACTGGGTTAGATTGACAGTCATCAGCTACAATGCTACAGCATCTCTTCATCATTATCACAGCGACATGCATTCACTAATCTACCTAAACCAGAAAAGACAGTCACTGTTTCTTTATGTGCAAGAAAACTTAGTCTTTGTGAGAGTTAAGGCCATTTGTTCACAAGAACAGATGAGCACTGGATGTGACATGATTCGGATCTGCGTATCACACTGACGTTCCTATCTTTGGGGGGAAGGTGTTAAGGAAAGTGTTAATGAATTTGCTATGTAAATATATCTCCACATGAACGTCTTTGTTCACTCAGACTGACAACACTGAATCACTCTTCATTATTATTGTTGAGTTGATGGTCAGAGAAGGTACGATCCCCTGAAATAAGGCAGAGAATCACTGGAAGGGGAAAGCAGAGGTAGCCTTTCTACGATGTGATGTAACACAGCTTGCCAAAAGTATAGCACAGCTATGAAACGCATAGAAACACTAGCAGCTAATAGAGCACCTGGTGTGTGTACAAGAGATGATCGCACTTCTGGGGGCAAATGCTTTAGGCTAACTGTAAACTAGGAGTAAAAAAAAAAAAAAAGAAAGAAAGAAAGAAAGAAAGAAAGAAAGAAAGAAAGAAAGAAAGAAAGAAAGAAAGAAAGAAACTAGTTCCTTCAAATAGCCACATTTCCTGAACTGAAAATCTGCTTCCTACATGCAATGTGGAAAAGACTTTGACAGCTTTCTTTCCGAACACAGCGGCATGTTTTGATTGGAGACATTGTCCTTGGAAATAAAAGGCAAAGGTGCAAGCAACTTAGTGTGCACACACCATCATGCAACCGTGAACTCATCCAAGTGGCAAATAGTCACTAAATATCTACTGTGCATGGCCAAGGAAAAAAGCCTGCTTCAATTCTTCTGAAGAGTTGCACGTGGCTTGTTTACGGTGACTGCTATGCATGTCTGTGGATGACCACAAAGCAAGACCTTTTTCATTATTCTATCAGAGTAATGACACTAGAGCGAAGGAAGTTAGGGAGATTGCTTATTTCTGGCTAAGGTTACCAGGAAACATTAGGAATTTGCACACGTATACGGACACACAACACGACCAGTAATGTATTAAGTGAGCAATTTCTAGTAAGACACAAAGTCAGCCTGGGATAATGGAAGGATCCATGACCAGATCAGGAGATGGTTTAGTGGGTAAAGGCCCTCGCTGTCACTTCTGATGACATGGGTTCAATTCCCAGTACCCACACTGAAGGAAAGAGTCAATTCCCACAAGATGTCCTTCGACCTCCATATGCATACCATAGCACATGCACACCCACCCCTTCAAGTGCATAACAAATAAAATATATTGGCAAGTAATTACTATTATGTTAACCAAAATAAGAAGGGAAATTAGACCCTTTGTATAAACATGATGTGTTCATTGTGAACACAGTCCTGACACACAGTAACACATAATAGTCATTTGTTAAATGAATGAATTAGAAAGGGTCCATGACCAAAGGCCTACGGCACAAACAGAGATGTCCACGCCACTCACTACACAACTGACATGGACTAAACAAGCCAGAAATAAGGTCCAACTCTCAAAGTACGTAAAAATTTTTTTTCTTTCAACTTTTATTAGATATTTTCTTCATTTACATTTCAAGTGTTATCCAGAAAGTTCCCTATACCCTCCCCCCTCCCGGCCCTGCTCCCCTACCTATGCGCTCCCACTTCTTGGCCCTGGAGTTCCCCTGTATTGGGGCATATAAAGTCTGCATGACCAAGGGGCCTCTCTTCCCACTGATGGCCAACTAGGCCATCCTCTTCTATATATGCAGCTAGAGACATGAGCTCAGGGGGTACTAGTTAGTTCATGGTTATTCTTCCACCTAGAGGGTTGAAGACCCCTTCAGCTCCTTGGTCAAAGTACATAAAAATTAAGTGAAAACAAATTCATCTATGGTAAATATATCAGTGAAACAAGAACCATCCTCCCAGTCCGCACAGGTCCAGTCCACACAGGTCCAGTCCACACAGGTCCAGTCCACACAGGTCCAGTCCACACAGGTCCTCCCTGCCATGCTGAGGGTCTCCCAGGTTTTCTTGTCATTAACTCTGAATCAGCCACCATCCTAATCGAGTTGGTATATAAGTGAAAATTAACTCTCTCAGTCCCACGATAATTTATCAGTAAATAATTTCCTACTAGGTTGCAAGTGTTCGCTATGTTTTTTTTAAAAAAACACTTATTCATCTACTCTAAATCTTATTGGTTGCAAGTCACACTTGGCTTGTAGGGAAAATGAGATCTACAAACTAAAGTTTAGTGACTTTTCAATTATATCTTGCTTCAAAGTAAAGGAAGTTATTCCATTTCTTTTCTCTCAATAGACAGTCTTGGCTTTTATCTTTGGAGCTACTCAGATACTATTAAGTAATATATTTATCTTTTCTTCTCAGAGCCTGAGGTGTGACCAAATATAGCTCAGAAAAGCCATTATCTTGTCTAAGTGAATAATATACTGATGTTTATAGATAGAAACTAAGGTGTAAGGCCAAGCAAACACTTTGGAGCACATAAAACATCTCCAAAAATCTGAGGCCTCCTATGTACCATATTAAGACTTCAACAAATCAGGGCAGTGGTGGCACACACCTGAAATCCCAGCACTAAGGAGACAAAGACACTTGGATCTCTAAGTTCGAGGCCAGCCTGGTCTGTTGAGTGAGTTTCAGGACAGCCAGGGCTATGCAGAGAAACCCTGTCTCAAAAACAAAAACAAAACAAAACAAAAACAAAAACAAAAACAAAAACAAAAACAAAAACAACACAGACTTCAATAAAGAGAAATTGGAAGCTTGAGACAAGTCCATTTCCTTGTCAAAACTGTACACCTAAGCCCAGTGTTGGAAAAGCTTCATCCTTAACTGGACTTGTTGAAATTAACTTCAGAAAGTTATACCTCAGACAGTGCCTCATTACCCACAGCTGACATAACTTCTTGCATAAAAATGAAAAGTTCATTTGTTAAAGATTTCTGTGGCTGAATATGCCCATTCTAAGATAGTTCTTTAAAGTTGCCCAAGATTCACTGTAAGCACCAGCTACTGACTTTCCAAGTCTAACTTGGAGTCTCTCATTGCGAATCTTTTGCAGAAGAACATGGGTATTGAGAAATGAAGAAAATAATTTAAATTCAACATACACTTTTCTGAAACTGAACCACCAATGTGAAAATTGCTCCATTTTAAACTGCCTGTGGGAAAGCCTCGCTGTGACCCTCCTGGGCCTCAGGAGGACAGGAAGGCCTCCACCCATCAGGGTCAGTCAGTGAGGAAACCCAGTGGTGTTATAAATCAAGATAGGTGTAAGCTTGAAGTGTAAATCTCTTGAAAGCAAGACCCTCCTCCTGTTTACACCTGTAACCACCATATCGACAAGAGTTCACAGTAAATATTCCATGTATTCATTGACTGCAATAATGCCTTTGTATCAGATGACAAAACCAAGTCTCACAGGACCTACTGTTGTTCCCCAATAGTCTGTTCTCTTCAGAGCAACTACGATGATAAATTGGGTTCGAACAAGACCCGTCCCTTCACAAAGGCACATTCCTTTGCAGCTGACTCACATGGATACAGACACCCACAGCCAAACTGTGGGTGGAGCTTAGGGACTCTTATGGAAGAGTGGGGGAGATGTAAGGGGGGTAAGGGGGAAGGAATTGCCGCCCTGAAGGGGATAGGAATTCCACTGGAAGACCAACAGAGTCAACTAACCTGGACCCTTGAGGCTCTCAGAGTCTGAACCATCAACCAAAGAACACACATGGGCTGGACCTAGGCCTCTCCCCACATATGTGGCAGATGTGAAGCTGACCTTCATGTGGGTCCTGAACAACTGGAACGGTGGTTGTGTTCTTCTAGCTAGGCTGCCTTGTCTGGCCTCAGTGGGAAAGGATGTGCCTAGCCCCCAAGACATCTCAGCCCCACACACACACTCAGAGGAGAGAGGGGGTGGGAGAAGGATTGTGGGAGGGGTGACTGGGAGGAGGCAGTGAGGGATGTAAAGTGAACAAACAAACCACAAAACTGCACACTCCCTGGCATTTCAAAGCCTGCTGGGCCCACTCGTTTTACCCCAGTTCTCTCTCTAGCTCTCTCCTCCAACCTTTTCTCCTTCCCTGGTCTCGCTTGCTTTGACTCAGAAGTGACTTCTTCTGGCTTTGGCACAGCTGTTCTTGTCTCCAATCTGCTTCTTGCTCTATTCCTAATTTGTAGCTTCCTCTATTCCAATCCCTGAAAGGTCTAGAGCTTTTTGATGGATCTCTTTAAACCAGAACCCCTGTGACCTCTCTCCCTCCTCTAGGGGCTTTTAATCTTCTCAGTAGTGTGTTACTTTTCTTGCTGCTGTGATTGAAAAAATAAAACAAAACAAAACAAAACAAACCCAACAACCAAACTTGACAAGAGCAACTTAAGAGAGAAAGGTTCATTTCGGTTCACAGTTGAGGAGTGCAGCATCATGGTGGGAATGAGGCAACTGGTCTCATGTGTGTATGCATAGTCAGGAAGTAGGGAGATGGGTGCTTGCAAGCTCTCAGCTTGCTTTCTCGATCTCAATCATTCTGTTGGGGGTCCAGGCGTCATCCCACAAACCACACAACCATCTTAGCGAAACAGGGACGGTTTATAGAATGCACACCCCAGGGACGGTTTATAGAATGCACACCCCAGGGACGGTTTATAGAATGCACACCCCAGGGACGGTTTATAGAATGCACACCCTAGAGACTGATCAATCAGAGCCATAGCTCAGAATTTGGGGCCTGAACATTTCTCAGAGCTGGCTGATAAGTGATAAAACCACAATGAGCTCACATGCAGGTGCAGGAAGTGCTGCCTGGTGGTCGGCTCTTGACTCAAGCTTTTTTGGCTAGCTAGACAGAACAGTTCTAACTGACCTTTTTTTCTGATCAGCCCTAAGTGAAGCTTATGGTTGTCAAATTTCTTTTTTTTTTTTTTTTTTTTTTGGTTTTTCAAGACATGGTTTCTCTGTGTAGCCCTGGCTGTCCTGGAACTCACTTTGTAGACCAGGCTGGCCTCAAACTCAGAAATCCGCCTGCCTCTGCCTCCCGAGTGCTGGGATTAAAGGCGTGCGCCACCATGCCCGGCGTCAAATTTCTTAAGATTAACAAACCTCAGAACATACAGGACATAACAGGGTATGTGGTCAGCATGGCCCTGCTCTGAGTCAAGTTATTTTTCTGTATCGATGACTGGCAGTCATATTACAACGACAATACAAAATAGCAGGCAGGCATGGAACAAAATGGCTGCAGCTATGTTGGAGGGTAGGAAATGTGGGTCTCAACACATTCCAGGACTCAGCCCAAATTGCTCCCCATATTTATACTATGTCTTCTCACATGAACTAGCCTAGTATAGAGAATTCCTCCCACCTACCAAGAGGCTTGTGTCTCTCTCCTATCAGGCTGACAGTATCAGCCAATGCAAGCATGTTAATTCTGGCATGTTAAACATTAGTGTGTTCTTCTTCTGCTCCCCACGGTGAAATGTGTGATGAGACAATGCTCTGTTTACTAATGGGTCATTGGTGCTTGAACAACACGGACACATCACATGTAATAAACATTAGGTGAATCCTAAAGTAACTCTATCCATCTTCAAATTCACTGTGGTGTCCTTGAACATTCTGTAGAGAACTATTTTCTAGTCGCTGAGCACTGGACACTGCTTTCATACCTGGGATCAGTCTTAGGGAAAGAAGGGGTGGGAAAGAGAAAGGAGGGAGGGGAAGGGAGAAGAGAAGGTGAGAGAGTTCATTTCTTACGGGAAGGACCTGGAACTTTATCCTGAATCCCAAAGTATCCTCAAGACCCGACTTGCAGAATCAATACTACTTTTAAGGTCTCATAGGAATAAGACATAAATCTCTATGGTAGCTCTGCTGTGCTGGAAAAAAAATCATCTCACGCATATAATCCCTAAAGGACACACAAAACTAGTTTTATTTGGAGGTCAGAGCTCTGGTGGTTATTTTATTGGCATTTAATTTAATCTTTTCATTGTTTTATGCTGTAACAGGGCTGGGTAGGTTGTCCCTAGGCCTGTCTTGCAGGTTTTGGGGGTTTTTCTGATAGGGTTGTGGGACACACATCACAGTCTCTTCCAGGGCAGATGCCTTGTCTCTCTGTCTTACAAGCTCAGCACCCCACACCCACAAGCCTATGTGAGAGAGGCAAGAGGAAGGCAGCCTAGAGGTTCTGCTGAGTCATCAAGACAGCCACCATTCCTAGTACCTGATTCATTGCTATGAGTCAGAAAGAGCAACACTGGCCTGTCCCCTGTGTTGTGTGACTTCCTTTAAACTTGTCTTAGAATGGTTTGATCGGTTGAATGTGAATGACCCCTAAAGACTCACATGTTTGAATGCTTGGCCCATAGGGAGCGGGTACTATCAGGAGATGTGGCCTTGTTGGAGTAAGTGTGGCCTTGTTGGAGGAAGTGTGTCACTGTGGCGGCAGGCTTTGAGGTCACATGTGCTCAAGTTATACCTGATGTGGCATACAGTATATTGGACTATGGTCACCCCTCTGGGTAGGTCTGAATCACTTGGCATGGCTGATCCTTGAGAGATACCATACCAATATCATTTGTCAACTTTGCTTGCAGCAAGTCAATTCTAGATACTGCCTCAGCACAGGCTCTTCACAAGAACAGTCTAAGGTGAGGACTGTCGCAACAGCTTAGATTTTCTAACCATGTGAGTCCTGAGACTTGGGCTTTCTGGTTATCGGTTTTCCAACTGCAAACATTTAATTTATTTTCATAGTTTATTTGTTTTGTGATTAAAATATTTTTTCATTGTCCTCAGCAAAATCTCACACAGAACCTGGAATATATAAATGATAATGTTTTTATTAACAATTAATATGGTATGCACATTTAAAGTTGTTCCATGCGTTGTAGTTAAAGTGAGCAGTAAATATGGGGCATTTTTTGAAGAGCCACAGAGTTTCAGTCCTGACAAGGATGTTAACTGTCCTGTTCTAGAGTATCTATACTTTTTATTAGAAATTAGTTTTAAATGGATCAACTTCCTTAATAGTGAATTTAAAGATAAAAAAATAAAGACCCAGAGGCACAAAAATAAGCGATCAGCTTATAATCTATGACTCAGTCATAAGTCTAATCAAGTTGCGATTGCAAAGCTGTCATTCTCCTCCTAGAGCTGAAAGCTAAATCCAGTTTAGTTCACTCTGTCTGGCTTTTTAACTAATTGTCACGCTTTGGAAATTGAGCTCCTTTTCACTTAAAAACTTGGATTTCTGTCTTCTGTTGAAATCTTTAAGGCTTTAAGAATTCTGAGACCACAGCCCAACCTAACAATGACTTTATTTGTTTGCCTTTCCTGGTGCACATGTCTACCTCTTCCCAGATTCCTGCCCGGAAGCATTAAGTTTCTCCTTAAAGAATATGACCAAAGGCAGTGAGAAGCTGTCTTCTTCTCTCTGTCCCTGGTCCCTCATCCTACCCCATGCTAACAGCAGGGTCTTCATGCCACTGTTCTTGGGCCCATTGCTTGCTTTTCCTTGACTGCCAAGGCCTGCATTTAGCTGGGCTCGACCACTGGGAAACACAAACAAGACCGAAGGTATGGTACATGGAGAATCAGAGGTGTGGCCCTTCTTCACAGCTTTGTGCAATACCTCTAACAAGCTCCTACCCACCAGAGTCCATTTGCATCATTCAGGAGCCCAACAGTAAAAAGCTCATATCTCAAGAAGGATAATCCAAGGCAGAATTATTTATGAAGAAACTATAAAGGAGTCTGTGTCTAAAGTAACTTTAGAGAACATTGTTTAGAATCCTAGACAGGTAGGAAGGGCCCTTACATAATAATCCATTTGAGCCTGACAGCTTCCAGGCACCTTCAGGCAAGGGATGCAGCCAACCAACTGTTAGTAATTATACTGGGAAGGAACCACAAAAGTAATACTCTTGGCATTGCTTGCTGTCACTTGTCCATGGTTTCTCACAAAAACATTGATAAATCAGGTCACTGCTTCTTGACTGGTGGAGTAGACTATTATGTGTACTATAATTTTATAATAACAACTACCACCACTCATGATCACAGCCTTCCAGCCACAAGTTGAATTCTCTCCACCAACTATCTCAACCGTGTCCAGGGCAAGAAAGTATAAGAATGAGGGCGACTGATTCCTCAAAGAAATTCATTTGCTTAACATTTTGGGGGGCTCTTCCAATGTGTTAGGTACAATTCCAGGAATAACAAGTCCCTGGTACGTAAAGCTTATATTGTGATTTCAAGGACAGAGTGTACATGCATTCATATAGAGAGGTTTGAATATTCAAGGCAGAGAGGAGAAACTACACAAGAACTCTGAGCCATGATGGCTAGTGCCCGGTGTACTCAAACACAAGCAAAGAGACCTGCTATGCTGAAGAAGTGTAGTAAACGAGGCCCACAGGCGCCCAGGGACATGATGGAGGCTTCAGAGTTTACTTTGCGTAGCTGAAGCCATGGAGAGCTGAGAGTCAGGAAATGATAGAACCTAATATAGACCGAAGGGCCACTTTGGTGACAGCGGACAAGAAGGGAGCAGAATCTGGGTGCTGAGCAGAGTGGAATACTGGGACATCGGCTGAAGCAAAGAGTGACAGTAACAGGGGAGGAGAGACAAGGGAATGAGAGGGGGTGAGATCCAGAAACACATGTGGCTTTCCATAGCAGGGTTCGGAATCCTAGTCTTAGCCAAGATGTTTTAAAAGCTGCATCTGTATTGAACATGCACAGTCATCATTCTCCAACCAGCATGGGTATCAACATCCAGCATTTACATGGTAGTAGGTATTACAGGTAACCTAGTACAATGGGAAACATTATAGCAAAGGGGGTGTTTCGGGGATGTGCCAACTTTAGGGGAACACTTTACACAAGAGATTTGAGATCTATAGTTTCACACACAAAGAGAATGACAGTGCTGTCAATTTGGAGATATTGATTTGCTGATAGACAGGGTACACAGGATACGCTTGCAGTTTACTTGTGAATATTTCACAGAAATATTATAGCAATCACCTTTAGTATAGCAAATACTATAACTCATAGCAATAGTTTTAGTAGATTGAGAAATTAAGTAATGTATACCTATGTTTAAAAACATTCAAATATTTTCCACTTAAGATTAAAAGAAAGAAAAGTAGATTTCTTTTTTTTTTTTTTTTTGGTTTTTTCGAGACAGGGTTTCTCTGGGTAGCCTTGGCTATCCTGGAACTCACTCTGTAGACCAGGCTGGCCTCGAACTCAGAAATCCACCTGCCTCTGCCTCCCGAGTGCTGGGATTAAAGGCGTGCGCCACTACGCCCGGCTAAATAAGTATATTATGATATTTTCTCACACATAGACTCTTCTTGGGTGTGGCATCATATGAGCAGCTAAAGAGAAGGAAGATCTATCTGGGAAGAGTTGGGGAGGGTAACTGATTAAAACATATTGTACAACATTCTCAAAGAACTAATCAAACATTTTAAAGGACCAATAATAAATTATTTAACTTGTAAGTTACCTCAAATATTTCTGAAAAATAGACATTTTTTCATACACACACACAATTTATATATGTGTAGCTTAAATAAAACATGTTATAGGTACCATATGGCCTGAATATTACTCATTTTATTGATATGTCTATAGCTCATAGCAATGACTAAGGATTTAAAAAAAAAAGTGTGTAGTGGTATTGCAGTAAATCTCCTCCCAAATATGCCCCGGCAATGAAAACACAACACAGTTAATATGATTACATGCTGTGCACCTAGATTGGGCAGATCTACCGCTACACTACCATCTTACACAGCTTATGAGACCCCTTAAAACTTGCGGTTTCTCCAGGCCGGGTGCTTCTGCTCTGCTTTTCTTCTTCTTCCTCCTCCTCTGCAGCCTCTCCCTCTTACATTTTCTCCTTCTTCTCTCTCCCACCTTCTGCTCCACCTTCCCTTTTATCTGCCCAATCATCAGTTCTCCTTTATTTTACAAATTAAGGTGTGAAGCAAGTTTACAGGAAATCACCTGAGTGCTGACTCATCCCTTGTTCTCAACCATTCACAAGAGACTGGAATTAACATCTAATATGATTAGCCCCAGGGCTATCCACAACATAGTGGTAGTAAGTTTTTGCCCGTAATTCTTTTTTTTTTAATATTTATTTATTATATGTAAGTACACTGTATTCTTAAACAACTGGCAAACATTAACACTGAAATATAGCAAATATAAAAACAGCGGTAAAGAGACCCCAGTAAAGTACTCAGGACCAGTTCAGTTGTGGGCCAGATGATGTACAAGGTGAGTCTCATCTAGCTGCTCTCTATGAGAATTTGAGTAAATGAAACAGTATTTGTGATTTGTTATCACTGGAAATCCTCATCACTGGCTCGAGGTCACAAAAACTTGTCTGTCATATATGAGCACTCTAGTGTTAACCCAAGTCTTTCAAGAACAGAAAATGCATCCATGTTATTAAAAAAAAGAAAGATACTGTACAAATTATCTTGTCAGGTGACTGTAATTCAGGCAACCACACATAGAATGGTATTAAACAATGAAAGATGCCTCATTGCTCACTTTGCTACCTGGTCAGGTGATTAGACACCAGGAACTAAAAGCCAGTTGATGAGAGAAATAGTTCATTTGGTTTCCAGTTTACAATCCATCATCAAGAAAAGCCAAGGCAGAAACTCTCAGGAGAATGCTTCCTGGCTTGCTCCCTTTGGTATGCTCAGCTACCCTTCATACACAATCAGGGCCTACTTGCCTAAGGATTGCACCACCCAGAGTGGACTGGGTCCTCATACATCAATTAGGCTGAATTGTTCTAGGTAATTCCTCAACTGAGATTTTCTCTTTCCTGGTGACTCCAGGTTGTTTCAAGTTGACAAAAGAAGAGAATAACAAATTATTTTATTCAGGTTTCATATAACATATGAGCCTTCATAAATGATGAAAAAGATCTAAGGTGAGCTGTCAGATTTTATGTCTAACTTTGATGACAATTGGACACCTGTCTGGAACTATGGTTGGATCAAGGTTACAGTATAATGGTGTGCCCAGAGTCTTTTAGATTGTCTGTGTGCACTCCTTCCCTCAACCCTGGGTATGAGTTGAATGAAAGGGCAGAGTCAAAGAACAAAACCTGAAATACAGCACAACTCTGTATTGGCTGCTTATTTAAGGTATATCTATGCTTCCAATGTGCAAACTCCCCAAGCAGAACAGACTTGAAGTAGCAAAAGTCATCTGCAAAGCAGGGGGTTCAGTGACCAGCAGATTTACCACAGCAGAAGAGGCCTGGTATTGGCTATGGAGGCACACCATGGCCACTGTAAGAATTTGTTCTCTCAGGAGTGTGTTCATTGAGGGAGTTTGACTGACTCGGAAAGAAAAGCTGTCACCAAAGGGATAGCTTGGAGGATATACAGTCACTGAAGAGAGCTATCATTGTTTAATGTGCTTGAGTGGTCACGTTTTTCCTTAGCTATAGAAACAACATTAATTGATTAAACTAGTCTATCAGAAGTCCCAATGGTTTACTGTTCCTGTGACTAAAAACCAATTGGCTTTTACTAAGAGTCTGAAAACTCATTCTCAACCCTCCTGTGATGCTTGGCATTGATTGTCACCTTGACAGAATCATATAGAAAACACATATTGGGCAAGCCTACAAGGGAGTTTCTAGACTAGGTTAATTAAGGTTAGATCTACCTAAATGAGGGCAGCACTCCCTATTCCAGGGGTTGAGGTCACAAATGAAAAGCAGAAACCTGACAGATATAAACTTTTATCATTCTACCTCCTAAAAGCAGATGCAATGTGACCAGATGTGTCCACCACCCCCACTCCCCGCCCTCCCCCACTGTCGTGGACCGTACGCTCTCAACTATGAGACACCACAGCACTTTCCACTCTTGTTTCGGGTCAAGTATTTGGCTACATCAGTGAGAAAAATAACTATTAAGCCTCTCATTTGGCCTTCCCTCAGCCAAAGCTATAAAAGAATTTCAAGGACTACATCTTGTTATTGGTGGTCCTTGAAGACAAAGTTTTATTTGCAGAAATGTCACGTTCCATTTGAAAGTGACTGTTGGTCAGTGGTTTGCCTCTGTCACAGAAACTTCTTACAAAGGAAGACAGATTCATTCATTAACTAGTAGATTTGGAGAGCAAGGCATCCTACTTCAGCTTAGTTGTGACAAGGACATCATGGCCAAAGATAGAAGATAGAATATATGAGAGAGTAAGCCAATGGTTAGAGGTCACCAGGAAAGATGGGATGGGATGTGCTCAGAGATTTCTTAGTAACATTGAAAACTCAAGGGCTCATAGACTAACTTCTGAGACCAGGGCTTCAAATGATCTCAGTTCCTTGAGGACCTCCCACTAGCTTCCACTTCCTGCTAAAGCCACCACCTATAGTAGCACCACCCAAATAATCAAGCCTTTAACAGGTAACCCTAAACACTGCAGTGAATTGAGGTTTTGTTTCTTTTAATGTTTGGATCATGTTAACAAGACAATGGCTGCAAAGAAGAACTTATAAGATTCCTTATAGATTTGAAACATCATGCACTGAAGAAGAAAACCAAAAATGCTATTAAAATGAACTCTAGAAACGTAGTTCAGTACTTCTCAGATTGACCAAGAAAAGAAGTCCCAACACCCTGAAGCTACCTTAGCCACATGGCCTTCTGTTTTAGTGGGAATTTTTACAGGCTGAATTTTATATGCCTTCAAAATTATAATGTCAATACCATAATTAGCTTAGGATGTAAAGAGATGGTGTTAAATTTTTAAGATGGACCAAATCTTGCTTTAATTGATTGATGTTCTCATAAGAAAAGGCATGATGAGGCAAATGCAGACATGAAACCATCTGAAGACACAGGGAAGAGGGCATCCTCACCCACATGTAGGAACTGGGGCCTCAGAAGAAGCTAATCCTGCCAACTGGTTCAAACTTCTATACTTTAGAATTGTAAGAAGATGAGAAATATGTTCTTTGAGATACTCCATCTGCAGTAAGGTGCTATGGTCCAGTAAAAGCTGCTTTCTCTTCACCGGCGTGAGTCCATCACAGTAGGAGATGTTGGCACTGTTTTAGATTCTGGGGTGGTCCTGATTTAGATTCTGGGGTGGTCCAAAGGGAGAGCAGAGTTCTTCAGTTTCCCATAAATACCGAAGCTACTTAACTGAACTCTTTTGGTGCCTTTGTGCATATACTAACTAGATTCCTAGTTCAGTCAGAGGAGGCAGCAAATTTTAGTAAAGACTCAAGTTATCTAATGCTTCTGATTATACCAACATCTTCGGAAATTGCATACATTGATTATTTCTAATTTCACCAATAAGAGTTTATGGCTGCCCTTTCCTCTTGTTGTTGAAGGCTGAATCCAAGACTTTGTCCACGCTAAAATGCGACCACTGAGCCCAATCCCAGCCTTCATCCACATCTTAGAGCTTAAAGATCTGAGTCATTTCTGAATCTGTGTCTCTTAAATGCTTTGTCTCTTGTTACTGAGCCCAATTTCTTGCCTTCTATGGGTCTTGTAATTGCTTTACTTTTCTTTGAATTTTGAGATTATAATTACATCATTGATCCCTTCCCTTTCCTCCCTCCAAATTCTCCCATTCCTTCTTGCTTTCTTTCAAATTCATGGCCCCTCTTTTCCTTAATTGTTGCTACACACACACACACACACACACACACACACACACACACACACTCCTAAATGCATGTGTACAACCTACTCAGTCTGTATAATGTTACTTGTATGTACATTTTCAGGGCTGTTTGGTATTGGACAGGCAATTGGAGTGCTCTTTCCTGGGGAAGACTATTTCTGCCACTCTCAGCATCCCTTCCTTGCCTGTAGTCCTTTCTGTAGGACTGTGACCTGGGACTTTCCCTCATCCATATTAGCAAATTTATTGTTGTCTTTGTTCTGCTCCTGTTTCTTCAGTCATGTGCATAACACTTTTTGGTTGTAGTTTCTGACATTCCCAGGATACCAAAAGATATTTATAGACTCATTGTAATCCCAACCAAACTCTTAATCTCATTCTTCATAGAAAAAGTAAAAAATACCCTAAAATTCATAAGGAACTACAGACGACCCTGGATAGTCAAAACAATCCTGAGCAAAAAGAGAGATTTTTCATTCCACATCTCAAAATATATTACAGAGCCATAGTTAGTGTATGGCTATATGGTCAGTGGTGGTGAGAAAAAAACAGATCTGAGTGTTTGAAGCCAGCCTCATCTATAGAAGAAACTTCAGGACAGCCAGAGCTATACAGAAAAACCATGGCTTAGAAAAAAAATTTTAAATCTAATGAATAAATATAATATCTAATGATATATATGCATACATACATACACCCACATACATACACACACACATATAGAAAAAAAACTGAAGACCCAAACATATGCACATGTAGACAAAGACAACGAACCATATGCTGAAGAAAAGAAAGCACCTTCAACAGATGTTTCTGGGAAAAATGATTGTCTATATGCAAAAGAAAGAAATTAGACTTATATAAATCACCATGCAGCAAACTAACTCCAAATAGATCAAAGACACACACATGGCATCCTGAAACCTGGAACTGCCAGAATAGTCACAAATAATATAAAGTATGTTGGGGTAACTCCAGCCAAGCAAGGGAAAACAAAAACCCCAGGATATCTGAAATAATACTGAACAATAAAAGAACTTTGGGAGGGATCACCATCCTTGACTTCAAGCTGTACTACAGGGCATTAGTAATAAAAACTACATGGTATTAGTATAGGAACAGACAGCTTAATCCATGGAATTGAATTGAAGACCCTGAAATAAACCCACAAACCTATGGAAATTTGATTTTTGACAAAGAAGCCAAAACCATACAATGGAAAAGAAGAAAGCATCTATATGCAGAAGAATGTAATTAGATCCACATTTATCACCCTGCACAAAACTCAAGTCCAAGTGGATTAAAAACCTCAAAGTAAAACCAGATACACTAAATCTAACAGAATGCAAAATGAGAAATACCCTTGAACTCCTTGGTATAGGAGACAACTTCTGGAACAGAACACCAATGGCTCAGGCTCTAAGATCAACAATTGACAAGTGGGAACCTCATGAAACCAAAAAGGTTCTGCAAGGACACTGTCTACAGGACAAAACAGCAGCATACAGACTGAGAAAAGATCTTCACCAACCCTACTACATCCAGCAGAGGTCTATTATCCAAAATATATGAAAGACTCGAGAAATTAGACACCAACAACCCAAATAAGCATATTAAAAATGTGTACATAGCTAAACACAGAACTATCAACAAAGGAATCTTGAATGGCCAAGAAGCACTTTAAGGAAATGTTCAAAATCCTTAGTCTTTGGGGAATTGTCAATCAAAACAACTCTGAGAGTCCATCTTACACCAGTCAGACTTGCTAAGATAAAAATCTCAAGTGATAGCACATGCTGGCAAGGACGTGGAACACTCCTCCCTCCCCCATTGCTTGTGGGAGTGCAAACTTGTACAATCACTTTGGAAATCAATTTGGAGGCTTCTTAGGAAACTGGGAATACTTCTACGTCAAGACCAAGTTATACCACTCCTAGACATATACCCAAAAGATGTCCTACTATACCACAGGGACACTTGCTCAACTATGTTCATAGCAGCTTTATTCACAATAGCCAGAAACTGTGAACAACCTACATGTCCCTCAATTGACGAATGGATAAAGAAAATGTGGTTCACTTACACAATGGAATACTACTCAGCCATTAAAACATGAATTTCACAAGCAAATGGATGGAACTAGAAAATATCATTGTGAGTGAGCTAACCCACACCCAAATGGACATGTATGGCATGTACCCACTTATAAGTGGATATTAGCCACAAAAACAGGATGCCCATGCTACATTTCACAGATCTAAAGAATCTAAATAATAAGGAAGGCCCAAGGAAGGAGTTTTGAATCTCCTTGGAAAAGGGGATTGGGAAGAAAGTGGGGGCGATCATATGTAAGGAGAGAAAGGGGAGATTGGTGGTGGTAGGGGAAACTCTCAGAAGACCTGGAGACATGGGATGAGTGAGGCTCCAGAAGGTTTATGGGGACATCTCTACCTGAGACTCCTAGCAGAAGGGGATAAGGATCCAAAGTAGGCACTTCCTAGAGCCAGGAAGGATTCTCATTGGAGGGATAAGGACAGCAACCCTCCCAAAAAACCTTTCACCCCAAATGTGTCCTTTCTACAAGATGTGGTCTAGGTCCAGCCAATGTATGTTGTTTGGTTGGTGGTTCAGTCTCTGAGAGCCCCAAGGGTCCAGGCTAGTTGACTCTGTTGGTTCCCCTGTGGAGTTCTTATCCCCTTCGGGCTGCTCAATCCTTCCCCCAACCCTTAAAAGTCCCCAAGCTCCATTCACTGTTTGACTGTGGGTCTCTGCATTCATCTGAGTCAGCTGCTGATGGAGCCTCTCAGAGTACAGCCATAACTCTGCAAGCATAACAGAGTATCATTAATAGTGTCAGGAACTAGTGTTTGCCTTTGAGTCTCTAGGTTGGCCATTTCCTCACTCTCTGCTCAATCTTTGCCCCTGGATTTCTTGTAGACAAGATAAATTCAGTGGTCGAAAGTTCTGTGGGTGGGTTGGCATCCCTATTGCTCCACTTGGATTCTTGCCTGGATACAGGAAGTGGCCTCTTAGGGTTCTATATCCACAATGCTATAAGGCGTAGCTGACGTCACCCCCAGTGATTACTGGGTGTGACCCCTATTCCTGGTCTCTGGTATGTCCTCAAGATGTCCTCCTCCCACCAGTTGTAGATTCTGTTCATTCTCCTGGCCCTCTCTCTCCTCTCTTTCCCCATACCTGATCTGCTCCTCCCCCCATTTCCCTTACAATTCCCTCACCCATCTAGTTCCCTCCCTCCTTCAATGCGTACATACCATGAGTGTCCTTTGGTTGTAGGTTAACTCACTCAGGATGATAGTGTCTAATTCCATCCATTTGCTTGTGAAATTCATGTTGTCCTTGTTTCTAATAAATGAACCACATTTTCTTTATCCATTCTTCAATTGAGAAATAGCTAGATTGTTTCCAGTCTCTGGCTATTGTGAATAAAGCTGATATGGGCATATTCAAGCAATTGTCCCTGTGGTATAGTGGGAGATCTTTGGGGTATATGCCCAGGAGTGGTAGAGCTGGATCTTGAGGTAGAACTATTCCCAGTTTCCTGAGAAACTTGCAAATTGATCAAATTGATTTCTAAAGTGATTGTACAAGTTTACACTCCCACTAGCAATGGGGTTGGGCATGTTCCATATCCTTGCCAGCATGTGCTGTCACTTGAGTTTTTTATCTTAGCCATTCTGACTGGTGTAAGATGGAATATTGAGTTGTTTTGATTGGCATTTTCCCAATGACTAAGGACTTTGAACATTTATTTAAGTGCTTCTTGGCCATTCAAGATTTCTTTGTTGAGAATTCTGTGTTTAGCTCTGTACCCCATTTTTAATTGGGTTATTTGGTTGTTCAAGTTTAATTTCTTGAGTTCTTTATACACTTTGGATAGCAGCCTTCTGTCAGAAGTTGGTTGGTAAGATCTTTTCCCAATCTCTCGGATGCTGATTTGTCCTGTTGACTGTATCCTTGGCCTTGCAGAAGCTTTTCAGTTTCATGAGGTCCCATTAGTCAATTGTTGATCTTAGAGCCTGAGCCATTGGTGTTCTGTTCCAGAAGTTGTCTCCTATACCAAGGAGTTCAAGGGTATTTCTCACTTTGCATTCTGTTAGATTTAGTGTATCTGGTTTTACTTTGAGGTTTTTTAATCCACTTGGACTTGGGTTTTGTGCAGGGTGATTAATGTGGATCTAATTGCATTCTTCTGCATGCAGATGCTTTCTTCTTTCCATTGTATGGTTTTGGCTTCTTTGTCAAAAATCAAATTTCCATAGGTTTGTGGGTTTATTTCAGGGTCTTCAATTCAATTCCATGGATTAAGCTGTCTGTTCCTATACTAATACCATGTAGTTTTTATTACTAATGTCCTGTAGTACAGCTTGAAGTCAAGGATAGTGATCCCTCCCAATGTTCTTTTATTGTTCAGTATTATTTTATCCTGGGGTTTTTGTTTCTCCTTATGATGTTGAGAATTGTTCTGTCAATGTCTGTAAAGAATTGTGTTGGAATTTTGGTTAAATTTTTGGGGTCACTTTTCTATACTATCATATCTTCTGTGAATAGCAATACTTTGACTTCTGCCTTTCCAATTTGTGTCCCCTTGATCTCCTTTTGTTGTCTTATTACTTTGCTAGAACTTCAAGTAGTATATTGAATAGATATGGAGAAAGTGGGCAGCCTTGTCTTGTGCCCAGTTTTAGTAGAAATGCTTTAGGTTTCTGTGTCCTTCCCCCCAGCATTGAGTGGGCTGAATCAGACCTTGTTTCTGCCACAGTCTGAGGAACAGCCTGCTGAACAGCCTGAGCTTGCTTTCCTGATGAGATCCTGACAAAGCAAGGAGATCCTGGGAAAGTGGGGGATGGGTCTCCCCCCCTTTAAATTCAAGACCCAACAGTTAAGGATTGGGCCTTGATCAGAGAATTTTGTCTTGGCCCATTATTTCTCTCGCCATCCTTCCCATCTATCCCCAGCTTCCCTTTCAGGAACCCATGGTTGCTGGCAGCTACAGATTTCTCTCCATTTAATTTGATGTTGGCTATTCGCTTGATATATATTGCCTTATTGTGTTTAGGCAAGCGCCTTGTTTTCCCACTCTCTCCAAGACTTTTATCATGAAAGGGTGCTGCATGTTTTTAAATGGTTTTTCAGCATCTAGTGAGGTGATCATGTGGTTTTTTTTCTTTTAGTTTGTTTATATGATATATTACACTGATAGATATTTATATATTGGATAACCCATGAATACATGGGATGAAGCCTATTTAATCATGGTGCATGATGCCTTTGATGTGTTTTTGGATTCAATTTTTGAGTATTTTGTTGAGTATTTTTGCATCAATGCTCATAAGGGAGATTGGTCTGAATTTCTCTTTTTGTGTTGAGTCTGTGTAGTTTAGGTATCAGGGTGACTGTGGCCTCATAGAATGAGGTTGGTAGTGTTTTTTCTGTTTCTGTTTTGTGGCATAGTTTAAAATGTATGGGCATTTGTTCTTCTTTGATCATTTGGTAGAACTCTGCACTAAAATCATCTTGCCCAGGGCTTTTTTAATGACTGCTTCTATTTCCTTAGGAGTTATAGGACTATTCAGATAGTTTACCTGATCTTGATTTAGCTTTGGTAATTGGTATCTGTCTATAAAATCATTTATTTCGTTTAGCTTTTCTAATTTTGTGGAGTACAGACAGGCTTTTGAGGTGAGGATTCTTTGAACTTCCTCCATGTCTGTTGTTTTGTCTCCCTTTCTGGTTCTCATTTTGTTAATTTGAGTACTGTCTCTCTGCCTTTTAGTTAGCTTGGCTAAGGGTTTTCTATCTTGTTGATTTTCTCAAAGAACCATCTCTTGGTTTCATTGATTCTTTATATTGTTCTCTTTGTTTCTAATTAATTGATTTCAGCCCTAAGCTTGATTATTTCCTGCCAGTCTATGTAGCCATGAATTAGTTAATCAGCTTTGGATCCCAGCTGGTTGCACACACTGCACCTGCCCAAAGCTCTCTGGATTTACAAATGAAACATACACACACACACACACACACACACACACAGCCACAGGGAGTACTTTGAAGCTCTTCTGAGTCGTCACATGGAAATTCCGTAGGCCACCTGGGAATGTGACCCTAAAAACTAACTCTTCTCTAACTAATTAGTTCTCTAACAGAGGATGATGGTGCACACATATAGTTTCAACACTTGGAGGTCTGAGCCAAGACAAATTTGGTTCAGCCTAGCTTAGGCTACATAATGAGATCATTTAAGAAAAAGAAGAAAAAGAAATCACACTCAACTAAATATTTTTCTCTCTCTACATTCCAACTTCTTTCAAGTCCTTCTAGCAAAATATATATATATATATATATATATATATATATTGTGACAGCCTTGTTCTTCTTTTGTTTCCTTAAAAATCCTGCACTCTCTCTCTTTGACTTTAATCAGTATAATTTATTGCAGTGGCTTTCAACTATATCCAACCAACACGTTGTTTTAATAACAGCTTTTTTAGCACACTCCTCTGCCACCGTGCAGTGAAATTCATAGATAATCCAACCAACCTACATTTATAATTCTGAAGAATCAATACACTGCTAAAAAAATATGAAATGGGGAAGGAAATAAAACTTTATGGACATAACAACAATATGCAAATCCCCGTCACTCCACCAAAGGGAAAAAAACAAGCTAGATGCTCGTCCTCATTTAAAATGATGACATTTAGAAGTAAAGAGAAACAATATTCAACTCAGTGTCACTACCCCATTTGTATATTTCATATTTTAAAATAAGGGACTAAGGGCAGTACTATGCCCAGATTGTGAGGTTCCCACAGATCACCAGCAACCACCAGGGGTCCAACTCGTGTGCAAACACAAAGAGTCATTATTCAAGCTTGAGCTTGCAGCCTCTAACCTCTCCAGCGCAGTGGAAGGTGTGGAAGGTCCCAAGCTGCTACGAGCCTTGTCCGTTTATCATGGTTGCTGTAGCAGAGGGAGGGCCTTTCCAACTTGGCAGTTACATGATTGGCTGCCATTCACTTGGCACATTTCTATTGGCTAGTAATGATTTCGGCTTCATATAGACAATGGCTGCTAGTTTAATCGATCTACTTTAGACATTAGGTACATTCCCCTTAAGAACTGGTCAGTTGTGTTGCTAAGGGTAGAGAAGCTATTTGCTCAGAGCAATTGTGATTGTTACCAGGGCAATATGGCTCCCAGAACAAGTTGGATTTTTTCCAGTAGCTGAGTTCATTCAGAAGGCAAGATAGAGTTAGAAGGATGGCTCAGTGGTAAAGAACACTGACTGCTCTTCCAGAGGTCCTGTGTTCAATTCCCAGCAGCCACATGGTGGCTCACAACCATCTGTTACGGGATCCGAAGCCATCTTCTGGTGCGTCTGAAGACAGCTACAGTGTACTCGGATACAGAAGGCAAGTTAATCATAAAATGGAGTTTGTAGTATAAATCTGGGCCCTTCAGACAGTTGTGGGGTTCTTGTAGCATTGACAGCTATAAATACAGAATCAGCTATCTGAATTGGCAACCATCCCAGGTCCACGGGTGAGGATACTTTCAGTAATATATTTGGGAGCCTTGACCAAGTCTTTGTATCTCCTTAAAGAAATGTAGTCGATGAAGAGTGTGTACACTTCTCCCTGCCAATATCCTCAGCAAATGAAGAATCCCTGCATCACAGGCACCACTTGTGGAATAGCTGATACAGAATAGTTATACAGAACACAGGGTGAGTTTTCTAACGCATGGGTCTTTGCCAGTGGAGTGTAGCATCTGGCTTACTTGGTACCATCTTTGCAGGGCCAGAATGAACACCAATCACTGTAACATCCAATAAAGACAAGAAAAGCAAAAGAAATGCCTGTGTGATCATCTGTTTGGCGAGCATCCCAGTCTCCTCTGAAGTGAGACTTCCTCAGCCATTGCCTCGCAATGCCTCAGTCAGAACTGAAGTGCACGACCTGGTGGGAGGTTGGAGAGAGTAAGACCTGATGAAAGGGAACAAAGGGAAAAATCAAGTCCTCCTTCAGGGCTCAGTTTTCTGTAGTTAGTCCACCCTGACTCACTGATGTCACCAGAGAACCAAGGCTGATTAGAGATGCTCAGGATATATATATATATATATATATATATATATATATATATATATATATGCTTTGTATTTATTCTTTATGTAATTGGTTCCCATTCAAAAACAACGAAGTACAAGTAATGAATACCTCAAGTGACAGCCCATGAATAAATATGTCCTTGCACCTTGACAGTGCATCATGAGGAAAGCAGGCACATGTGTTCCCTGAAGTCTGACCGACCCTAACCGTCAGCTTGTGTGAAGCACTATTGGCGTGGTCACATTAAGGATAAGCAGCTGAAAGCTGAGACCTGGTGTTACTGTGAGGCAGTGTGGAAGCACAGTTTAAAGCTGTCTCCTGCAGACCCTTCAACCTTAGCAGAACTCCATGAAAATCACCTTTCTTTGTTCCTTCTGGAATTAGTGACTGTAGCAGTTCAGTTCTGTTACCCTGAAGTTCTGCGCAGCCCAGCACAGCCTGGTGTGCTAGAGCATCCAGTGTTATATATATGGTAGGACCCTTCCAGATGTTCCTCACCTCAAGCAGTCCAACATTAAGCAACTTCTGAAAAACCTACTGCTGGAAAAGCTACAGCTCTTCTGCTCATGTGGATGTCATTTCTGATGCTCTCCCATAGGAGGTGAGATCTTGGAGCCTGGCTACACATCTGCTATCAAACAGGTTGCATCATGTTTGACAATGATAAAATGATATTTAAGAAAGATCTCTGTTTTTCTCCATGTGTAAATACATTATCAGATACAAAAGCCTACTCACAAACCAACTATGAAACTGAGGGCGGTAAATCTAGAGATTCACTCTTTGTATTCCATCTTGTCTGTCTACTTACCAGCTTCTTCCTTAACACAAGTTTAGCGGCTAAAATTATAATTGAATTTCTTAAAGTTATCTATCAGCAGACTGCAAGGCTCTGTAAATATTATTATAGATCACCATTTAGCTCAAAATTTAAAAAATAAATCCTTCTTAAAATATTATCATTTAAGGTAGGAGCAAATACAAGCAAAACCCATGAATATGACTTGATTTATACTCTGGTCATATAAACCAGAGTAACTCAATCTTTCCTCATGATATGCATGTATGTACATGTGACCTGTGTAAGATCCCTATCACACATCCCTCTCATTCTGAAGAACATAATCTAAAGCTATTTGAAGTCAGCGCTCAGCACTATTAGATCCACTGCCTATCAAGTCACGTGGCAGCAGGAAAAGCAGAGGCTGATTCATGCTCCGAGAGACTATGTCTTGAAGAAGTGAACATTCCATCACTGATGACACTCAAGGGAGGCGTGTGTCTCTGGGGACCATAGCATCTGAGAGTTCTGCATTGACATGAGATTAGATTGGATGAGGAGAAGGAAAGAGGAAGGAAGGAAGGAAGGAAGGAAGGAAGGAAGGAAGGAAGGAAGGAAGGAAACACTAACATAAAATGGAGATTATATTTTACAAGTATAACCTCAGATAGTGTTAGTCACACACTGAGCACCCACACTGCTAAATGTGAGCATAAAGGAAGGGCTACAGGTCACTGCCAAAGAACAGAGGGGAAAGGAAAGTCACACACTTTTTATAGGTTCTGAGAAGCAATGTATATGTGTGTGTATGTGGGGGGGTATGTGTGTACCTGTGTATATGTTTGTGAGGTATATGAAGTGTATATGTTTATGTGTATGTGGAGTGTGTGGGAGGTATATGTGTGGTGTATGTGTGTATTGTGCTAGTGGGTGTATGTGTGTGTATGTGTAGTGTATGTGTGATAGGGTGGTGTGTGTGTGTGCAGGTATATGTGGTATGTGTGTATGTATGTATATATGTATGTGTATGTATGTATGTATGTATGTATATGTGTATGTGGTGTCTGTGTATGTGTGTCTCAAGAGTATATTGTAGTGTTTGTGTATGTTGAGGGTAGTATAAGTGTATGTGGTGTGTGTGTATGTATTTAGGGAGTATATGTGTAGTATGGGATTATGTGGTATGTCTATGTATATGTGTGGTGTGTATGTGTGTATGTGTGTGGTGTGTGTGTGGTGTGTGTGTGTTTGTGTATGTGTGTATGTGTATGGTGTGTTTCTCATGCTTTTTCATTGTTTTTTGTTTCTGCTTTTTTAAAATTCTGGTTTGTTTGGGTTTTTTAATTGCCTGTGTGTTTTCTAAAAGGAGAGAGAAAGAAGTTGGACGGATGTGGAGGTAGGGAGGAAATGGGAGGTGATTCGGAATGAAAAACCATGACCAAAACATACTATGTAGAAAAGTATATTCTCAATAAAATACTAAAATATTTTAGAAATAAAAATAAAAAATTTCCTACAAAAGAAATATAGAAAATTTACACTGTACAAAGCAAGTAACTCATTCCAAATAAAACAAAAATTTATATATGAATATATGAGAATTCCCAACATTGATAAATTGATAAATTTTGTTCCATCTCACCATAAGCCAGAAAATACTCTAAAAAATAAAGTCTATATAAAAATCTGAAGGAAAACATGTGTTCAGAGATTGGACTGAAAAGCAGACTAAGTCAGACACAAGGTAAGTCTCTAGGAGCTGCTGTAACTTAGAAAAGACAGAGAAAAACACAGAAAATGGTCTAGAATTCTGCTCTGTGCACACAGATTTTCCTAGACAAGAAGTAATCTGACCTCTATCACCTGTTCCTCAAGACTGACGTTGCGCTTGGGTCTGCGGATGTGATGCTGCACAAGCAGAACCTGTTGCTGGGGTCCTGAGGTCGGCCCATATGGATTTAAATTTCTTTATGCAGAAACCAACTTCAAGTGCAGTGATAAAAATAGATATCAAGCCACCTTTAATCCCAGCACTCGGGAGGCAGAGGCAGGTGGATTTCTGAGTTCGAGGCCAGCCTGGTCTACAAAGTGAGTTCCAGGACAGCCAGGGCTATACAGAGAAACCCTGTCTCAAAAAAAAAAAAAAAAAAAAAATTAGATATCAATTGACCCTTTAATCAAAAGAAAAGACAAAGAGCTCATTCTTTCAAGCATAATGATAGACAGAAAGCTAAGATTATTTCAGTTTAAAGCACTTTTTTGCCCTGTATAGTACGTTGATATTTACTTCAATAAACACAACTCAAATTTTGGCTAACTTCATTTTTTTTTTACATATTCCTCATGAAACTCTTTTAAACTACTTTAATTTTGAGATTATAATTACATCACTTCTCCCCTTCCCTTCCTCCCTCTAAACACGTTCAGATATCCTTTTCTTTGTTCTCTTTCAAATTCATGGCCTCTCTTTCAGTTTTCAGGGCTCTGTCTGTTGCAAAGGGAAATTTTCTTGATGAAAAGAACTGCACTTAGCTGCAGGGATGGGGACTAATGTTTAGAATATGTGTTAGGAATTATGCTGGTTTAGTAAGGTATCTCTTGTAGGTTCTCCTTCAAGATCCATGACTTCACTAGCCCAGGGTAGTTGGCCGAGTTTCAAATACCAGACATGATGTCTCTTTGGTTGAGTGGGCCTTCAGTTCAACTAGAAAGTTGCTAGTTGCAGCACAGTCAGGCATGACACTACCATACCATTAGAGCATCGTGTCACACCATGGTGGTGGTGGTTCATAGCCATCACACTGGGTAGGACTGCTGGTGGCTTCCCTCCTTTGGAAGCTTGCATGGAACCTTCCGGTACCATGAAAGTGAGTCCTCAGGAAGGAGGCTTTTAAAATCAGTCCTTAGGCAGGAGTCATTCAGGTCGGTTCTGGCTCAGGCCTCTCTGGGTCCTGTATCTGAAATGCATGGTGTGTTCAGTGATAGGGACTTAGCTGCCATCTCTCAGTCCTGTAGTTTTTTATAAATTCAGGCACACTTTCATGATTATCTATAACTCACTATATATGATCATATGTTATAAGCACTGCTTCTAAGAGAAACACCGATGGCAAGCATCCACATACTATTTTTACATCATAACATTTATCCCATTAAACTATGTCTATTTTTTTTCCCTGAAGAAATCAAGGAAACTTTTAGCTTTCTAAAAAGGGTCCAGATGTGTGTTGTGGTGCAAACCTGAGCTTGCTTTACCTGGACTCCAGGAGGCCCTGCCCTTGCATCTGTAGACCCAGAGCTTCTTAGCTACATGATGAGCTACGAGTGCACATTTAAGGACTCTCTATGACACCAGGGACAGCAGCAGCAATACAAAGGGATGAAAGCCCCACTGTGACTCTATCTGTGATCTCCAGTGCCTTGCACATATTGCACTCGGGAAATCGAGTAAGGAGGACTTCCTTGAAGGCCTTAATGGAGCATGATAGTAAGAACTGAGAACACCTGAGAGAGAACCAGTAAGAAACAGGAAGTGACAGTATTAGAACTCAATGCCCTTTGAAGAAATAATAATTATGTCATACTTGGCTTATCAACATTTCAGAATGAAAGTATTTTTTAGCAACTTTTTTCCCAGAAGAATAAAACCCCAGAGAATATATTAGCTCTGAGAAGACATGTTGAAAATAAAACAACTACCCTTTGTTTAAATGCCCCAGGTTTTGTAACAAATAATATTAAAAGAGATTTTAAATCTTTAAATGATATGAAAATTTTTAATGAGGAAACATTTAGTTTAATGTGCTTAAAGCAAAGATAAGGATAAAACAAATTCTGACGGAAACATGGAAATCCTGGAGACACAATCACGGGAAGAAGCGTTTCTGGTAAGAGGATACCATATTTCCTTATCTGTTTTCTGCTTGAGTGGGAGCCAGTTTCTTCTTAGAAGTGAAGCAAAGGATAGGGAGATGACTCAGTGAATAATGCGCTCACCACACAAGTGAGAGGATGGGACTTTGGATCCCCAGAGACCATATGAGTGCCGGGTAGGCCGGGCAGCTTGCCCAGCTGCAATTGCGGTGCTCAGCAGATAGTGACAGGCAATCCTAGAGCAAACTGGCCATCTATACTAGCACACAGGCAAGCTCAGAGCTCAATGGAAAGGCCATCCCACAATGAATAAGGTGAAAAGAAAGCAAGGGAGACTCTCTACATCAACCTTAGCCTACACATACACACACACACACACACACACAGAGAGAGAGAGAGAGAGAGAGAGAGAGAGATTAAAGAAAGCTAGAATGAATTTGGATCTACTGTCACAGAGCTTTCTAGCCTTGAACAAATCTTGACTCACAGAAAGCGGTGTTTGCCCCATGATCTGGAATAGTAGATAAAGCAGCTCCTATTTGAAGTGATTGCTAAAGGTTCTGGGCCATCCCCCAAGCATTTCACAGCTGCTACAGTGGCTGAAGGGATCAATATCTACACTTGTGCCAATTGTACCAGAACTTACAGGGACACTTTGCTGTCTAAAGTGAAAGAACCTATAAAGTTTTCTAACAGTTCTTTAAAACAGTTCACATGCACCCTATCAGGAACCAATAAGCTAATAATTAGCAGGTGATCGTCCTCAGTTGGTCTGCCTCCGATTTAAATAATCCACAACAGATTTTATCCTGCAGACAAGGCCCAGGAGAAGATCATTTTAGGAAAGATTTCTGCTATTAATATGATTTTCCTGTTTTATTAAATATATAACAATCGCTAGGTATTAGCCCACCCTTTTGAGCAGATCTCTGCAGAACAATGAAGATGTATTGTCTTGTAGCGATGCTATATTGACAAATAGATGACTTCTTAATTCTTAATGATGATCCTATAAGAATTCCTAAAATTATATCAGTGATTATTAAGCTCTTTCATAGTGGGACTGCTACCAGGTCCTTTTCTGATAGTCAAAACTGCAATGAGAATTCTGCCAGTCTCCCATGTGTCACCAGTTAATTGTTCTTAGATAGTAACCAGATTTTCTACTACTTAGAGCACATTCCAAGAGGTTGTAAAACCATTAACCAAAGGCCATAAAAAGGGAGCTGATGACTTATTATAGGTGCTAGGACAAAAGATAAAATATTGACTGGGTTTATCTATACAAAACTTCACTAATAACTTTCTTATGGTTTTTAAGTCTCAATGAACCTGTGGAGCTGTGACTGGTGATGAATGTTTGGTGAGATAATTACTCGTAATGGCTATGCATGTAAACATTCACTGTTGTAAACTTCTTATTCGACTTATGATTTGATTTTGTGTGTGAACTTGTGATGAAGTTTTTACCATGTGACCATGTATTCTGAAAGATGTATATGTGCTGAGGACAAAGAGAGAAGAGGGAAGAACTTTTTTCCTTTACCCCATTTTCATTCATTCCAGTTTTCCCCCTTTCTCTTAGAAGAGTGTTCATAAGGAACTTTTTACAACTTGTAGGTAAACGCTAAAGTCACTTTCCAAAGCATCCCTTTTTCTTCCTGTGACTTGGACTAGCAGGCTGAAAGTAAGAGCCAAGTAGTTCCTGCTGTGATAGAACAAAGGCCCCACCCACTTGTTAAGCTACAGGTGTCAATCACCTAAGCCAGGCTTTTAACCCTCAGAATTAGCAGGAAAGATTTTAGGACTTTTTAGACATTATCATCAGCATTCAGTAGAGTTAGAGGGCTAGAATATCTGGAGACCGTCAGTCTTTAAAGCCACAGCAGAGTCCTATGTTGTGTCCCATTTCAACGTGCTCCATACAGGTCAGAGGCTCAGGGCATCACCCATTCACAGGAATGAGTCAGCACTCTGCCACTGAAGCAAGTGTTTTGTACCGTACCGGTGAGCTCAGACTTGCATACAAGGCACAAAGCTCCCATCATAACAAAAACAGAAGTATTGTTGCATTTCAACTAAAGTCAAAGCTTTATGTGTGCTTGATATCTGATACGTTTAAGCCCTGCCTTGTCACAACCCACATCTCCGACCAGCAGAGACAATGGGAAGAACAACAGGGACTCCAAGGCGGGTCTCACAGCAGCCACAGCTGGACTTTATTCTGAGCTTCCTTCTATTCCGCAGTCCCCTTCTATTCCGCAGCCTCTCCTATTCTGGGACTGCCCACAATTTATTCCCTTCAGTAATAATTATCAAAATCACCTGTTCAGCCAGACGTGGTGGCGCACGCCTTTAATCCCAGCACTTGGGAGGCAGAGGCAGGTGGATTTCTGAGTTCAAGGCCAGCCTGGTCTACAGAGTGAGTTCCAGGACAGCCAGGGCTACCCAGAGAAACCCTGTCTCAAAAAACCAAAAAAATAAAAAATAAATAAATAATTTTTTTAAAAAAGATTTAAATGGTAGCTCAGGGGGATGGGGGAGGGTTTAGGGGACTTTCGGGATAACATGTGAAATGTGAATGAAGAAAATATCTAATAATAAAAAAAAACACCTGTTCACTCACGTCACCTTACACCACCCAATCATAGACACACACGTCCAAGGCAGCATGCAGGATAGGCTGATAGAATGGTATGCAAGGCATTACACTATCTCTCCAGCGAGTTTCACGTGCTGCTTTTATTGCACATGACTGAGACTGGGATAAACAAGCGAAGGTCATGGGGCTTGGCATAGAGCCAGGGTGCCATCTTTGGCCCATGCAGCTGTGCCCACTCCCCACACTGCCTATATCATATTTGGTTAATTACAGAATTGATCCCCCACCTAGAATTCCTATCTGTCTGAGCCAGATATCTTGATTATTAGCAATCATACACACTTCCTTCATGTTCCATCAAGGAATCAAGAGGTGTTAATAAAAGATGTCTGAAAAAGTTGTGAAGAATCATATTACTTTTATCTCTCTAAAATTACAAATAACACACATAGGTGTATGTGTATATGTACAATTATATAGTTAAAATTAAATTTTCCCATCTGGACTGAAAATGCTTACCCACAATAGCCACAGACCATCTAACAAAAACCCTAGTGCCAGGCACAAGAAACTTCCTTTGAGTTTTGATCAGGGATGCCCAGGAGACTCCAGCAACAATATAGGCTATTGCTGTTGCTCTTTGTAGCCTTCCAGAGTCTGAAGGTAAGTCCCTATTGTTGAATACACCATGCACTTTGGACACCAGAATGTATGATGAAAGCTGTCAAGGAAGGGAGGCAACTGTGATGCCTATGAACCACAAAGACCAACATGGCAAGATATCAGCCTTAAAATTACAGTAGTAAGACATATACATACATGCACATATACACGCATATCCACAGACACACAGACAAAGGTGCACATACAGACATATACATGCATTCACATGTGCACAGACACACACAGACACATGCACATATGCACATACACAGACATACACTCATATACACACATGTGCACACACGCACAGACACATATACAGACACACATGGACATGTGTACATATACACACAAATACACATATGTGCATGTACACACACAGGCATACATGCATGAGCACAGATATACACACATACACTTATGTGCACATACATACAGACACACATGTGCACATATACACTAAGTGCATGCACACACACACACACACACACACACACACACACACTCAGAGTACTGGATTGACTATGAAGAAGAAGCTATTGGACATACTGCTTAATGCTTATTGGCTCCTGATCCCATTGTACCCAAATTCATAACCCTAAACAATCCAACTTCCAAATTGAATTGCTAGAGCTTTGGTGCCCAACAACCTTGAGCAGAGAGCTGTCACTCAACCGCAATCTTCGACAGCCACCAAGACTGTCTTCATGGCCATTCCCTTTGAACAATTCACAGATCCCTTGAGGAAGCTGCACCGCCATGGCAGCTGCTTACTGCCAAAGCACAACTCTGGCTGATGTTGCTGCTAAATGATCAGTTCAAAGTCAACTAGGAGATATGCTCTGCTGGCCTTAATTGTGACAATAAAAAAAAACCAACAAAGAGCTTTTTCCCATGCCCTTTCCTTATCGACTTTTTAATCTTCATGATTCTTAGAGTAAGACAAACTGGTAACAAGAAAAGATGGAAGAAGCAAGTCAGTAATAGCATCAAAAGAGTAGCTAAAGAGCTCCAAGGAAATGGCTGGGGTAGTCATGGCAGGAACACTGGCGATGGAAAAGAAGGAAGGGAGGAGAATGGAGAGCAGAGGCTGAAGATAAGAGCTGATAGAGTCATAGATGTCAAACCCTGCAGGATGGATGTAAGAGAGCTACCCAACTTAGCAGCCTGAGCACCAACATCCTATCTCTAAATCTACAGCACAAGTCTCTGCTGGGGCCACATGTCCTGCTGTTGTAGGCACAAGAGCAATAGAAACTGGCCCTGAAACTTGAGGCCACTTCAGGAGCCGTAGCACTCCCTGGCTTCGCCTGCTGTAGGCACTCGCTGCTGCTGGAATTACATAGCTGCCAAATGCCAGCGCCACTGGGAATTAAAGCCCTCAGAAACAAGCCTCCAGGCTGAGTGTCTAGGGCCATAAGTCTCTGGCTTCTAAACCCCGTGGGTGCTCCTTGGCCATCAGAGGTCTTGGGCACTCAAGGGCCCGGCACAGCCAGCACTAGAACAATTTCTTCTCACCTACTCATGATTTTCATCCAGCCAGAGTAGAGTGATCCAAGCTGGTTGGTGATGTTATAATTCAATTAACGTCGTGTTAACTATGCATAGAAAATACTTCAAGACTAACTTAGTTGTAGGGGTGGTGAATAATTTGCTGTTCAAGAAATATGATTTTATTTTAAGCTTTCCAAACATTACCAATGAAAAGGGAGCCCATCTATGATAGCCTTGTTCCTTAGGCCTGGGTATAAGATGTCTTTCTCCGTGTGGTTTCGCCAGCATTTTTTTCTTTGTGGGCACTTACCCTTAGCCTGCTGCCTCTCCGTCTTCATTTGGAGTTTGTTATCACAGCTGTTTATTTGGCCTTTAGCTTTGCACTTATCCAGTCTCTTCAGGTTTATTCACACATTCAATTGTAAGAAGAAAGGGGCAGAAGTCGTGTGTGGCTTTAATTTACCGAATTGATTTCCCAGAGAGTTAAGTAAACTCTCACCTTTGTTAACAAATAATTTGTCTATTCCAATCACGTAACCAATGTGATTCTTTTTCAGAGGCAGCGTGGGGAGCGCTAACATAGGACAGACCTAAAACCTCTGATCTTCCTTCCCATTCTTGACCTCAATCCTGGCTCTGTCCTTCTAGCCTTGGCTTTGATTCCCCTCTGAAGAGACAGGGACAGAGAGATTACTCAAAAAAAAAATTACTCCTCAAATGATGAAGACACACTGAACTGCAAATTTTGGAAAGCACGACAATTACAGTATATTATTTCAGAAGCCTCTCAAGAAGCAATGAAGAAGACCTGAAATCCTATCACTAATTACAACGGTTAAATAGAAGCCACTCCCCTCCACACTCTAAGGGAACTGAGCAGCCCTGATGCAGGCAATGCTGCCAATGCCTTCTTTAAAATGATGAACTCGCCCTCAGAGTATGAAGTCACCTTTCTGCAATCAGACTGCCAAATGTGAACTAAGAGACATACTTAGCAGGTATTTCTGTCTCTGGTATCAGTGTTTCTTACCGTTTGCTAATAAATACAGCTCAGTCTCCGTTTTTTGCATCATGAGCATTGTAAGGGCAAGAAGCATGGCAGTACCTGGCAGCAAGCGTTGTTTTAGCCCTCGGTTCATTCAGCAAGCTCACATCTTAGCACCTGCTATCCATTAGCAGCTGAGCTCTGGGAGTGTAAGGAGCACAAGGCAAAGCTCTGACCTCGTGTTTTTAAAGTAGAAAGCTTATTATCCATAAAAAAAATGGTAACAAAGATGGAGTTAGTGGTGCCGTATGCCACAGGGAGAACACAGGAGAGGAACATGTTCACTTAGCTATACCAGGGAAGAGCCAAAGCTTCAAGGCTACAAAAAGACGTTGCTTTTGAAGTTAATAATCCATATGAAATAATGTCCTTCTTACCAAAATAGTACACTTAGATGAGATTTAAATAGTGTAGGGAACTATCACCTTGAAGCTGAGACACAGTTTGTGTGCTCCTGTGGACAGACAGCCTACATCTGTACATGGCGCATCTGCACATGCACACAGAGGAGCACATCTGCGCATGCATGCAGAGGAACGCATCCTGCACAGTTTACCGTCCTGCCTCACACACAATCAATGCTAAACTGTTATCATTTTGCCATGGTGTTAGAATTTTAATAGCACACCTTGGGCTGCCCAGACTCTTCACAAGGGCTCACCTCTTCCCTAAATTGTTTGCTCAGTCTTTCCTCTTATTCGGGGCTACTAATGCAGCTCCTTCCCATATACTTAGGACAGTTTTCCATGATAAACTGTCCTATTCAAAGGAAGCAGACATCTTTCACACCCTGAGAACATATGCGTGTATGGCAAACAAGCCAGGGCTGGAATGATGTCTCTCCTTCCTTCCCTTCCTGTTCTTCCCAGTTGAGTTGTTGAATATGAAAGTTGTGCTGGAATCAGTTCACGCTTTTCACAGAATAACCCATTAAAAGAAGCTTTCTAATTGCAGTAGATGTTATTCAACATGCAGCAGATGCCACTCCAAGAGAAGGTTTTAGGGTGGGATTTGTGCCTTGCAGTTGCTCTGGAAGTCAATTACTTCCAATTCACTGACATCCTGTCAGCCAAAGTTCAGAGACTTAAGCTGTAAGATCTGCTTATTACATATAATTCCTCCATATTATGAACTGTATTATGCCATCTATTTTCTTTTCTACAAATTAACTAAATCCAATCACTTCAAGAAGAGTTGATTGTGTATGTGAGCAAACACACTAAAAGTATATGGAAAAGTGAATATTGGTCACTAGGTCAATGGTCTCTTTAACGAGAAGTTAAAATTTATAGAATCTAGTGCTAATAGGATGACTATCTGACTGTGTGCTTTATAGGACATTTTTGTTTCTTTATCCTCCGACTCCTTATGAAAGCTAGCACTACAGTTAAGCAACAAACTGCAGAAAAACGAGCTAAAATTTGAACATGAACAAAACTCAGTCGACACAAAACCTAAGTGTTCAAAGCTTGCCCTTAACATGCTAGACATTAGTCACAGGAATGTGACTTGGGATGTGTCTTGCACATCCTTTGCATCTGTGAACATATGATGTCAAGCCCACGTTGCATCAGCAATGGTGTGAGCTTCACTTCCCATCCTGCACCAGGAATGGCTTCCACTCCTCTGTACTTTGGCCTCAGCTAAAAGCCAAGGTGAGACATGACGCCATAGCTGTCATTGCTAGAAGGATGCTGTCCGGGTGGCCAGCCAGGGAGCCTCTAAGAAGAATGTGGTGTGGCAATTTCACTTTTCATCTAAAGTCAGAAAAGCTTTACTTCCCCTTCAAAGCTGATGCGACTAGTTCTTCTAACCAGATTTCTCTTTCTACTTTGGCTACCTGTGAACTAATATCAAATGTGTGACATATACTGATTACACAGGATATACATCGATTACATAGGATGTATATTGATTACATGAGACACGTTTTCACTGTACTCTACAAACTCTAGTTGAACAGGGTTTTCTTTTTCCATTTGTAAACTTCACTCATTCACATTTTGTACTGTATTGAATGTCTACACTGTGAAGTATTAAGTTAAATCAATGTTTTTCCTAATTGTCATGACCCTAACCAAATTCTTTAATCTCTAAATTTCTATTTCCCCATTTATAAAATAAAAGTATTATTCATGTAATAAAACTCAAAATACATTATCTGTACAACAGTGCTTTCGGGTATCAAAAAAAAAAAAAAATTATTGCTTCCCAAAAAGTACCGTTGAAATTTGTATTAACTCGTGGTCCCAGCATTAGTCATCTGCCGTTCTTTTGGAATGTCTCTAAACTCTGTTTTGGAAAACTGCCCATCCTCTCCCCAACTATCCTGACCAATGACTCAGTTAGTCTGAAAGAGCATCTCTTGTCCCCTGCCACCAGCCCCGCCCCATACCATCCAGCCCCGCCCCACACCATCCAGCCCCGCCCTACACCATCCAGCCCCGCCCCACACCATCCAGCCCCGCCCCACATCATCCTGACCAATGACTCAGCCTGTCTGAAAGAGCATCTCAAGTCCCCAGCCTTAGTGATGACTGTACATGAACACATGGCTCAGGCTGGGACAAACCACACCACGTATACGACACTTCTAACGCTAAGAGGAGACACTTTTCTTCACTTCATTAAATTCCCCATGGGGAAGTCGAGAGCGCTGAAAAGCACTTTTTTTTTTCACTTTACAGGAGAAACGTATTTTGCGATAAAGTGAAGAGATCCCAACTGGGATTGGGAGAGACTGAAGTGATATTCTGATCACAGTCTCTGCTTGCCTTCTTCCAAGTCTTGTGTGAGCCCGTCTGCACCCCAACCACCTGCGGCTGTCTAGTTCTCGACTCTAATTCAAGCAAATGCACACACAGGGCAGCAGAAACAGACGTGCTCACCTGTAACACTACTTTGAGATCCCTCTACTCAATAGAGACAGTGTAACAGAATCTGTGGGAAGGGTACTAGGAACCAGCCTTCTGTTATAAGGGAAATGTTTGGAGATTTTGACAGTGAAAATCTTCCATGCCCTTACTATATTATCCAAGGTCTCCTTAGACGTGGATGCTGTGATAAGATAAAGCTACCAAGCATTTCCCTAGTAGAAACCTTGACAGGAAAGAATATGGGGAAGGAGCCCAGCAGGAATAGCCATTCAACTATGATACAGTCTGACCCACAGTGAAGGAAAAGGAGAACAAGGCTCGGATAGGAGCTCCCTGGGGGGAGAGGGGAGTCTGCTGTGTGGCTTCTGCCATTCGATGGGTTCTGGTACCCAGTGTTGTCCCAGGCCTCCCAGAAATGGGCCTGCAGTGGTACTCTGACTGCAAAAAGCGAGGGGCTGGATGCAGCCTGAAAGAAGCCTGCCCTGGGCTCAAATGTCAAACTAGATTTTGGGGTGCAGCAGCAACTAACTACACTCCCTGCCACTGGGGAGTTCTGCAGTCACATTATGGCAGCAGATCCCCAAAGTGAGAACCTGTGAAACAGGAGAGACAATAGGGGCCCAAGAATCAGTTTAATCTGGTACCGAGTGACTAATACTGAATTGGAAAAATGATGGGGGAAAATTCAATTTTTTACAGTGATCCAGAGCCAAGGGTTTCTGATAGTTCCACAGAGGGTCTCGTTGCTGGGCAGGACAGGACAACTGGTTACAAGGCATACAGCTCTTGCCCAACTTCTCAAGACAGAAATTGGATACCAACTTTCTTTTCCCCCTTTCCAATCCTCTTGATATGATTATTTGTCATCAGGGTAAAACTTACCATCATACCATAACTAATGCCAAAACCAAGATGATCATGACGTCAGGAGCTCAAGTCCAAACAGTTATCTATTTAATCCGTGGTGAATGTCTCAGCTCAGAGCTGACTTTAGCTATTCCTTTTCAAAGATACTTTGTTTCTTTATTACTTCATTGTGGAGTGCATGCATATCATGGTGTACGTGTGAAGCACAAGGGACGCCTTTGAGGAATCTGTTCTTCCCTTCCATCATGGGTTCCCGAGACCAAACTCCAACAGTCACGCTTATCGCTGGCCCAGCTGTCTCTTTTGGATTCCCAGTTGAGTTTTAGGAATGAAAGTCTGGAGCAGAGCGCAGGCAATCCATTCTGCACTCTGAGATGTCCCTCAGACAGTGAGTGCCTAATGACACGCACCTGAGTGTCATGGAAGACAGTATTGGGACATTAAGCTGGAAATGAGGGAACAGGTTTCAGTGACTGATTTCAAGTCTTCTCCTACATTTAACTGCCCTGAGGAAAATTACACCCTGAGGCTGAAAGCAGATTCCAGGAGTGTTTTCCTGAGTTCCAGATTCTCACTCATGTCTCTAGAGTCATTAACTCTCCTTATGCTAATGTGTTTAGGCCATTGATCAGGTGGAACCTGTTCTTAGTTTTATGTGCTGTAGAGAAAGCAATTCATTGCAGACTAAGACCCTTACTATAGTCTCCTTTAATTCAATCTTTAAATTGAGTTCAAGAAATTAAATTCCACTATTAAAAGCTTCTTCTTTTTAAAAGAATCAGGAATGTTTAGAAGAAAATATATAATCTATATGAAAGGGGGAAATCCATAGAAATACCTTAACAACGCTTGCCTTGCAATGTAACAGGCCTGAACCTAGTAATCTATGACCCACTGTCCAGGTATATCCTCGTGTCCAGAAAATAGGACCTGTACAGAGGGTAAGGGAGCTGGATTTGGAGACATGCAGTGTGGCTAACTCCCCCAGTATATATGCTTCCTAACCTTGGATAGGAAATGGGGATGGCGAAGACTCCAAGGAGACCAAAGACAAGTCAAGAGGTAAATCTGCAAGGATACCAAATTATCTTCCTAGGCAATGGGACAACACTCTGACATGGGCCTGGCATCACTAGTGGTCAAAGCACCTGCTGCTGTAAGGTCCTCTCAGGTGTGGGGCCACAGAGTAGCAGAAAGTCTGTCAAAGGTCTGGTCCCACTGACAGGAGCCTCAAATAGTAAAGCAGCCCCCCAAGACGTCCCAGTTGATTCTGCCCAAAACAGAAACATCAAACCAAGAGGGAGCAACAAAAAGGGCACAGCCAGCGGCAGGGCACTGCCATTATGGAGCCATTCAAGTAAAGAAGCAACCGAGTATGTGAAATGTTTGTAAACATGTGTTCTACATGGTTCTAGGTACAGCGCCTCTGGTGGGCTGGCTATAGGAGGGTCAAGCCTTTCACATCCTGCTGGCTGTTTTAAAACACAGGTGTGAGCAGCACAGTACATCATCTCAGGCCCCAATCTCTATGCCCTTACTATTCAAAGGAGGTGTTCCTATAACCCTGGTTCTAGGTCCTTCTGGACTTGCCCATTGCCAGATAGACCTCTGTATTCATTGGCTGGTGAAGCATCATTCAGTTGTCCTCAGCATCAAGTTACAAATGTGTATCCTGGGACTTTTTACTTACATGGTTACATTGTTTACTTTGTTACATTGATGATTGGCTGGATCTGGGTACAAACTATAGACAGAGCTCTGCCCTCAAAGACTCCTGTGACACACCTGGTGGGTCCCCACCATCTCAAGCTAAAAAGCTTCTGTGTCATCTTGTCCATCCAGTGATGTCTTAGTTACTGTTCCCTTGTTATGAAGACACACTGACCAAGGCAACCTATAAAATAAATCATTTCATTGGGGGCTTACAGTTTCAGAACCTGAGTCCATGACCATCGTGGCAGGGAGCATGGCAGCAGGCAGGCAGGCATTGTGCTGGAGCAGTAGCTAAGAATTTACATCATTATCCAAAAGTAGGAGGCAAATAGTTAACTGCAACAGCTTGTATCTTTAAACCTCAAAGCCCATCTCCAATAAGGCCACACCTCTTAATCTTTCCCAAACAGTTCCATCAACTGGAAACTAAGTATTCAAATATATGAGCCTATGGAAGGCCATTCTCACTCAAACTACCACAGGAAGGTGGGTTCTCTCTGCTCCTTGATGTGCTTTGCACTCTTGTAGAGGACGAAGATGACATTGTATAGATGTGCATGGCATGCATATGGTGTGACTACCTGATGTCAGGAGGGGGATGCACAGGAGGCACTGCTTGTTAAGAGGACAGATAAAATGGGTGTGTTCAGTTGTCCTCACAGACAAGCACTCCTTGCTGTACACAGGTAATTGCAGAATTCTTTGTCCCATTCTTAAAGTAAGATCCCTAACTAGGTATGGTAGTTCACATCTATAACCCCAGAAGTTGGGAGGCTGGCACAGGAGGATCAGGAGTTCAAGGATAACCTCAGTTATAATAACAAGTTCCAAGACACCTTTAGCTATATAAACCCTTGTCTCAAAAAAAAAAAATAAAAAAATAAAAGTCCCTTACAGGTAGGATTAATTCTATCATTCATTCATAAATGTTATAAACATTCATTGGCTTTCCCGTATAATTGGAAAAGTGGTAGAAGAGCAAGTAATTCAATATGTTAAGTGTGATTGGCAACAATGGTTGCTAGTATAAACTCATTTGACAGACTGGACTTAAGCCTTGGTATTGCTGTTTAGTGGACTGTTGGCACCAATGGGTTCCATGGGCCTCTCGGCACTCACTTTCTTCTAAGTACAAGGACGTGCTTCTCCCACTGAAGCCACATTTGCCATATGTTCTCTTGATATTACTTCTTTTGACCATCTTCTCACGAACATTTACTTTAAAAACTTTGGCTTTGTTTTTTTTTTTAATTTTATTTATTTGGTGTTTGTGGGCACATGTGGAATTAGAAGACAACTATGGGGACAGTCTCCTTCCCCGCTTGGGTAACAGGGATCAAACCCAGGTCATCAGGATTGGCAGGGAGCCCTCTTCCCTGCTAAGTTATCTCAGCAGCTGTGAGTGAGCTTCGGGAAGCTCTGCACAGCCTGGATGGCACTCAGAAGCAGAGTGATGTCAACCATGATGTCAACAGGGAGCCTGTAGGTGCTTCAAGGAGCAGATGGAAAGCCAGCTGGAAAAGGAAGCAACTCACAAGTCCCACGGCTTGAATTCCATGAAGTAGGAATCAGGAGTTATGGAGTTTGAGAAGAAGGTGGAGGAGACCAGCTTGAAAGCACTTGGGTTTGACAGGGCAGAAGGTATGGGTAAGCTTCGTCCACGAGTGAATGAAGGAAGTAGTGCTGGTTAGTCGCCTGAGGGCCAATAACAAACTGCTAAGAATCAACATTGTGACCCTCATCAACAAACACGAGAAGCCAACCATCAAAGCCCTCCTCAGTAAAGAGGGTATCATCAACCCCTCAGTTGTGAGGCAGAGGAAATCCCTGCATGACAAAGTAGCCATGACTCTAGTCATCAACAGAATTGACACAAAGACAGTAGAATCAGTTTGGAGGATGATGCATAGGCCACCTGCATGGTGCCTGGTAGCCCTGCCACACAGAGGGATTCTTCTCCTTGGGAGACAGGATTGTTGTGAACGCTGGCATTGCTTCAGTTAAGGATATCTTTCTTGACATTCTTCAATTACGGATATCTTTTCTTGCTACCGTAAGCTGAGGTTGAAGGTATTCTTTTCTGGATAAATCCTCCCAAGTCCTCCTGGCTTTTAGGGTTTCAAATGGGAACTTGTCTCTTATTCTGCTGTGTTGACCTTTACTCTTGACTTACTCTTTCGGCTTTCAGCATTCTCTCTCTGTTCAGTGGGCTCCTGCTTCACCTCTAATATGGTATGAGGAGTATCTTTAATGATCCTGTCCTTCTGACATCCTAAATCCCTTCTGTATCTTAATGACCATCTCTCTCAACAGATTGAGAAATATTTCTGCTTTGATTTCCATAGAATATATTTTCTATGCCTTTGCCTTGTACTTCTAGTTTGGTGTTTCATTGGTCTGGTCTTTTAATGGTATCCCACAGAGCCCACAGGTTCTGTTTGTGCTTTCTTACTACTTCAATCTCACTTTATTGCTATCTTAAAGTTCTGTTTCACCTGTCTTGTCTCTGAGACTGATGTCCAGACTTCCACTTGGTCCATTTCATTAGTGAGACTTTTGGTTGAGCTTTCTATTAGATTTACTGATCTTTTTATTTTCAAATTTTTAATTGATTTTTTCAGCATTTCTATCTCTTTCTGAATTCTATAATTCTATTTTCATATCCTATATGGATTTCCTCGTTTCATTCAGTCATTTATTTATATTCGATTTTAATTTATTCAAGGGTTTATTCATGTCCTCTGATTTCATTAGCCATTCTCTCCCTGTCTGTCTCTGTATCTCCTCTCTGTCTCTGTGTCTCTGTCTCTGTCTTTGTGTCTTTCTCAGTCTCTCTCAATCTGTATTCTCTCTCTCTCTCTCTCTCTCTCTCTCTCTCTCTCTCTCTCTCTCTCACACACACACACACACACACACACACACAGTCTCTCTATAGCCCTGGATGTCCTTGGACTTGCTATGTATACCTAACTGGTCTCAAACTCACAGCAATCTACCTGTCTCTGCTTCTGGGATTAAGGACATGTTCCACCATGCCTGGCTTTATTGAACATCATTAATTTTTAAAAACTGTTTGTCAGTTATTTGTGAAGTTCACACATCATGCACTCCAATCCCACTCATTACCCCTCTCTTCATACCCACCTTCCACCCTTGCAACTCACTCCCAACAGAGAAAGCTGTAGTGTGTCTGAGTGTATCCTATAGTACACCCTTTTGTCCACATGTCTTTGCTTACAAGTGTTCATTGCAATGAGTCCTTGGTCTGGTTGAAGGTCTCTGACTCTAGCAATATGGGAACCTCACTGGGACTCCTCTCAGATATCCTGCTGTTGCCCTGTGTCATGGAGATCCTGTAGTTTTGAATCTGTAGAAGCAGCCCTTTCATGCACTCTGCAGTTCATCGATGGGGTGGATATTGCAGTGGAACAATTCAAAGCCCTGGATGTGAGTCTAAGATGTATCTGAACCAGTCAGCCTGCCAGTTCTCCTGCTCTCACACTCTTGGGACCAGCTCACCAGCAGCTCCCACAACCAGGGCCAGCTCTACCCTCCTGCCCAAGTGAGATGCCAAGTGAGATGCCAAGCCAACCACTCTCCCAAGTGTTGCAGCTGGTGAGGGACAAAGCCAGTTCTTCTCTCGTGACCCCAGGGCCAGCTCTCCTGCACTCATGCCTGTGGGCCAGCCCACCTCCGACCCTCACATTCAGGGAAAGCCTGCCCACCCAAGTGCTGCAGCAGCTAAAAAGCAAGGCCAGCTCTGCTGCTCTGATGACCTAGGGTCCAGCTCTCCTGCCTACCACATGTGGCAAGGGGTGGGGCTGGGGGGCATCTCTCCCTCCTCCATGCCACCACAGGGCAGACAAGTTGCTGGTCCAGCCCTCCCGTGCTCACGACCTCAGGGCTGGCTCGCCATCACCCCCTGCCCCAGGGTCAGCTCTGCTGTGCCCTCAGGTGAGGTTCAGAGCCGCTCTACTGAGTGCTACCAGCATTGAACATTCTTATACTCAATCTTCTGGACTCCTGATCTGGGGATTTTTATCTAAATTCACTTTCATTAAGAGCCTCTACTGTGGATTTGATAACCTTTTGAAGAACCAGATTGTCTTCATACCTAATGGTTTTGTGTTTCTGCAATATGATTTTTGCATCTGGCCCTAGGTTATGAGATGGAAATTTTAATCAACATACTCTCTAGAATCAAGGTTGAGGTGTCATCCCCCGTCCCGACTTATCCTCATTTGAGATTCTCACACAGCCAACCACAACCTTCGATCCCAATCTCTCCAAGTGTAGACAGCTCCTTGGGAAGTTTGCACAACTGGACAGGCTCATCATGAATGCACAAGAAAAAAGTCATAATCAGTGTGGTCTTAAAAAGTCACTCCTTTAAACCCAATAGCTTTGGAGGGATAAAGAAACAAGGGTAGTGTAGGTATGCACCAAGATATCAGTCAGTCTGTGCAGGGATAGAAAGAAAGTCATCTAAGACAGGTGGTTCATATTAGAACAACACAGAAACGCAGTGGCAATACGCAAATAATCTCAGCAGCAGTTGGGAGGCTGCGACAGGAAGGCCTGAGTCCCCAGGAGACCCTGTGCCCTACGGGACAATGACCTCAAGACCGTGGAGAGAAAGGAGGGACAGAGACCAGGACAAAGCAATCCACAGAACTAAAATTAACCAGAGTCAGTCTCTCCTGACCCCAGTGCCGACTGTCTGTCTGTCTGTCTGTCTGTCTGTCTGTCTGTCTGTCTGTGGCCACTGACCTGAGCACAGGTGCAGACGATCTCTTGCTAAGCCTTTCCTGAATACAGGAACCGAGGTTGTCTTCCCACCTCTTGTTTTTTCGGTCCCTGTTCATTTGTGTTGGTGTCCCCTGGCTGTGCTTCCGGTGTTGATCTTTGTTGGGTTTGCTCAACACCAGGGGCAGCAAGCTGAGGGCCAGGCACTGAGATCACAGCCAGAGATGTCTTTCAGTGTCTAGGTGCTAGGTGAGAATGTCAACAGGCATCCCAAATGTCGCACCTTAGACTCCAGTACGTTTGAGTAGCACTGTTCACCCCTCTCCTGGAAAGTTAGAACATTTCACTCTAATCTGTGGCTCAGCTCAGATTTCTACTACACGAAAGACATAGAGCACTGTATGGTTCTAACTCAGATTTTCTTTCCTGGCTAGAGAAATTCTGCAGGCCAGGTCTCAGAAAATAGAGTCCTGACACATGCCCTGGGATCTGATAGTGTGCCATACAGGGACACAGGGTATTTGCTTCTATAACCAAATAGGCCACCAACTCAGCAAGGATTTTTTTTTTTTACTACTTTTATTAGATATTTTCTTCATTTACATTTCAAGTGTTATCCAGCTAGTTCCCTATATCCTCCCCCCTCCCGGCCCTGCTCCCCTACCCACCCACTCCCACCCCTTGGCCCCTGCGTTCCCCTGTATTGGGGCATATAAAGTCTGCATAACCAAGGGGCCTCTCTTCCCACTGATGGCNGGATCTTCTGGTAGTACTATGTCCAATTTTCTGAGGAACCGCCAGACTGATTTCCAGAGTGGTTGAACCAGCTTGCATTCCCACCAACAATGGAGGAGTGTTCCCCTTTCTCCACATCCACGCCAGCAACTGTTGTCACCTGAATTTTTGATCTTGGCCATTCTTACAGGTGTGAGGTGGAATCTCAGGGTTGTTTTGAAAAATGTCTTCTTGTCACAGCTTGACTCAAGAGTGAGAAGAGAGGGTTTTCCCTGCTCCTATCCTGCTGAACAGTGTTAGTTATGCTTTCAAGAATATACATAGTTCCTTGTGGTCTCGTCCATTCCTTCTGCCAGCATGGCAGTTGTGGACTTGGGGTCTCTCTCCCTCTCACTCTTCCCCTACCCCTCCCTCTCCATTTTCTCTCCCTCTCCCTCTTCTTTTTCTCCCCTTGTTAATTTTGTGGTTCTCTCCTTCTCTCCCTTCCCCCTCCCCTTCCCCTTCCCCCTCCCTCTCCTTCCCTTGGTAATTTCCTGGTACTGTGTTCTCTCTCTCTCTCTCTCTCTCTCTCTCTCTCTCTCTCTCTCTCTCTCTCCTTCTCTGCTCTCTAACATTTCCCACCTTTCTTTACTACTACTGAGACAAGTGTGTTTTTCTGCCATCACTTGCCTCATGGGATTACAGCTCTACAGCTCTTCTCCATGTATTATGTCCTCCAGACGCCAGTGGTTCTGCCATGGGTGTCATCTGGTACCTTGTATGCCTGCCGATTACCAGCAGCTTGGCTGGTGGTGTGTATTAGGAACATTCAACCTCACAAGCATTTGCTGAGTATCACTATGCATGAGACATCGCTGAACTAGAACGGTGGGCGAAGGAGTGTGGTTCTATGTTCTGTATGTGTTCTTCAAAGCAACACGACCCCAGTTGAGAGGGAACAGCTGGTGACATAAGGGATCCAGAACAATGGCTAAAAGTTTTGGTTTGTGTTAAATTGTTCATGGGGCAGACAGCTTAAAAATTAAATCTTAACATTTAAACCTTACTTTGAGGCATTTGCATTTAGCACGTGTCTGCTATACTTATTATATGTTATTTTACAGAAGCCTGCAGCCTATGATCATGCCAATTCAGGAGTAGAAACTATTATCAGCAGCCCACAGCTGATCCTATTTGTGAATCATAAACACAAACACAAACACACACACACACACACACATACACACAAACAAGCTACACAGAAAAATCAGTTTAAATTTCAGTGTACTTTTGCCTGTGACTTCAAGATTATTATTCCTTTGCAGGAAAATTGATTTCTCCTATTGAAACCTATAAAGCAGTATTATTATGCGATGGAGCTTTTGGTAACTATGAGGAAAGGATGAGAACGGTGTATCTCCAATGCTCTGCTCTCTTCAATAAAGAACTCCTTCAATCAATAGAAAATAGCAAGAGGACATGGGGGAGAGATTCCTTCTATGATAAGAAAAGATATAGATTTAAAGCCATTAGAGAGACAGTCACTGCTTCTATTATAAAATACAGTTAATACCTACAGTTAGTTAGTCTACCTGACTCAAACCCATTTAGTAATTACTAAGTAATTTCTCTCACCATTTCACAAAGTAAAATGTTCAGGAATCGTTTTGTTTTTTTTTTAAGATAAGAATTTAAAGTAACCTTGAAAACTAAACCTGAAGGGCAACTTAACACCGATGCTTAGAGATACTTCTGGTCATCGTACAGCAATAAACAGAAAAAAATACACAGTGCAGTCTATCTCATGCCAGCATAGAACAGGTGTCCAGAATATGCACTCTCAATCAGATGATGTTGGATCTAAATTTCATCTTCACCTAGCTGCATGATCTTCTAGATGATGGTGTTTCTCAGCTGTGCAAGCATTCTTACCTAGGATTTTACACCCCTCTTGCCACCAGATATAAGTGACTTAAAGGGGGAAATGTTTGTCTTTTCCAAGGGTTTCAGAAGGCTCAGCACGTGGATACTTGGCTTCATGTTTGGGCTTAGCATAATGATGTCAAGAATCAGAGAAGATACAGGAAGGGGGGCCAGAAAAATGCAGTGTGTCCTAGGACATGTCCCTGTTGACACTTCCTCCAACTGGTTCTACCTCCTATCTTGCACCAATTCCCTACATTGTGATATAACCTCATCAAATGATTAACACATTCATTATGGTAGACCTCTCCCTTATAATATAACCTCATCAAATGGTTAATATATTCATTATAGCAGACCTCTCAGGATCTAATTCACTCTGACAACACCAACACAGATTCATCCAGAACTTGCTTTATTAATCTCCTGGGGATTTCTCAATGCAATAAGGTGACAGTTATGGCTAGGCAGCTAAGATCCTAGCCTTCAAACTATGAGGGAAATACTCTTCATTTAAGGCTCCCACTCTGTGGTATTTTGTTACTGCAGCTGACATAATCTTCAGAGTTTATTCCGGGGGTTTGATGCGCTCTTGTGGATTACAGATCTTGACAAATAACCATCGTTGATATCAATTCACAAACAGACACCATGTCTGAGAATCGATGGATAATCTCCACATCCTTCTTCACCCTTTGAAGAATCAGCCAAGAGAGATTAAGCTCTTGTTTTGATGACAAAGGTTGGGTGGGTCAGTGTTGCAGTAAATCTCCAACCTCAATAAGCCCATGCAAAAGCACACAACTCAATTATAATATTTATAAGCTGTACATCAAGATTGAGTAGATCTACCACTACACTAATCTATTCCCAAGCTATGAGATCCCTTGCTAGCTGTGGCTTCTCCGGGCCATGTGGTTCTGCTCCATCTTCCTTCCACCTCTTCTTCCTCCATCTTTCTTCTTTGTTGTCCCTCCATTCTCTAAAACCTCTAGCCCCACCTTTCCCTTCCACTTCCCAATCACAGGCCTTTATTTGATCAGTTAAAATGGGGAGAAGGTTCAGATGAATCACCTGAGTAAGTGATCCACTTCTTGTGGGGGCAGCCTCTCTTGAGGAAGCAGATTTTCAGAAAGCTCCAGGCAAGACCTCATGTCCCACTCCCTTGTCTGTGCTTGCTGCCCTTGCTCAATGCACCTGTTGTTGGGAGTTGTGTGAGCCTCATCCTACGGAGCTCTCACTTCCTGGGAAGTGAGAATCATTCATACTGTAAAGCATGAGCTATGTCAATGGAAGATAAGCAGCAAAATAAGCATTCTACATAAGAACACTGGTTTGTTTAGCTTTGCTTATGTGCATAGGGCATATAGTAGATATTCAAAATACACTGATGAATTTTAGAGAAAAAAAAAAGACATATGCCAGATGTATTGGTGTTTACCTTTGATACCAGCACTTTGGAAGGTAGAGACAGATGAGTCTCTGACTTTGAAGTCAGCATGATCCACACAATGAAATCCAAGCCACCCTGAGATACATAGTGAGACTGTCTCAAAATGAAAGAGAGAGAGAGAGAGAGAGAGAGAGAGAGAGAGAAGGAGGAGGAGGAGGAAGAGGAAGGAAGGAAGGAAGGAAGGAAGGAAGGAAGGAAGGAAGGAAGGAAGGAAAAATGGAAGGAAGAAGAGAGGAAACAAAGAAAGAAGAAACTAAAAACCTTTCCTGAGAGTTGTCATAAATTATATTTACCTTTGTTCCAAAGGTCCTCTTGCTGAAGATAACCATCCTATAACTGAGCCAACCCTTCTCTCTAATTATGCCATAGCCTATGTCAGTAAGCCCTGCCCACATATTCCTACAGCAGAGCCTGTACTAAACAAAGTAACTATTATTCATTTCAAAGAAGTAATTCCCTCTACCACAGTAATCTATACACTACATGCTCAACAAATGTTGTTGAAGGTTATGATTAGCAGTGTGAACATTAAAGACGCACATCGGTTAAGGGGCAATTATTGAATAGCCTGATTTAATGGAAGGTTGAGAATATATACCTGAGGAAAAACAAGTTAGGCTTGTTTTTAAACATGAAGAGTTATTGCCTCTCTGTGTGTATTTAATCTCTCAAGTCACCATCTCATATACTGTTTGTGGGTGTTTTGTCTGCATGTATGCCTGCACACCGCATGCATGCTACATACTCATGGAGGCCACAAGAGATCACTGGATCCCTGGAAACTAAAGTTACAGTTAAGAACCACCATGGTGATGGGAGTGAAACCTGAGCCCTCTGGAAGAGCAGCCAGTGCTCCTAAGTGCTAAGCCAGCTCTCCAGAACCCTGTTTCCTCTTTAAACCTCAGATTTTAAGAAAAAGAAATACATTTACTGTTCCTATTGACATAGAAAATATTATATTTTAGATATAGCAAACAAATTTAAATGGCATATATGAAATATTGTGGGCAAAATCATGTTCTATTAATTGCACAAAAGCATAAACTTTAAAATAATCAAGAAGACCTAGTAAACTCCAAGCTAAATTAGCAACTGTGACTATCCAAGACATCTCAGTCTGAAATGCTTCTGGTTTATTTGTAAGAGACTTTCCTAAAGCTAAAGCAATTAAACCTACTTTTCAGAACACAGGGATTGCAGTCTTTGCAAAGACCCACTAGCAAGCCCTCATAAGTTATAAATAGCATTGCTGGGGATCTGTTTCAGCCGGGGCCACCCCCACCATCTTCCTTCTGAGCCCAGCAGAGGCTGCTAAGGGCTCTGGAGTGTTCTCCATGCCGCAGGACCTCGGGATCACCTCGGGATTACCGGTGAGTGGAACTCAACATCAGCTTCAAGAATTGGGCTCCAGAGTGCTCTACACGCAGCAGGTCTTCGGGATCACCTCGGGATCACGGGACCCCTATCACACCTAGAACCTCCTGATCACCTGAGAGCACGTGGGCGATAGAAGCAACAGAGCTTCTTGGTCAGGGTCCCGTCGAGCCTTCATCCTCAGTCAGGAGGCAGAGCTGAGACCCAGACCCCTGGGTACATTCCTTGTCAAAAGAGAGTCAGCCTTCTGGGAGGGTTCTGACCCCAGAACTCAGGAGGTGGATCAGAGCTCCAGACTGCTGGACATCTGCCCTGCAAGAGAAGAGCTTGCCTGCAGAGAGTGCTCTGACGACTGGAACTCAGGTGAGAGTTGGACTCCCAGGAGTGCTGACAGACTCACAAGAGGATCAAGCTCCAACCAAAGACAGCTTGAACAGAAACATCAGAGATTTCCAGATGGCAAATGTAAGAATCTTACTAACAGGGGCTGGTGAGATGGCTCAGCGGGTAAGAGCACCCGACTGCTCTTCCGAAGGTGATAAGTTCAAATCCCAGCATCCACATGGTGGCTCACAACCATCCGTAACGAGATCTGGCGCCCTCTTCTGGAGTGTCTGAAGACAGCTACAGTGCACTTACATATAATAAATAAAATAAATCTTAAAAAAAAAGAATATTCTTTAAAAAAAAAAAAAAGAATCTTACTAACAGAAACCAAGAACACTGGGCATCATCAGAACCCAGTACTCCCACCACAACGAGTCCTGGATACCCCAACACACCCAAAAAGCAAGACCTGGATTTAAAAACATATCTTATGATAGTGGTAGAAGATTTTAAGAAGGGCATTAATAACTCACTTAAAGAAATACAGGAGAACACTGTTAAACAGGTAGAAGCCCTTAAAGAGGAAGTACAAAAATCCCTCAAGGAATTACAGAAGAATACTGCTAAACAAGCAGAAGCCCTTAAAGAGGAAATAACAAAAATCCCTGAAGGAATTACAGGAGAACACTGCTAAACAGGTAGAAGTCCTTAAAGAACTACAGGCAAACACTGATAAACATGTACAAGAAACACAAAAATCCCTTAAAGAATTACAGGAAAACACAACCAAACAGGCAATGGAATTGAACAAAACCAACCAAGACCTAAAAATGGAAGTAGAAACAATGAAGAAAACCCAAAGGGAGACAACTCTAGAGATAGAAACCCTAGGAAATAAATCAAGAACCAGAGATGTGAGCATCAGCAACAGAATACAAGAGATGGAAGAGAGAATCTCAGGTACAGAGGATTCCATGGAGAACATGGACACAGCAATCAAAGAAAACGCAAAATGAAAAAAAGATTCTAACGCAAAACATCCAGGAAATCTAGGGCACAATGAGAAGACCAAACCTACGGATAATAGGAGTAGATGAGAATGAAGATTTTCAACTTGAAGGGCCAGCAAATATCTTCAACAAAATTATAGAAGAAAACTTCCCATACCTAAATAAAGAGATGCCCATGAACATACAAGAAGCCTACAGAACTCCAAATAGACTGGACCAGAAAAGAAATTCCTCCCGACACATAATAATCAGAACAAAAAATGCACTAAATAAAGATAGAATATTAAAAGCAGTAAGGGAAAAAAGGTCAAGTAACATATAAAGGCAGGCGTATTAGAATTACTCCAGACTTCTCACCAGAGACTATGAAAGCCAGAAGATCCTGGAGAGATGTTATACAGACACTAAGAGAACACATCATCAGATCCTACTACAAAAGCCTATACTCACCAAAACTGGAAAACCTGGAGGAAATGGACAACTTCCTAGACAGATACCAGGTACCAAAGTTAAGCCAGGATCAGATTAACGATCTAAACAGTCCCATTTCCACTAAAGAAATAGAAGCAGTCATCAATAGTCTCCCAACCAATAAAAGCCCAGGACCAGATGGGTTTAGTGCAGAGTTCTACCAGACCTTCAAAGAAGACCTAATTCCAACTCTCCTCAAACTATTCCACAAAATAGAAACAGAAGGTACTCTACTCAATTCATTCTATGAAACCGCAATTACTCTGATACCTAAACCACACAAAGATCCAACAAAGAAAAAGAATTTCAGACCAATTTCCCTTATGAATATGGATGCAAAAATACTCAATAAAATCCTCCCAAGCTGAATCCAAGAACACATCAAAAAGATCATCCATCATGACCAAGTAGGCTTCATCCCAGGGATTCAGGGATGGTTTAATATACGGAAATCCATCAACGTAATCCACTATATAAACAAACTCAAAGACAAAAGCACATGATCATCTCCTTAGATGCTGAAAAAGCATTTAACATAATCCTACACCCCTTCATGAAAAACGTCATGGAAAGATCAGGAATTCAAGGCCCATACCTAAATATAATAAAAGCAATATACAGCAAACCAGTAGCCAACATCAAAGTAAATGGAGAGAAGCTGGAAGCAATCCCACTAAAATCAGGGACTAGACAAGGCTGTCCACTTTCTCCCTACCTATTCAATATAGTACTTAAAGTCCTAGCCAGAGCAATTCGACAACAAAAAGAGATCAAGAGGATACAAATTGGAAAGGTTGAAATCAAAATATCACTATTTGCAGATGATATGATAGTATAAGTGACCCTAAAAATTCCACCAGATAACTCCTAAACCTGATAAACAGCTTCAGCTCAGTACCTGGATATAAAATTAACTCAAACAAATCAGTGGCCTTTCTCTACACAAAGGATAAACAGGATAAGAAAGAAATTAGGGAAACAACACCCTTCACAATAGTCACAAATAATATAAAATACCTTGGTGTGACTTTAACTAAGGAAGTGAAAGATCTGTATGATAAGAACTTCAATTCTCTGAAGAAAGAAATTGAAGATCTCAGAAGATGGAAAGATCTCCCATGCTCGTGGATTGACCGGATTAATATAATAAAAATGGCTATCCTGCCGAAAGCAATGTATAGATTCAATGTAATCCCCATCAAAATTCCAACTCAATTCTTCACTGAGTTAGAAAGGGCAATTTGCAAATTCATCTGGAATAACAAAAAACCTAGGATAGCAAAAACTATTTTCAGCAATAAAAGAACCTCTGGGAGAATCACCATGCCTGACCTCAAGCTGTACTACAGAGCAATTGTGATAAAAAATAAAATAAAATAAAATAAAATAAAATAAACCTGCATGGTACTGGTACAGTGACAGACAGGTAGATCAATGGAATAGAATTGAAGACCCAGAAATGAACCCACACATCTTTGGTCACCTTATCTTTGACAAGGGAGCTAAAACCATCTAGTGGAAAAAAGACAGCATTTTCAACAACTGGCGGTCATCGTGTAGAAGAATGCGAATTGATCCATTCTTATCTCCTTGTACAAAGCTCAAGTATAGTAGATCAAAGAACTCCACATAAAACCAGAGACACTGAGGAGAAAGTGGGGAAAAGCCTCGAAAATATGGGCACAGGGGAAAAATTCCTAAAGAGAACAGCAATGGCCTGTGCTGTAAGATCAAGAATTGACAAAGGGGAACCTCATAAAATTGCAAAGCTTCTGTAGAGCAAAAGATACTGTCAATAAGACAAAAAGGCGACCAACAGATTGGGAAAGAATTTTTACCAATCCTAAATCTGATAGGGGACTAATATCCAGTATATACAAAGAGCTCAAGAAGCTGGATTCCAGAAATTCAAATAACCCCATTAAAAATGGGGTACAGAGCTAAACAAAGAATTCTCAAGTGAGGAATACCAAATGGCCAAGAAGCACCTGAAAAAATGTTCAACTTCCTTAATCATCAGGGAAATGCAAAACAAAACAACCCTGAGATTCCACCTCACACCAGTCAGAATGGCTAGGATCAAAAATTCAGGTGACAGCAGATGCCAGTGAGGATGTGGAGAAAGAGAACACTCCTCCATTGCTGGTGGGATTGCAAGCTGGTACAACCACTCCGGAAATCAGTCTGGCGGTTCCTCAGAAAACTAGACATAATACTACAGGTAGATCCAGCAATACCTCTCCTGGGCATATACCCAGAAGATGTTCCAATGGGTAATAAGGACACATGCTCTACTATGTTCATAGCAGCCTTATTTATAATAGCCAGAAGCTGGAAAGAACCCAGATGTCCCTCAACAGAGGAATGGATACAGAAAATGTGGTACATTTACACAATGGAGTACTACTCATCTATTAAAAACAATGAATTTATGAAATTCCTGGGCAAATGGATGTGTCTGGAGGATATCATCCTGAGTGAGGTAATCCAATCACAAAAGAAGTCACTTGATATGCCCTCACTGTTAAGAGGATATTAGCCCAGAAACCTAGAATACCCAAGATACAACTTCCAAAACACAAGAAAATCAAGAAGGTAGACCAACACATGGATACTTCATTTCTCCCTAGAATAGGGAATAAAATATCCATGGTAGGAGTTGCAGAGAGAAAGTTTTGAGTGAAGACGAAAAGATGGACCATCCAGAGACTGCCCCATCCAGGGGTCCATCCCATAATCAGCCACCAAACGCAGACACTGTTGCATATGACAGCAAGATTTTGCTGAAAGGACCCTGATATAGCTTTCTCCTCTGAGGCTATGCCAGTGCCTGACAAATACAGAAATGGATGCTCACAGTCATTTATAGGATGGAACACAGGGCCCCCAATGGAGGAGCTAGAGAAAGTACCCAAGAGCTGAAGGGATCTGCAACCCTATAGGTGGAAAAGCAATATGAACTAATCAGTACCCCCAGAGCTCGTGTCTCTAGCTGCATATGTAGCAGAAGATGGCCTAGTCAGCCATTATTGGGAAGGGAGGCCCCTTGGTCTAGCAAACTTTATATGCCCCAGTACAGGGGAATGCCAGGGCCAAGAAGTGGGAGTGGGTGGGTAGGGGAACAGGGCGGTGGGGAGGAGGGTATAGAGGACTTTTGGGATAGCATTTGAAATGTAAATGAAGAAAATATCTAATTAAAAAAAAACAAATCACATTGTGCACCAGCTTTTTTTTTTTTTTTTTTTTTTTTTTTTTTTTTTTTTTTTTTTGGTTTTTTGAGACAGAGTTTCTCTGTGCAGCCCTGGCTGTCCTGGAACTCACTCCTGAGTGCTGGGATTAAAGGCATGTGCCACCATGCCCGGCACATACCAGCTTTTAAGAATGGTCCTAACTATAAAAACATGTCCTTTTCTAAACACAAAATTACTTCTTATGACATTGTATATGTATACCATTTCTATTGGTTTTACTTTTCTTCTCTCTTTAAAGGTGGATAGATAATAGTGGAAATATCAATCTACAAATTAAACACCATATGCCAAACATTAATACACATGCATATGTGATAATTTATCTCTATAGTATATATATATATATATATATATATATATATATATATATATATATATATATATATGCATATGCATATATATCATACACCAAAGATTGCAACGTATATAGCAATTTATGATTCATCATAACCTTACTTTAATTATAAGATTCTAATCAAGTGGTCTATTATCAGATTTAGTGTGGGGTTATTTTAAATCAACTCATTTCCATAGATTAATGGCCTCATAAACAGTGAAATTGAATTGTTTTCTTAATTTCTTGGTCTTTAGTTTTTAGATATTCTTGGTTTGCATTTCAAATTCATTACCAGTAATGACATTTTATGAAAATGAAGTGTTTTGTAAGAGGATACCTGTTGATACTAGAGAAAAATCCAGAAAGCTTCAAATGACTTCTTGCTGTTGTCTTTCTTTTTTTTTTCTTGTACTTCCTCCTAGGAATCTCTGTTCAATGACATCAGATGTCATCTATAAGAATGGAGTATATTCAACCGGGCATGGTGGCACATGCCTGTAATCCCAGCACTCGGGAGGCAGAGGCAGGCGGATTTCTGAGTTCGAGGCCAGCCTGGTCTACAAAGTGAGTTCCAGGACAGCCAGAGCTACACAGAGAAACCCTGTCTCGAAAAAAAAAAAAAAAAAAAAAAAAAAAAGACACTTCTGAAATTCCTGAGAGAACAGAACTCCCAAAGGACTGTCACTGTCATGAGCACCACATGGCTCCTCAGTTCTTGGTAGATGTAGTGGTTTGAATATGTTTGGCCCAGGGAGTGGCACTATTTGGAGGTGTGTCCTTGGAGTGGGTGTGTCACTGTGGGTGTGGGATTAAAACCATAGTCCTAGCTACCTAGAAGCCAGTATTCCCCTAGCAGCCTTCAGATGATGATGTGGAACTCTCAGCTCTGCTTGTGCCATGCCTGCCTGGACACTGCCATGTTCCAGCCTTGAAAATACTGCACTGAGTCTCTGAACCTGTAAGTCAGTCCCAATTAAATGTTGTTCTTATAAGAGTTGCCTTTGTCATGGTACATGTTCATAGCATTAAACCCTAGCTAAGACAGTATATATGCTTTACCCATCCATTCCACCCCAACTGACAGAACTGAACATGTCCAGGGGCCATGCTAACCCTGGAGATAAGCACAGGGTGAGACTGGCTCTTTCCTCTGAGAAGCATAGACGCTGCCAAGGGATGTTGCACATAAGTAAGATAATATTAAATACAATATAAATGTTTGGTACAGGTCTACATTTCATGTGCATGATGGCAGGTTGGGCAGAATAAAGAAGATTTAATCAATGTGGCCACCTGTATCCCTTCCGTGTATGGCCAACCCTCCATGCCTAGTGTGTTTTCTAAATATTAGAGCATGATGTTAGCTAACAATAATTTACTCAGTAATGCCCATGGAGTAGAGCTGAATGTTGGTCATGATGGTTTCCTGATGTTAAAACTCTTCTTAATGTCAACCTCAGCTATCTCTACCCATGGCTCATGAGTAACCAACTATTACAAGGAATGATAGAAATGATAGCATCCAAAAACTGAATGAAGAAAAAAACTAGAGTAACTGTCTAAAAGTCCAAATTTTAAGTCCGCTTATGAATGCAGAAGTTCTTTGTGTATGTTAAGTTACAGCAGTTTCTTCATGCTTTTAATATGTAGCTAACAGTAATGTCAAGCATGTGGTTCATACTTTATATCTATATTCACGTACTTCCCTTATGTTTATGACACACCCTCTACAAAATACTTTAAATGACTTGGGTTTAAAGATAAGGACAAAGTAAGCCTTCCGGATGAATTTGTTTTGATAAACACCAATTGTTATTACATTTGGATAATTCTTTTTTAATAAATTTTCATTCTTAGCCTTATGGAAGTCTGGGGTTTAAAATTTGTTATAAGCAAGATAGAACTAACAATAAGAAAATGTTACTTTTTAATTTTATCCTACAAGATTCATATTTTTGTGAACTGAATAAAAGTTTACAATTGTTTCTGTTGGGCAGGGGCGTTCCATCCTTGGTCACCAGGGTGCCTCTGTCCTTGGTCACCAGGGTGCCTCTGTCTTTGGTCACCAGGGTGCCTCTGTCCTTGGTCACTATTGTGCCTCTGGCCTTGGTCACCAGGGTGCCTCTGTCCTTGGTCACTATTGTGCCTCTGTCCTTGGTCACCATTGTGCCTCTGTCCTTGGTCACCATTGTGCCTCTGTCTTTGGTCACCATTGTGCCTCTGTCTTTGGTCACCAAGGTGCCTCTGTCTTTGGTCACCAGGGTGCCTCTGTCTTTGGTCACCAGTGTGTATCTGTCCTTGGTCACCAGGGTGCCTCTGTTTTTGGTCACCATTGTGCCTCTGTCTTTGGTCACCATTGTGCCTCTGTCTTTGGTCACCAGGGTGCCTCTGTCCTTGGTCACCAGGGTGCCTCTGTCTTTGGTCACCAGTGTGTAACTGTCCTTGGTCACCAGGGTGCCTCTGTCCTTGGTCACCAGAGTGCCTCTGTCCTTGGTCACCAGGGTGCCTCTCTCCTTGGTCACCAGGGTGCCTCCGTCCTCTCTTTGCTTCCACCAAGAACATGGAAAATATTTGGCATTGTAGAAAATGGGGGAGTGAACTGGATTTTGATTTCTTTTTTTCTTGGCGTGACTCAAGAAATACACACATGATTTCTTCTCTCCTATATGAAAGTGAAATAGAAAAGGGGACTTTTATGTCTAAGGCACCTGTCTTTTTTTCTTCATTTCTGGTTGTTTTTAGAATTTACTGCTTACTAGACACTAAGCTGTAAACTAAAACCATAAAGGTGAATACATAGCATATGCCCCCTGCCCTATCGGAATCCACGCTTCAATAGGAGAGAAAGGCCTAGCAGTCAGCTGGAGTCTGCGTGACAAGGAGTTATAGTAAATATTTAGTGAGTGTCAACCGTGAGCCAGTTTTGGTGCTAAGCCTTCTGTCTATATGATCCCCAGCTTTCCCACAAGAACAGCAAATCACTGAAGAAATATTATCATTACTCTAGCTGAACAAGTGAGGACATGAAGCCTGGAAAGTTTATGTGACTTGACTATAGTCACACAGCTTAGAGCAAGGGCCAGAGCTGTTATTTATACCCTGCCGGCCTGACTTAGGGACTGTTGCTGTAAGCACTAAGCATACTGTATCCAAAAGGAGGAATAAAGAAAAAAAATGGTGCAAAATGCTTCTAGCCTACCAGTGCAAGCAAGTGGGAAACAGGTGGCTGTGAATCCTAGTTTGGTTGGAACTGTCTTTATCAAATATAGTCCTCTCCATACTCACAAATCACTGTGAGAGTAATAAATCTTAGTCACCCAATTACAATAGGAAAAGACATCTAAGCTTGTATATAAAAGAGGAATTTGGACTATCTAGCTGTAGCCTGTCTCTTCCGTCTGGAGGAACCTTATGGAATACTGAATGTTCTGCCATTCCATGGAAACTTATGGGGGTCCCAAAACTAACCAGCTTGGAACGCTACCTAACCACCCATCCTAGTTGGATCCACCCCAAATGGTCTGCCTGGGACAGCCAGCAAAGACGGGATCCTAGCATAGCAGCCCTCTGAGAGGCTCTACCCATCAGCTGACTGAGACAGATGCAGATAACCACAAACATTGGATGGAGGTCTGGGATCCCTGTGGAAAAGTTAGGGGAAGGATTCAAGACCCTCAAGGAGATGGCAACCACACAGGAAGACCAACAACATCAACTAACCTGGACCCCTGGGACCTCCCAGAGACTGAACCACCAACCAAAGAGCATACCCAGGCTGGTCCAGGGCCCCCAACACATATGTAGTAGAGGGCTGCCTTGTCTGGGCTCAGTGGGAGAGGATGTGCCTAATCCTGCAGAGACTTGATGTGTGTAGGGGGGTCCTGAGGGGAACCTGTCCTCTCAGAGGCAAAGGGGAGGAGGAATGGAGGAGGAGGTCTTCTAGGGGAGACCAGGAGAGGGGATCAACATTTGGGGTGTAAATAATTAATTTTAAAAAAAGAGGAATGTTCCAGCAGAAAAGTAGATACTTCAAGGAAGATGGAGATGACCACAGAGAGAAGGAATACCAGGTACAGCTGCAAGAAACGAGGACATAGCACCAATCTCACCAGTCAACTACCTTTTACAGCAATCGTCTAAAAGTCATTCAGTTCCCATGTTGAAGGCTGCATTGCACCTGAGAGCAAAGACCACCACAGGCCGGTGTGTTGGTGTGATATCCATGCCAAGTGAGTGAATGGAGTGTTGGGGACCATGCTGAATACATTTTATCACAAGAGTACCACATTCATAAAGGAGATGAAAACACAGAACTGACTGTCAACACAGCAGGCAGAGCTCAGAATGAAAACTACACTTTGGAAAAATGGTACCCTCACTCCACTGGCATCAAACCACCTAAAAATGACCTAGACATGGAAATAAGAAAAAAATGGCTTTCCTCGGCTGCCACCAACGGGCTTGGACACTCTGAGGAAGCTAAGGCTGTGCTGGGGTGAAGCCTTCATTTCATCCTGCATCTAGCACCCTTATGGCCAGGCCAGTCAGCGTGCTGACCTCCGTCTGCAAACTCGTGGGCACCCACTCTTGTCACGCCCTGAGGATGAGATCAGGGCCCTCGTTAAAGCAGCTGATGCCAGTGTCGAACCTTTCTGGCCTGGCTTGTTTGCCAAAGCCCTGGCTGATGTTAACACTGAGAGCCTCATCTGCACTGTAGAGGCTGGTAGGTCCCGCTCCCGCTGATGACGTCACACCAGCAGCTGCCCTGACTGTTCCTTGCTGCCAACCCTGCGAAAGAGAAGAAAGAGGACTCAAAGAAGGACGTATCTCGATAGTCTGGCGTTCACATGAGCTTTAGGTACTATTATCATCATTATTATTAATTATTCCATTCATTTACATCTCAAATGATATCCTACTTCCTGGTTACCCCTCCACAAACCCCATCCATCCCACAACCTCCCTCTCCTCCCTCCACTTTGCCTCTATGAGGGTGCTCCCCCATCCACCCACCCACCCACCCTCTCCTGACCCACTGCTTCAGCATCCCCCTACGCTGGGGCATCCAACTTCCACAGGACTAAGGGCCTCCCTTCCCACTGATGTCAGACAAGGCCATCCTCTGCTATATATGTATCGGTAGTCAAGGATCCCTCCCTGTACACTCCTGGGTGGTCCAGCCAGCAGACATTGTTCTTCCTATGGGGTTACAATCCCTCTCCACTACTCCAGCCCTTCTCTTATTAACTAAACCTCTTTTGTTAATGTGTCCAATAAAAAAGATGAACCTAAATTTAAAAGGAAGGAAGGGGGTGGGAAGGGAGCAAGGGAGGTGCTACAGACAGAGGGAAAGAAAGAATGGCTACCTCTCTGCTTCCTGGTGTGCCTGTGAGGGCAGCTGAAAGGCTTCTCTTTTGCTAGGTTAACAGTTTAAAACCTTGCATAGGTGAACATGATCGGTGCTCTCAGTAAATCGACAAAGCCGTGCCATGCTAGTACATGCTAGTACATCGTTAGCATGCTAATGCAAAGTAAGACGTTTAAAAGTTTCACTAAAATAAGCTTCAGAGAGGCAGTCACACAAACAGGTGAAAAGTTTTAAGGGGTCTATGAAGAACGGGGGGGGGGGGGGGTGGAAGGAGATTAAACCCAACTGGGAGTCTTATCAAAATGAGATCAGCCTGTACAGATAATGAAAACTGGAAAAGCCTAATGAGCAGGGATTATATTAGGAGGCAAAACACATTAGCGAAAGCATAAGATATCTTTAATGGATTCTAATTCTTTCCCCGGTCTTTGTTGTTATTTGCTAGCATGCTTTATGGTGCTTCTGAACTTCCATTTGTATCTTCATTAGCATCATTCTTTTCCACTGGCAGACATCAATTCTCTTTCCGTGGACCCTTACCTCAGAAATCTATAGAAATAAAATGAATGTGGGGGTTATAGTCCCCTTATGACACTTACATAAACATTAGCACAGTAATGAAGTCAAAATACCTTAGAGCACCATGTATATTATCTGCAGAGGTAATTATCAAAAGAGACATTCTGGGACAGGGACATTCTGAGAATTTCCCTTATTGTTGTTGAGAGAACATTTCTATGAAGAACAAAAAAAAAAAAAAAAAAAGCAAAAACAAAACAAACAAGAACAGGTAAAGCCAGGTAGAAAAAAATACCAAAGAGCTAAAATTTTGTAACCTTTCCGGCAGAGATCAGTACAACAGCAATCCATGATGACTGAGTCTCAGGGCTGGCGAGACTGCTCAGTGGTTCAGAGAACATACAATTCTTGCAGCATCTTATCTGAGTTTGGTTCACAACACCAGCATCTTTAAGAAAAAGAATCTTTTCAAAAGAAAGATAGAAAGACTGACTGATTGACTGACTGGGCCTCTCCTATCCATACAACACTATGTCTAGGCCTCAAGGGTACCAAGAATTTAGTGACAGTGAGCCACAGCCCTAGAACCTGACTAGGGGTCCAGGACTTGAACGTCCATGACACAACCAAGCCCATGTCGACAACACGCATTCACTGGAGACTTCATCTACTCTCCACAGTGATAAGTAAGGATGGAATATGGAAGCCAACTAGTGTGGTTGAACTACTTAGCATTTGAGAAAAACCACAAGGGCTGGGTGTGGTGAGCCATGTTTTTAGTCCCTGAACTCCAGAAAAGGGGATAAAGGGACAGAGAGCAGAGGGCAGAGGATCTTTGTGAGTTTGAGGTTAGCTTGATCTACATAATGAGCTCCAGAACAGCCAGAACTACATAAAGACCCTGTAAGAAAGAAAGAAAGAAAGAAAGAAAGAAAGAAAGAAAGAAAGAAAGAAAGAAAGAAAGGAGAAAAGAGAAAGAAATCTCAGTGGGAGAGGTAGCATCTAGTCTCCCAGAGACATACAAAGTGCCAGGCTAGGGAGATACCCAGGAGTCCCCACCCCTAAGAGAAGGGGAGGGTAATGGGGGAAAGATTGTGGGAGAGGGTAGCTGGGAGGGGGCAGTAAGTGGGATGTAAAGTGAATAAGTAAAACAAAACAAAACAAAACAAAAAGTTAACCTTCTTTGTCCGGTCTGCCCCAGATTTGCGTGGTCATGGGTCCCCTTCTGGTCCTAGGCTTCTGGATTCAGGTATCTCCTGTGAGACTCTGCCTGCTCAGATAGCAGTTCCCTGGGTCTAAGCTGGAGGCGACACTAGTACCTTTCTCACATGTCATTTGACAATGTGAGCTGTTTAGGAGCACAAAGCACTCAGTACTTAGTATTCTATAAATATAAGAGAAAGTACAAAAAAAAAAAAAAAATCCAGAGAAAGTGGGTATAATTACCCTTCCTTTTCCCCTGGGCATTCCATTTCTACAATCGATCTCAGTTCTCAAGAAAAAAGGGAAAATATTCCCTAAAGGGTCGAACGAACGCCGTTTCTGAGCCTGTGAAAAACCACCGTTGCCTAACATCACACTATTGCCGCTGCTCTGTCAAGCCAGTTCTCCACCTGTCAGCATCCAGGCCTGCCTTCCTTCCTTCCTTCCTTCCTTCCTTCCTTCCTTCCTTCCTTCCTTCCGAGCCGCTGGAGAGCTGGACCACAGCTGGGGAGAGATGTTTCAGCTCATCTGTCTCCAAATCCGCAATGTTAGCACCTAGCCCTGTCACTCGTTGCATGTTTGGTGAGGACTGAGAGAAAGATGAAAAGGAAGACAAGGTGGGGGTGGAGGAGGAAAGAGTGACCAAAGAATGACTTACTCTGGGATGTGGTAGTTCTCTCCATTGCACACTTGGATTAGAAAGTTGGACCAATTCGTTTAAATAAATTACTTCATATTTCTTTCTCAAATACACTGAAAATTTTACATTCTATTTTTCCTCTTTTGATGACAGCCCTGAAATACAAAGCGTATAATTTCCTAATATCAGACGGTAATGCTCTCTTCTGCCTCTCAATAAAGACTTCAAAGTCTTACATCGGGCCACACCTCATCTTGAAAGCTACTGTCTTCCAGCAGTCTAACTAACCTTGATCTTTCTTACTTCTGTTAAAAGACAAAATTACAACAAAGATGTAATTGACTTCTCAATCCTAGAGTAGAGCAAATGTTACAGTGAGCGGAACAGAAAGGTTGGCTTGAGAGAGAGGAAAAAGAACTGAAGAAATTTCTAGAAACAGAGCCAAAAGCATCCTACTTCTCTCTGAGTTAGTCTCCTTATAGGATTAAAACAGAGATGGCTTCCTTACTTTGCTGACTTGGCACTGAAGTCAGCTTATGCCTATTCTATGTTACTCCATATTTAATAAAATGGTGGTTTTTCAGGCTGTGTAGCTCCCTGGGAGACTCCATCTTACAGACAGCTTTTGATTCCTTTGAGAGAGGAGGAGGAGGACTTCAGCCATCTATCAGACACCACAATCCAGCAGACTAATCAGTGACATTTCTGGGCATAGAAGGGGAGTCCCTCTTTAAATTTGTACTTGAGAACTGAAACCATGGGAGCACATGGCCACAATAAATTCATGTAATGGGAGCCAGGACCAAGAATTTACCAGACATGCCAAATCAGGGAGAGAGTATGACCCCCTTACTAAGAGCTCATATAGCGGCAAACACCTAACCCTGAGACTGTGGGGTTCAATACCAAACATCTGAGCTTTGCTGTGTGTGTCAGGAACTCCCCAATTTGGCTGGGTCCCCACGGCTTATCAAACTCTATCTACTTGTCTTGTTTACTGTTCTGGGCACTGTTTGGCCATCCACCGACCTGCCAGCTGCACCTGACTCAGCCTCCGCAGCCGCTGCCTCTGCTGCCACCGCCACAGCCAACACCGCCCACTGCAGCTGCCACACCCCACAGCTTCAAGAACTGACCTAGTTCATCTGTCTCTGGCCTCTTCCACAGTAGCCTCTTCAACTTCCATTCATTCCATAGCCCAAATATACATATATAGATATATATTTACTGTGCCATGTGTGATATGAGAGTTGATATCCGTAATTAAAATCGGAATAAAGAAGTTGGATTCGCTTTGGACTGATTACTAAGGAAGGCAGGATTTATGACAAATTGCAGTATCAAAACTGACAAATCTCTTGAATTTGTTGTCCTTCAGTACATGCTGATATGGTGGAAAAACCCAATCATATTCAGGTGTGCTTCTGGCACAGCGTGCTCATGACCCTTGGATTGTCCTAGACTCTCCTAGTGTTCAAAACCTGGACTCGTCACATTTAATTTGATCGCATGAACTCTGAATATCTGCAATCTCTTTTGGCCTGGCCTGCATCCACTTGTGACAGAAGATGCTGTAGTCCAAACTGTGGGGATTCTATTAACTGCTCAGAGTGCTACAAAATGAATGTTGCTATTTTATTAATGAGGGATGTGCCCTGGCAGGTGTGGAGGTCCGAGAACAGTCTACATTTGTTGTTTCTCAGCATCCCACCGAGTTTGAGCTAGCTGTTCCTAGAGCCCCTGAGGTCCTGTCTTCACTTCACAGCTTCCTGCAACAGTAGGCTGGGATCACAGACATTCACACTACTGTGTGCAGCTTTTACATGGGCTCTGGGGATCAGAACTACATTACCCATCAGGCTAACATGGCAAGCACATTGCCCACTGAGCCATTTCCCCAGACCCTGAAACTGCTTTTGATGTTCAATGTGCTCAAAATAGAGTTTTTTATAAATCTTTGCCTACCTGTTTATTTTCTCAGTTTTGCTTTTCCCTCATCTCTGTTTGTCCTTCTGATCTTATTTTTGCATCTTTTTAAAGCAACCTTTCCAGCATTTTCCCTAAAGAATATACTATGCTCTTCAAAGAGAGCACATATGACACAGAATCCCAAGTCCCTTAAAACTTTCAGGGAAATGTCCCTGGCCTTGTTGTTGCTAAGTAACTACCATGAAGTCCTTGAAAGCATTTGACTTTGGGGTTTACAGTCTCACTGGGTGTGTCTCAGTTCAGACTTATTTCAAATATTTTTGTGGGGTGTAGCTAGACCCATAGAATTGGGGTGTTTGTTCTCTTTACATGATCCATACTATTTCTTCCAAATACTATCCCCCACTTTTCTCTAGACTCATTCTGAAACTCAAACTATATGCATCTATAATGTAAAATGTGCTATGTACACAGTCCTGTGGCTTTCTCGCTAATTATTTACATTTCAATTCCAGAATCCTGTTTTTAGAACTTTTAAAAATCCAACCTGGTTATTTGGGGGTAGAATGCTGCCCTTGCTTCTACTTTCCAGAGTCTCCCATGTCCCCTCTGAAATGTCAACACCCACAGTGTGCACTGGCTGCTTCTGTAAGATGACGTTCCTACTGATGTCTGTGATTTTGCACATACCCTCCAATACTGCCACCATGTCCTCTTCTGCACAGGAATTCCATCTGTGAGACTTCTCAGACATTTGTGGGGGGTGCAGCGTAGGAACAACAGAAATTTGAGCTTATCTTAGCTTCTAGATGGTGGCCTTTCACTGACAGGGTAGATTCTTTACATCAACAACAAGGAGGGTGTGATATTGGGCCTCGGGTTGAAGAGGTCTCAGGAACTGGACTTTGTGCAGCTTCAAGTAGAGACAACTAAATGGCCTGAGCAGGTTGTACTTAGACATGTATGCATACACATGTAACAATAGCATGAGAAGGAAGGAGGCCATCATCTCAAGCATTTCACTCTTAAGCACATATGGGCTTTCTTCACCAGGAGAGTCAATCCAGACATGTCTCACTGAATCATTAGAAATAGAACCTGCATCTCTGGTGCTACTTTAGGTCCCTCTGCACAATGTCTGGCAGTACACACACATGCACACACATACACATGCATGTATGCACATGCACATACACACGTATGCACACACACACGTGCACACACACATTGTTCTCATTAAACTAAAATCCCATAAACCCATGAATCATTCCTATTCATGCGTGAAAATGGTCAGTTTTCAAAACACAGTGATGGCACCCAATCACCCAGTCACCAGCGAGATGGCTAACATGTAAGGAAACAGCTGGACAGCCAGGAGGATATGCAGCTCTCCCTCTTCCTTCATATTGATTAGCCAACTAGGACTTGCCCTTCTTTGGAAAACAAGAGAAATTTTTCTTCAAAAGAAAAAAAAAAGAGAGACTGCATGTTAAGTGAAGTGTTTCCACAATGTAAGACAATAACATGGTTATGACGTTGTTCTAGTGTCATCTTCTGAAGTCTCCCAGAGAGAAGACATGTCTAATAGTAAGCAGAATGCAGCTCAATACTGGAATCTATACACTGCACAGTAAGGAAACAGCTGTATGTCCTGGCTATCATCAGCATGCCCTCTTTGTCATTTCTCAAGCTGCAAATTCCACTCCACTATTCCACGGGATTTATTCTGTACCTTAAACAGCATCGTCCACAGTTCCATGGCCTTTTTTTTTTCTCTGTTAGCATAGAGGACTTCTGAGAAGAGAAGCCATGTGTGCAAATAATATTATCAGTCAACAGACATTAGAAGAATTGCTCTCCCCTCTCCCTATAATGCCGATATTTTTCTTTCTTTCTTTTCCTTTTCCTTCTTTTTCTAAAGATTATCTGAGCCTGCCACTTGGTTCCTCAACACAATTGAACACATAATTACTATGTAAATTTGGACTTCCACATGCTTCTGGAGGAGCGGAGACCATTTGGTACTAGAGATTTCAAAGCATTAATCATTTGAAATATGGTACATTTGACTTAATCTGTAAAATGAAGATAATTCTTATCTGCCTTGCAGGGCTTACTGTGAGGATTAATTACTTAATTTTGGTTAAGCAATTTGAACATAAAAGGCATTACTTAAATGAAGGTGAGGTCCTGCTATTCAAAACAGGAACTGCTAATTCATCCTCACGGAAGCAATTGTTCCTTTGTTTATTGATTTGTTACTATTATTCTTATATTTGATCAATAATTATCTAATCATTTTATACTAAAAATGTAATATACCTTTTCTGAAGACCTAGTATACACTATTGTTGCTCTTTAACTAAAGTAGTATTGATCACATCATTACTATTAAAGTCGGTGATACCCAAAACTGTGATATTAACTTATTTCATAGAATTTTGTGTTACAGCTCAAGGCCCACTGAAGTTATTTCAAGTTAGGAGATTATTAGGGAAAAACAGAAATTCTCTTTGAGGAAATCATTCCTTAGCATAAAATAAATAATAATTTGTATGAATAGAGATTCACTTTCAAAATCAAGGACCTAGACCAATTTAGAAACAATACAATCTGGTCTAACAATTAAAAATGTCTCATTGTGTTCCCTGTCAACTCCTGGCCCTACGTGGAATAATCAAGAAATAATTATTCAATAAAAATTGAAGTTTGGTCTGCAAGCTTGGTCTTCATGTGGGTCCCAAACGACTGGAGCAGGGGCTATCCCAAAAGCTGTTGCCTGTCCATGGGATATGTCCTTCTAGCTGGCTGCCTTGTTTGGCTATGCCTAGCCTCACAGACTTGATGTGCCAGGGTAGGGGGAAAAACAGAGGTGTCCCCACCTGCTCAGAGGAGAAGGAGAGTGGGGAGGGGTGACCAGGAAGAGGCAATGAGCAGGGTGTAAAGTAAATCAATTAAAATAAATACTCTACAAGAAGAGAGAGAAGACTAAAACCTTGGTCCTTCCTGCTGTTTCCCGGACCTGTTTTCTATAGCAAAAGTTTGAAACCTCACTCCTTCCTTCAACAAACATTTTAAACAATTCTTTAGTGCGTACCTAATATATACGTGCCCCTCCCCCTCCTTTTTTTTGAGAGAAAGAGAAAAACAGGAACAGAGACAGAGAAAAGAGAATACTACTGAACACATAGTTTCAACTCTAGCAGGAGGTACAACCAATTGCATGTGTTTCATAGTTGGGTCAAAGCTATGAGGGTCATGGCAGAAAGTAGCACAGGCATATAATAAGAGTCCGAAAGTTGTCCAGGAAATATCTCACAGGAGAGAAGACCACTGACACTGTATGCTGGTTTCTGAAGTGGGTGCAGACAAGGAAAGTCTTAAGAGCCATTTTAGGGCCTTTCCTAAGAGCAACAAAAGAATAAAGGAAGTGTTGAACTCACACAAAAACATGTTTGCTACAAAAAGCTGTATTCCTGCAATGTACAAATCAATAAAGTACTAGAATCTCACGTTTTTACATTCAAAAAAATGATATGCATTCATTAAAATTTAGCTTTGCAGACATATGAAACGGTGTTTATAAGCACATTAAAATTAAAATGTCATATGCTGCTTATCCTGTGAGACACACAGAAGTCCAGCTGTGCTCCAGTGTAACTTGGGCATTAAGGTAAGTATGGCCTGACAAGACCAAGATAGCGAAACGGGCTTTTTACCCAATATTCTACACTTTGATTGGGTCCTCACACTGCTCTCTCCCATAAAGAGTATGTAAGATCCTGCAGGGGAGACATTTTATTTAAATTAGCTTCACCAAGAATTGCAGATTGAGTTTTCTCTAACCGACTCTAAGATGGACCAGGGCACATGGGAAGTTTATGGAGTAATGGCTGTCCTCCAAGAACAAGGGTCAGTTTTACAAAGCCCATATTCACTGAATGTGAGGACAGATGGAGCCTAGAGTAGCAATGCCAAGTGATGTGACTCGATTTCTCAGGTGTCAGATCAGCAAAATCACTATAATGGGTACATCATCACCGGGCCTCATTCCTAAGACCAGTAGAAACCACAATGAAGAATGGAGTTCTGAGAGGGATAGCAGCCAATTCTCGAGTGGCCAAAGGAGATACAAAAGGATCCATAAAGCTAACGAAGCCCCCAAAAAGGAAAGCCATGACCTTTCCAATGTCTGAACCTGAGCCACCTAAATATTCCACAGTTGATTAGTATGACCAGACCAGTATTCTCCATGCCTGAGAAGCACGTGCTCTCTAGATCCAAGAGCAACTTCATCAGCGTATATGGATGTGAGCGGTGCACACTCCTGTGCGTGCATCTGCAGATGACAAAAGGGAAATGCCAGGGTTCCTTCTTCTTCTCTTTCCTCGTTTCCTTGAGACCTGGCCTTTCACTGAGCCATTCTTCAGCTTTCTGGCAATCAGTAAGCTCCAGAAATCCTCCCTGGTCAGTGCAAGCCCTAAGCACTAGGCATACCAATGTGTGCTACCACACCAGGCTCTTAAATGTGGATCATATGGATCTGAGCTAAGTTCCTCGAGCTTGTGTTGAAGTCCTTCTTACACACTGAGCCATCTCCCCAGTTCTCCTGCTAATGAAACTTTTCATGGCGGCCGAGGTCATCCTCAACCACCATCTTCAAACTAAATGAGCACATTCTCATTTTGCATCCCTTTCCACTTCAGAGGTGAATCAGGAATTTGTGAGCAGTCTATCCTGCATTTGATTGGACACTATCTCATTAATTGGGTGATAAGAAAGACTGCTAGATCTAATCCCAGAGGAGAGATTAAAACTCTCTACAGAAGATTCAAAATGTGGTATAAACAACCCTTCATCTTGACCCATATAGTCTGCCAAATCCCATGACAGTCTCTTCAGTAGAAAAAAAATAATGTCATTTGGGTCAATATGGACCAGGAAGCAAATGCTGAAAAAGGTAACAAGAGATAGGATGTCATGCAGACTCAGGCTCAGAGTATAGACCTTAGGTTCCTAAAATAAGGACATGTCTTCTACAACCAAAGACAAGGTACCAATTTAAAAGCAGCTTCTAGAATGTTCTGAAGCACAAATAAGACTGAAGATGTAGAGATGGGCTGTACAGCTATAATCACCAGTGTGATTCTGGATGCTCATACATGTCCCATGCCATAGGTGAAGATGGCTGAGGTAGACAGCGTGCTCCTTCAAAAGCTAGCAACCTCTAGCTATTGAGTTACTTGGGATCTATCTCTGCAGATGCATAGCCATTCAAAGGTCACACTATTCCCAAGGCCTAAGTCTGACAACTCATACATCAGTGCACAGACCTGTTTCAGGGCACACCAACAGACACTATTTACTGCAGAGCTTTCAAGCTAGTTGAATGAGGCTTTGGCACATTTACATTGAAGTTTCATTGCCTCCTCTGCCCAATCTTGTTGGGTTCCTCTTCTTTACAAAAATGTGAATAATTTATTCAAATCTTAGACTTCAAATTTCCTACTCAAAATAAGTTCTGGGTAAATTGCATAAAGTAGAAGTGGTGTGTCTAGAGTTGTGGTCAATTGGTTCAGAAAGCACACACACACACACACACACACACACACACAAAAAGCTTCAAGAACATGTGACCAAACCCTAGCCACCAGCCATCAGTGTTCCTCCGTTGATACTTGAGACCTGATTGGATGTGGTTGGAATTGTCCTTTTGATGAGCTGAGTAGTCCTGTCCATTATGTCGGTGTGAGTTAATAATAGACAGTTGCTGGTTCACATAGCCTCGTGGGCTGGCCCTGAAAGACAGCAGTGGGAGGAAATTCTCTGGATGGGCCAACCTGTGGGCAGAGGAGCTGGCTGCGCACATGGAGAAGAAAGCAATGGGAGACTACAGACATTCCTACTGGCAGAGGAGCTGGCTGCGCACACGGAGGAGAAAGCAATGGAAGACTACAGACATTCCTACTGGCAGAGGCTTTACTTAGTTAAGTAAAGATTGTTAGAAACTATTCGAGTTTCTTGGTCATAAGGAAGAGATACATATGAAGACAGATAAAAGACGAGAAGGTCTGTGTAGCTCACAATAATTCCTTACAGGAAACAGGTACTGAGAACAAAGAGGACAGAGATATTCTGTCACAAGATGGTAGACATCTACCCTTGTTGGTTAACACTAAGTAAACAGAATCCATAATTCCAAGTTAGGGACTGCTTAATTATGACCTCATCTGCTCAGGTTCCCTCTGCCCCAGAGAAAGAATCTCACAATGTAGACCAGGCTGGCCTCAAACTCCCAGAGATCCTCCTGTCCCTGCATCCCAAGTGATGGGATTAAAGGCATGCACCATCACATCAAGCTGTTACTGGGAACTTCCCAACATATCAACAATGGGGATGTTATTCTAAGCTTCTAATATAGAACCATCACAAACCTATCTACTCGTGGAAAATTGATTGCATTGGGGCCTTCTACCCTGAAAAAGGCAATGACTTATCTTGCTCAAGACTGACAATAATTCCAGTTAAGGATAGAGATTTCCCATGGCATCGTGTAGGAAGTACAGTGATATGCCCACAATAATGAAATCCACTGGTCTCACACAGACTTCACTATCCAAAGCTGCTGATGTGGAATGGATTGGAATGGCTTCTTGAAGACACAGCTAAGGCGAGTTAATACTTTGTCTGAGATAATTAACCTTGATTGTTAGTAACCCCATTGTTGGCTATTTGAGCCAGTCTCCTAAACTCCCTTTGTTAATTTTGTATACTTTAATAACTTTGTAAATCCTCAAGGCACAAAGTGTCCAGGTCCCCACCTGCGAGCTCCAGGAGTCAGGCCCCTCTCTCTGACCTCCCTAACTGTCAAAGGCAGTTCCAGCCTCTATAATGTAACAAAGGTTATCGCCAGCCCCTCAATAGGACCCTCTCCAGATTATGCTAATTTTAGGTGAAAACTCTGAACAAAGGCCACCAATCCCTGAATAGGAAAACCCACCAATCCCTCAGCTCCCTCAAACTCAGCCCATGAAATTCCACCAATCCTCACCCTGGAAATCTCTGCTCTAGAAAGCTCCACCCCCTAAGAAACGTTATATAAACACTGTATCTGTTCCGTTCCCTGATTTCCACTCCCTCCCACCTGGATTCGTTCCTCCACATCCTGAACCTTCCAATAAATCTCTTTCATGAGCTTTGCTGCCTGGTGTGATTCATTGGAAGAAGACAAGCAAAAAAGAAAGAGAGGGAGAGAAAGGGAGAAGGAGAGGGAGAGAGAGAGAGAGAGAGAGAGAGAGAGAGAGAAAGAGAAGAGAAGAGAAGAGAAGAGAAGAGAAGAGAAGAGAAGAGAAGAGAAGAGAAGAGAAGAGAAGAGAAGAGAAGAGAAGAGAAGAGAAGAGAAGAGAGAAGAGAGAAGAGAAGGGGAGGGCGGAGAGAGAGGGGAGGCTCCTGAGTGCCTCAGCTCAAAAGGGGATACTCCCTCCCGGGAGCTGCAGCGCCTCTGCTAATGAGGTGCCCTCTCTGAGCTGTGTGGTTCCTGGGCTCCTGTGTCTCAGAATGCCCTTCCACTGGGATACCTCCCCTCAGAGCTATGTCATTCCTGGGCTTCCAAGTCCCAGGACATCTTCTCATCTAAGCAGAAACACCCATATATGTTAGCCTAAAACTTTTTAATTCTTTAAAAGTGTGAAGGATAAAGGGGACAGTTACAGATAAAGGCAAGTAGACACTGAGCCCACGGGTCACCTCTCTTCCGGTATTCCTACACCCAGTTTCAACTCTAAATGGATGGATTCAGGAACAATCAGTGTACAGTCATCATAAGCTTGGCCTTTCCAGATTAGAAATGTGCATAATGATGGCGGGAAGCCCACATAGCACTACAGACAGACAGGCTGGTGGGGTGGGAGAGAGGAGGGTGGTAAACGGAACAGAGTGAGAGGCAGGTGGTTGTATTGCAGTCTTGAAATGATGATCCTGCCACAGCTGAATCTACCCGTCGCACTAATTCTCTTCCTGTCAGGTCTTCTGGAGTCCTAGAGGAGTAAGCCCACGTGAGCAGCACAGACTCTAAGTAGGAGAGGCAGGCATCTCAGCACTGTGATGTCCGACCAGGTCCCTTCAGCCCCGAAGTTCAGGTCCCTCAACTGTTGTAATCACTGCTAATGGCTCCTCTGATGCCTGCTCTCTTGAAAACTATCCCGTGTATCTCTGTAAACACACAATAGTAGATCCCTCTTCTCTTTACCCCTCAAAGGGTTAAGTTCAAGAAACCTAAGTGATAATTTTATATTCGGGTATATATATATATATATATATATATATATATATATATATATATATATATATATATATTCATAACTCTCTGGCACCTTAATATAGAAATACCACAGTGTCACACTAACTACATTCTACTAAACAAAGTTCTTTGTAAAATCAGCCCAGTCTCAACTGGAAGTTTGTGGGGCAAACGGATGGAGACTGCTCGACCCAAGACCCTCCCACATGCCAAGCAAGTGAACCATATTTCCATCCCACAGACTTCAATCCTTGATAGAAGGGACAGCAAAGCCTTGTTTTAGAGAGTTATGTGTCTAAGGATAGGCAGAACTGTTTGGGGTCCTTGCAAACAATTTCTCAGCCTAGCCTCTGTACCGCTGTCTCATATAAATCCACTCTAAACTCTCTTTGTTACAATGATCTAGAAGAAATATTTTCACTTTCAGTGCACAAATGCAGGATCTCTGAAGGAGGCTTCCATCCCACTTTCTCTTTCTGAATTATTTTATTACAACCTCCTGTGGCCTGTGACTTTATTTCAATCAAATTGACCAGTCTATCAGTGATTTAAAAGTAAAAAGTAGACTTTTTGGTGAATGAAAAAAAAAAAAAAGATATAATACTAACTATGCATCTTCTCATTTTTCCTTTCATGGTCCAGGGTCAAAACAACCTCACAGTCTGGGTATTCTTTTATCAAGATGAATAGCTGATGGATTGAGATATTTATAACTGACAAACCGTAGCTGGGTTTGGCTGGCAGAGTGCCAAGAATCAAATTTGCGAGAGCATCAACGAAGAGAGTTGTTCTTAAGGGCCCACTAAATTGGCATTTTTCAACTAAAGCTCGTGACATGTTAATAAGCATCAAAGCCAAGTTAGGGAGCTGCCACCCACATCTCTAAAGGGAGGTGTAACGAATTACAATAAGATAGCAATTATCAATGCATATTGCCTGGAATGGAAGTAACAGTTCCTCCAAAACTTTACTTTCAGTAGCTGTGTGCCCGTGTGTGTGTGTGTGTGTGTGTGTGTGTGTGTGTGTGTGTGTGAATGATAAGTCACGATGTAAAGTATATTTTCAACAAAGGATTATAGTTTATATAAAGTTACCAGTTGTCTTAGTCAGGGTTTCTATTCCTGCACAAACAGTATGACCAAGAAGCAAGTTGGGGAGGAAAGGGTTTATTCAGCTTACACTTCCACATTGCTGTTCATCACCAAAGGAAGTCAGGACAGGAACTGACCCAGGGCAGGAACCCAGATGCAGGAGCTGATGCAGAGGCCATGGAGGGATGTTACTTACTGGCTTACTTCCCCTGGCTTGCTCAGCTTACTTTCTTATAGAACCCAAGACTACCAGCCCAGAAATGGTCTCACCCACAATGGGCCTTCCCCCTTTGATCACTAATTGAGAAAATGCCTTACAGCTGGATCTCGTGGAGGCATTTCCTCAACTGAAACTCGTTTCTCTGTGATAACTCTAGCCTGTGACAAGTTGACACACAAAACCAGCCAGTACACCAGTCTAGATAGAAAATGTTAGAAAATACTAGGGCACACATGGGTTGTGTCTTGAGTTCCAAATTTAATCATATTGTTCTATGAGCCAACTCAGGTGACTTGTCATTGGTCCCCACTCCCAAGCCTTCACCTTAGCTATAATCACTGCTCAATGGATTACACTTGTCTAAAACCCAAATACAAACAGGAGACCCAGATAATTACTGGCTCAGTTAATTCGTAGTATTTATTTGGCTATAATCTTCTTTACTGAGCTAAGTCAAATTCAACTAATATTATTAGAAACAAATTCTCTTAAAGCCAGGGCTAATTAACTGATACAGTGTTCTCTAAGAATCACTGTGCACCTTAAATTATTTAAGAGTCAATATCTAACTTTCACCTTAATGCAGAAGTCTACACCAAATGTTTGCCCAAAAGAACACAATCACAATGTTTTATTTTAAATGCCTTAAACACAAACTGAAGCCGATTTTCCTTTTATTTTACAAGGCAAACCATCTCTCAGAAAACCACCAGAACAATGTGATACAAATGGAGCAAGAGATTTCTGAAAGAAAGGGCAGTTAGGACTGGGGAGACAGCTCAACAATTCAGAGCAATCCTTGTTCCTCCAGGGGATGAGATTTGGTTCCCAGCATTGCTTCAGAAAGTATGGCACCCTCTTCTGGCCTCCACAGGAAGCTGCGCATACGTGCATGCTCTCATATGTACATGCACATACACAGAAATAAATATAAAAACTGAAAAGACAGTACACTCAAGGACGACATATGAATGTAATAGCTACCCACTCGCTCGAGTCCAGAACTTAGTAAACTTTTTATTAGATGTTTTCTTAATTTACATTCAAATGCTATCCCAAAAGTTCCCTATACCCTCCCCCAGCCCTGCTCCCCTACCCACCCACTCCCACTTCTTGGCCCTGGCATTCCCCTGTATTGGGGCATATAAAGTTTGCAATACCAAGGGGCCTTTCTTCCCAATGATGGCCGACTAGACCATCTTCTGCTACATATGCAGCTAGAGTCACAAACTCTGGGGATTCTGGTTAGTTCATATTGTTGTTCCTCTTTTAGGGTTGCAGACCCCTTCAGCTCCTGGGGTACTTTCTCTAGCTTCTCCGTTGGGGGCCCTGTGTTCCATCCTATAGATACTATGAGCATCCACTTCTGTGTTTGCAAGGCACTGGCATAGCCTCATACATCCTTATATCAGGGTCCCTTCGAGAAGACACAAAGCACACAGCAGCTGAGTACCATTCAGAAACACCAGTGCAGGCATCTCTGACAACCTTCACAAGGCATTTTCTAAAATTTCGTAGTCTAATCTACTCAGTTGCTGGTATATTAAAAACAAGACTTATTTTATACCCTGACATTACATCCTAATATCCGACTAACCTCTCTCCCTAAGTCTAAAGTTCCATTGAGAAGTCTTATTTGACTAAAAGGTGCCCGTTCATGCTCAGCAGCCTGCGGAGTATGGTATGTTTCCTTCCCAGTGCCATGTCTGGTTTTCTTGCTTCATTTTCTTGGCTAAGACATAAAACAAAAGAATAAGCAGAAGCAGTGAGCAAACATCTAATATTCTTTTTTTTGTATCAGGTGAATATCTCACCTTGACAAATGACCCTTGCCACAGACTCATTATAATATTCTCCATTAAACAACGGGCATTCCCCATACAGTCAACCCAGAGTTTACTGTTATTCTTTTACCGTGCTTGTGTGTTCATCTTTGTCATTTTTTTTCCTTTCTGTTTATATAACTGAATTACTTTTCAAGTGTATTCTATTATTATGGGAAATTACACCAATTTATAATTCAAAGGAGAGACCTATTCCAGGAATAAAGCAAATCTGGTTGTTAATGTATTTACTGTTTTTGTCTACTAGTTCAAATATGTTCATAGCAGCATTATTTGGAGTAAACAAACTGAAAACAAAAGCAATTGCCAGTGGGAGAACAGAAACTTGGGTTGGGCACATTTAATAAAATATTCCATGTAGTGACTATTCCTGGTTGTCAACTTGACTGTATCTGGAATGAACTACAATCCAGAATTGGAAGGCTCACCGGTGATCCTAATGGAAATAGAAGTTTCTGACCTGGATCTTGGTATGGAGATCTTGAGACATAGTGGCTATGGATTCCAGAAGATTAAGACAGGGGGATCTCTGAGTTCAAGGTCATCTGGGATTAAAGGCATGGTGGCACACCCCTTTAATCTGGGTTACACCTTCTGCTGGAGACCTACATAAGGACATTGGAAGAAGAAAGATTGACTCTCTCTCTTCTTCAACTGCTTATCTTGTGGGACTGAGCAACTGCTAGATCTTTGGACTTCCATTCACAGCTGCTGCTGACCATTGTTGGGAGTTGGACTACAGACTGTAAGTCATCAACAATTCCTTTACTATGTAGAGACTACCCATAAGCTCTGTGACTCTAGAGAACCCTGACTAATACATTTCATAAAAGTTGAAAGGTTATTGATCCATGTATCAGGATGGGCTGAGGCTCAAAGATATGACACTAATCAGAAGAGGTCAAACTGAACATTTCTGCTCAGGATGTCACAGCTACGTAGCATATATATTGCACCAGTTTAATAGGTATGCATACATGTAAGTATCTACACATTGTACCAACTACACATAGAGTTCAGAAACAGGGGGCAGATCATGATAGCAAGAATTCAGGGCTCTCTGTCTTTAGGAGTCAGTTAGCCACTGGAAAAGGGCTTAAATGAGGGAGGAGGGAAACTTCTGGATAAAAATAGCTCGCTCAGTTTTGATCCAGTGGTATTTTTCATTTACGGGAACTTATAGAATTGTGCATTTATATTTAGTGTCTTTTTTAAGTATGTTATACTTCAATAAATGTTTTTAAAGGGGTGGTCAAATAAACATAGTGTGTGTGTGTGTGTGTGTGTGTGTGTGTAGGTATTTTATCTTTGGTATGGTATGAAATTAGGAGTTGTGTTAGTTCAGATCCTTCAGATGGCAGATGCTAAGATATGATTAAATGTTCAAAGATTTTATTTTTAAAAATGTCTCTTTAAAGACTTTGAGAGTGGTTAAATAAATCTGGGAGAACAGTCGGCGTGAGTCACAAAGACAACATGAGTAGAAGCATCCTACATTACCATGACACCAAAAATACTCAGAAAGGCTACATGGGAATCTCAAGGGTCCTGGAAATCAGCCTGTGTAGCATCCCTACATGGACTCAGCCAGTGGCAGGGCCTCAGCATGACAGCTAGGTCTTCCACAGAATGACTGCTCCCACAATGTGCATTCTTGTGGACATCCAGACATTCCATCTTCATCTTAGTTAGGGTTTCCATTGCTGTGAAGAGACACCATGACCACGGCAATTCTTACAAAGGACAACATTTAATTAGGGCTGGCTTACAGTTTCAGTAGATGAGGCCATTTTCATCATGGTGGGATGCATGGCAGTCTCCAGGTAGACATGGTGCTGGAGAAGGAGCTGAGATTTGTATATCTGGATCAGCCAGCAGCAGAAAGTGAACTGGCTTGAGTCATCTGAGACTGCAAAGCCCACCCTCTAAGTGACAAACTTCCTCCAACAAAGCCACACCTACTCCAACACATCTCCTAATAGTGTTGCTCCCTCTGGGCCAAGCAATCAAACACATGAGTCTATGAAGGCCATTCCTATTCAAACCACCACAAATCAATAGTAGTATATTTTTCTTTTTAATGTAGATGTTTTATTTTAACGTGTTAAATTTTTGGCTCACTTTTAATATTTAAATAAAGAGAAATTAATTCTTGGTTTATGGTTCTATAGAGTTGGGCAAATGCATAGAGTCGCCCCTACAGTTAAGATATTAACCAAGTTCCTGACACTAAAAATCCCCTCATAGGTCATATCTAAAGTCAGTCTCTCATCCTCACCCTGGCAACCACTGAACACTGCTTTCTAGACTATGAATGGTTTCATACATACTGTGTAGCCTGCCTACACAAACACAAGTATCATCTGCATACTTTATCTGATATTCTGCATATGTCACTTGACATTAATTTGCATTGCTCTTGTATCATTTCTTTTGAATTGTTAAATGACATTTCACTGTATGGATATAAATACTATATTATTAATCAGTTTGTCAGGTACTTGGATTGTTTCCTATTTGGGGCATTTCCGGAAAAAAAATCAATGTTTATTCTTCTCCTAGATATTAATCTGTTTATAGAATTTTTGAGTCACATTATGTATTGAATGCAAAAAATAAAACCTGTTGCCATGCGGTTGCACCATGTGTGCATTCCCTCTAGTCCTGTGTGCGGCTGCTGCTGGCTGAACACTCTGAGACACATGGTATCACTGTGGGGCTTGTTTGCTGAATTATTTTACCTGTTCTAATATGTGCAGTGCCCTGGCTTTTAGTTTAATTACATTTTCCTCAGTGACTAATGAAAAACACCTTTGTGTGTATGTGTGTGGGGAGCAGGCGCATCAGCATGGGCCAAAGATGGTGCCCTGGCTATATGCTAAGCCCTGTGACCTCTTTTGTTTATCCCAGTCTCAGTCATGTGCCATAAAAGTAGCATGTGTAACTCATTGAAGAGATTAGTGCAACATCTTGCGATACCATTCTATCAGCCAATCCCGCATGCTGCCTTGGACGTGTGTGTTTATGATTGGGTGGTGTGAGGTGACATGAGTGAATGGAAGTATAAATTGAGGGCAGCCCCAGCTGAGGAGAGACCCGTGTAGCAGAGATCAATGTTAGTGAGACCAGACCAGCGTTAGAGAGACCAGACCAGTGTTAGAGAGACCAGAGACCAGTGTTAGAAAGAGAACAGATGAGGAGAGACCAGAGACCAGCATAGGAGAAACCAGAGTAAGTGAGTGAATGGCTGCAGCTGTGTGAAATCTGAGAGAGAGAGAAGCAGAATAAAGCAGAAGCTGCGAAGGCAAGCTGCTGCTCTGAACCTGCCTTGGCATCCCCGTGTCATTTCTTCCCACCATCTCTGCTGGTCAGAGACGTGTGGGCGCACGACATATGTGTTGCTATTTACACATCTCTTCCTTAATTATTTATCTTGAGATTATAACATAATTAATTATATCATTTATGCCCTCCTTTTCTTCCCTCCAAACTCTCCCGTATACCTCTCTCCTTTCTTTCAAGCTCATGACCTTTTTTTTCCATTAATTGCTGTTACATACACATATGTATATACATATCTATTCCTAACATAGATACATGCTGCTCAGACCTTATGTTCCTTGTTGTGCATGTTCAGGGCAGAGCTGACTAGTTGGTATTGGATAGCCAGCTGGTGTGCTCTTCCTTGGGGAAGACTGTGTCTCCTGCTCTCAGCATTCCTTAGTCATCTGTAGTGCTTTGGCTTGAAGCCTCCTGGGCGTACCCATTCACTTTAGTATGTCTGTTGTATGTAGACGTATGCGATGAGACTGGGCTCACAACTCTGCATTTTGACTGGTTGTGCTTTTTAGTACCGGTCTTCTATTGCAAAGAGACATTTCCTTAAGGGTGGGTGAGGACCACACTATCTGTGCATATAGGAATAAATATTTAGAATGTAGTTAGGGTTTATGTGGGATTAATAAAACAGTGGATATAGGTTTTTCAAGACTCATGACTTCACTACCCCTGGGTAGTTGGCTATGTTTCCAGCAACAAGCATCATTTTCCTCTTTTTTTTTTTGAGGAATTATTTATTTTATGTATATGAGTACATTGCAGCTGTCTTCAGACACACCAGAAGAGGGCAGCAGACCCCATTACAGATGGTTGTAAGCCACCATGTGGTTGCTGGGAATTGAACTCAGGAACTCTGGAAGAGAAGTCAGCGCTCTTAACCTCTGAGCCATCTCTCCAGCCCCCACTTCCCTCTTGTTAAGAGTCCATTTGTAGAGCTGTTGGTTACTGCCAAGGTGTGAGCACCACTACTGCACCCTTAAGGTTATCATACCATGCTGATGGTTCCTAGGCATCCCAGACAGGCTTCGCGATTGCTCTTGGTTTCTCGCCACCAGCAGAGGTGTGAGTTAAGTCCCTATGTTAAAGACTCCGTGCACTTCAGACACAGGCCCAGAGACCCTGACCTCCCTGAGGATGAGCATTCAAGGTCCCAGAAGGTGCTATGCAAGTGTTCAGTTGAGAGAAGCAGCTAACAGTCCTATCCAACTATGATGTCACACATCTCCCTTAGGGAATAGCTATTCAAATAATTATAAGGACCATATATTTCAATCTATGAAGAAAAATAAATCAGATTTCTAATCAGAAAGTTTCCAAAATTTTTAGTTTGGGGGCATTCATTTTTATATGAGAATAAACACAAAAAAAAATCTTTGAGGATTTTATCTCTTCAAAATGTAAATCAGAGTAAATATGACTAACTTACAGGAGTCAGGTGCAAAATTATATATTCAAGACATTTGATGACCAGTGTAGCATAGGCATTGAGCAGGCAGAACAAGCAGCTACAGATGAAACATGTAGCCAACAAGAGACATTGGATGTGTGACAGTTACAGGACAGAGCATATTGGGAAATAAATATAAATTACATATTAGAAGTCTATCATAAATACCTTCTTAATTAGATACACACAGATACATATACACATGTATCAAAACACTTATACATTCAAATTGTTTGTGATACAAGAGTGTTTGACATAATCTAGCTCTTCAACAAAATTAAAATATTGTTTAAAC
>LR749532.1:3305677-3367521 GCA_902729485.2 Mus minutoides
TTTTTTTTTTTTTTTTTTTTTTTTTTTTTTTTTTTTTTTTTTTTTTTTTTGGTTTTTCGAGACAGGGTTTCTCTGTATAGCCTTGGCTGTCCTGGAACTCACTTTGTAGACCAGGGTGGCCTCGAACTCAGAAATCCGCCTGCCTCTGCCTCCCGAGTGCTGGGATTAAAGGCGTGCACCACCACGCCCGGCCTGACTGTCTTCTTTATAATCTACCTTTTATTTCCTTCTTTTGCTTCGTTGCTGGCCAGGGTGTTCTTTGAAGTATTTGTCTCATGTTATTTTCTGTGGCTGATCAGGATGCACGAGAGGGACAGACTGTAAGGGAAGATGTTTATTCTACTCACAGGAAGGGCATGGTGGTGCTCCGACAACCCTACATTCTGACATGTAGCGGTTCTTCCAGTGAGGGCTGCATGCAAAAGGGTAAGAAGGGATGTGCCAAGGAGAAAAAGCTAGGCAGACTGTCTTGCTTTGTAACGGCCGGTTTTCATGGTGACGAGTCCTATCTCATGAGGCCTAGAGCTCACTGTGGGAGGAAGGTATGAACGCGTTTACGTTGGATCTGCTCATGACAGGAACATTCCCCAGTGAGCTGCAACTCCCAGCCCTGCTACACTAAGGACTTAAGGTCCCAGCACATGAGTCTTCAGGGGATATATTCAAGATACAGCATTATTTGTTACCATTAATTTTATGTATCAGTTTGATTGTGTGATGGAAACATAAATTTAACAATATCCCTCCATGTGTCTGTAAGGGTACATCTGGATGAGATTAACTGATCTGTGGAATCAGTTGATTGCCTGTTCCAACATGGCGTCATTCAACCTGCTGAGAGATGAAGAGAAGGAAAGGGTGATAAGGAAATTCCTTTTTAAGCCGGACGTGGTGGCACACACCTTTAATCCCAGCACTCTGGAGGCAGAGGCAGGTGGATTTCTGAGTTTGAGGCCAGCGTGGTCTACAAAGTGAGTTCCAGGACAGTCAGGGCTATACAGAGAAACCCTGTCTCCAAAAACCAAAAAACAAACAAACAAACAAACAAATAAATAAATAAATAAATCCTTTTTCCCTTCCCAAGTACTTCACGACTCTTTGTACATTCCTCTTCTGCTTCCAAACCATGATTTACAGCTTCTGCCCACCTTTGGACTCAGGCCAAATTACAGTGGAATTAAACTCTGTTGTCTCCAGTGTAGAGATGGCATTGTGGGACTTAGCCTCCACAACAACTATTCTCTCACTACTATGACAGAAAAAGCATTCCAGCCTGTTAGTTCTGTTGCCATGAAGAACCCTGCCTGTATGGAGGGTGAGGACTTTACCCTTATTCTTGATTTGAGAAAAAAAAGACATCTTTCACCATTAGGTCGGAATTTAGTTGGAGTGTTCTTCTAGTTATTGGCACCAGTTAGAGTAAATACGTACTTTGGTATATGGGTGAGCCTCTGGTCAGACAGTTGGCCCTACGAGGAGAAAGCATGAGAGGGAGAGAGGGAGAGACAGAGATACAGAGAGAGGAGGGGAGACTGAGGGAGAGAGGGACATCCCTTTTCAAAACAGGAAGTCAGTCAAGCACCCCCAGCCCCCATCTGACCAGAAGACAGAACAGAGTTCTCACTGTCCACACTGTTTCTCTACTCTACTATACTAAGCACCAACTTTCCACAGGTGAAGCCAAGGAGACGAGGATACATTCAATACTCAAACAATGCAATCTCTTCTCAGATTGAGAATGTTACCTTCTTTTTTTATATAATTTTTTTTAGATTTATTTGTTATATGTAAGTACACTGTATCTATCTTCAGACACTCCAGAAGAGGATATCAGATTTCGTTACAGATGGTTGTGAGCCACCATGTGGTTGCTGGGATTTGAACTCAGGACCCTTGGAAGAGCAGTCAGCGTTCTTAACCACTGAGCCATCTCGCCAGTCCGAGAATGTTACCTTCTACAAATAATTTGTTGCCTTTTAAAAATATAATGAGTGGAATGCCGGTGGCACATGCCTTTAATCCCAGCACCCAGGAGGCAGAGGCAGGCTGATTTCTGACTTCAAGGCCAGCATGGTCTACAAAATGAGTTCCAGGACAGCCAGGGCTACACAGAGAAACCCTGTCTCGAAAAACCAAAAAACCAAAAAACAAAACAAAAGAGTGAAAAGCTGGAGAAAAGGTTCAACATTAAGCCCACTTGCTGCTATTCCAGAGCACCCAAGTCTGGTTCCCAGCTCTCCCAGAGCACAGCACACAAAAGCCTATGTCTCTAGCTCTGGGGCATCGGACACTCTCTTTTGATCTCTTTAGGCACCACCTCCACAAGTGCACATATCCATTCATAAACACATGCATATAATTTAAAACAAAAATCTTTACAAATCATGAATGGATATTAAATTGTTAAAAATGTGTTTCACACATATGATCTTATATTATTATTTTTGTGTGTTAATGTGGTAAATTACATTGATTTTTTTTTAAGTGACTAACTTTGCGTTACTGGAATACCTCACTTGGTTATGACATAACTATTTCCATCAAACATGGAAAGGGGCACAAGGATCCTAAGAACTTGGAGAGAAACTTGTGTAATCAAACACAAGATGTCAATGAACGGGAAGAAGGGTATGTGGAATAAAGTGAATGTAACTGTTGGATAAAACCTTGACAAACACCACTGTTCCCCTCACAGATGAGACAGATATCTCATGTTTGAAAATAGAATGCCAGGGCTGGAGAGATGTCTCAGCGGGTAAAAGCACTGGCTGCTCTTCCAGAGGTCCTGAGTTCAATTCCCAGCAGCCACATTGTGGCTCACAACAACCGGTAATGAGATCTGATGCTCTCTTCTGGTATGTCTGAAGACAGCAACAGTGTACTCACACAAAATAAATAAATGAATAAATAAATCTTGTTTATTTGTTTTGTTAATGGTTTTTCGAGACAGGGTTTCTCTGTATAACCCTGGCTGTCCTGGAACTCACTTTGTAGACCAGGCTGGCCTCGAACTCAGAAATCTGCCTGCCTCTGCCTCCCAAGTGCTAAGATTAAAGGCATGCGCCACCACACCCGGTAAATAAATAAATCTTTAAAAAAAAAAAAAAAAAGATACAAGTTATATTAGTCCTGGATATATAATGAAGAAACAAAGTCAGTCATGTAAACGCAATGCCTGTGCATCTGTGTTTGTCGTGGTACTGCTCACGGTCGCTGAGTGACAGAATCAATCTAGGTGAACCTCAGCAGATGAACTCATACAGAAAACATGGCACACACTCAACCCAAGTTTATTTGGCCACAAAGGACAATAAAACTGTGTCATATGTGAGGAAATGGATGGAACTAGATCATCATGGTAGACAAAATAAGCTAGACTTTAATAGAGAAGTAAGGGAGGCAGGAGCAGGCAACTCTCTTGTGAGTTTGAGGCCAGCTTGATCCATGTATGGAGTTTTAGGGAAGCCAGGGCTTCACAGTAAGACCCTGTCTCAAAACAAAACAAAACAAAACAACAAACAAACAAACAAAAACTGTCTCATACTCTCATTTAAAAAAAAGGGGGGGGGGCTGGTGAGATGGCTCAGTGGGTAAGAGCACCCGACTGCTCTTCCGAAGGTGATAAGTTCAAATCCCAGCATCCACATGGTGGCTCACAACCATCCATAACGAGATCTGGCACCCTCTTCTGGAGTGTCTGAAGACAGCTACAGTGTACTTACATATAATAAATAAAATAAATCTTAAAAAAAAAAACAACCTTGAAAAGCAAGGAAGGAATAAGGGGTGGAGGGAAAGACAGAGAGAGATAGAGTGAGTCCTGGAACAGGGCCTATAGTTGAAGCTACTCTGAGATGGAGGTAGGAAGACTCAAGGTTCAAGAACTGTCCCAGTACCCCAGCAAGATCCCAGCTCAAAATAAAGCATAAGACGTGGGCTTGAGATATAACTCAAGTTTGGCCTAATAAGAGTAGAACCCTAGAGTCAGTTCCCAGAACTCAGGAAAATAAAGAGTGTTGAGAAAGGGGTGTAAACTGGGCCTGGTGGCACACGCCTTTAATCCCAGCACTTGGGAGGCAGAGGCAGGCAGATTTTTGAGTTCAAGGCCAGCCTGGTCTACAAAGTGAGTTCCAGGACAGCCAGGGCTATACAGAGAAACCCTGTCTCTGAAAAAAAAAAAAAGAGAGAGAGAAAGGGATCTAGCTGAAAAAATGGGGGGGGGGGTCTAGGAGGGTGGCCACAAGCAGAGGTTGATACATGCAAGGAAATGTCACAATGGACTCTTCACCTTGACCGTGAACACAGAGCACAGTTCACATAACTGAATAAGCACAATTTTTAAAAACGAATGAAATGAACAGAAACGAAGGCTGGCGGAGCAGATCGAAGCCTTAGCGACTCTCACTGCTCTGCTCTTCTGTCCTTCAGGGTCATTTAAGGATGTTAGAAACAGGAAAGAAAATACCAGACAAGAGAGCTGAAAAATTCAGAGGTTCCCCTAGTGGGCAGATAGCCTGGGCAAGGGAAGAAAATCCCAGACCCTGAGCTGGTGTTATTTTTTTATGGATTTTTATTGCTGTTTTCAATTATTCTCTTAAAAGACTCTAATACAAAGAACTGTTTGTATTCTATAGCATGATTGGAATGATAACATGCTATTTTAAAATATAATTGTGAACATTCAGGTCACAAGCCATTTTGGCCTTATCATTTCATACACTTAGGAGAGTTTATTAAAATATAGTTTATAAGACTTATCCCTCCATAAATATTTGTGATAAATGCAAGAAAGGGAAAATGCTCATGGAGGAGACTGTACACAGAAAAAGAAATTCTTGTCTTGATTGACATCTCACATGTCAGGTTCCAACTTGCAACATAATGAGGCATTTCAGACAGAAAGTCCTGAAGATCCGGCGTGTTGTGGAGAGCTGCTTGAACCTCGGAACAGAAAGCAGCCCTTGTGGTAATGACAGGTTACCAGCTCTATCATTACATGGCTGGAAACCCTCACACTGCAGGGACAAGGACATTGTTTCTAAAAAAAGATAGCACTGCAAACAAGTTAAACCTTTATTCTTAATAACTACTTTTAAACATAGAAATATAGCCTTTAAAAGTCTATAAAGAAAATACAAATCTAAGGAGCTCTTGTCCAAACCCAGTATTATCTACCTGTAACGATGTATCCTTAGTGTAACAGGAAACTTCGTATCAAAAAGGAAAGCAGACACGAGTTCAAGTACACTGTTTTACTTTTTATCCTCAGAGAAAGTAACGTCTGCTGTCACAGTCTCTTGTTATTTCCTGCTTCTCTCTCACCTTTCTTTCTCTCTTTGTCTCTCTCTGTCTCTCTCTGTCTCTCTGTCTTTCTCTCTCTCTCTCTCTCTCTCTCTTTTGTTTGTTTGTTTTTTCAAGACAGGGTTTCTCTGTATAGCCCTGGCTGTCCTGGAACTCACTTTGTAGACCAGGCTGGCCTCGAACTCAGAAATCTGCCTGCCTCTGCCTCCCAAGTGCTGGGATTAAAGGGGTGCAACACCACCGCCTGGCTTCTCTCTGTCTCTCTTGAAGTTTGTATGGATGTGGAAACTACATCTTTATTGGTGAAGAACCCAATGGCACACATTTTAACACACAATGGACTCTGCATGTGAATACAGCCAAGTGACTATCAACTTGATTCCATCATCAGAACTCAATACAATTAGGAGGGATGGGGAAGCCGCAATTGGGATGTAAAGAAAATAAATAACTTAACAAATAAAAGAACATATAACATTAATGCAACATTAAAAATTCTCAATACAATTTCCTTATGTTATAGTAACTTTTTAAAAATGTGTATATTAACAACATGTAAAAACACATAATAACCAATAAGGTTGTGTAAACGATTTCAGTAAGAGAAAATTAAGGTGTTGGCTTTTGAGAATGTGATGGCTATTCCCAATTGTCAGTTTAACTATATCTGGAATGAACTACAATCCAGAAATGGAGGACACACCTGTGATCCAGATCTTGAGGCATAGTAGCCATGAAAAGTTTAGGTCCAGCAAAGGTGGTGCTTGCCTTTAATCCCAGAAGGCAGAGACAGGCAGATCTCTGAGTGCAAGACCAGCCTGGGACAGCACAAATTCCAAGTAAAGAACAGCTCATGTTCAGGCGTGGTGGTCACACCTTTAATCTGGGCCGTACCTTCTGCTGGAGGCCTACATAAGGACCGTGGAAGAAGGAAGGCTTCTTTGTCTGCTTGCTCTTACTTGCCAGCACCTCTGTTGGAACCTACTTCTCCAGGATTCCAGCTTCTACAGAAGACCAGCTGAGACACCCAGCTTCGTGGGACTGAGCAACTACTAGACACTTGGACTTCCCATTCACAGCTGCCCATTGTTGGTTCATTGGACTGCAGACTGTAAGTCATTCCAATAAATTCCCTTAATATAGAGAGACATCCTGTAGGTTCTGTGACTCTAGTTCTGACTAATACAGAGAAAAAAAAACCTTTTTAAATATTTAGTTTTTCACCATTAATTTGTTCATTTATACACTTTACATCCTGATCACACCCCATCTTCCCATTCCCTCCTCACAGCCTCCTCAAAGAAGGGGAGGCCGCCCACAGGAACCCACACACACTGACATCATGTTGCAGCAGGACTAAGTGCGTCCTCTCCCACTGAGGCCAGACAAGGCTGCTCAGCTCGGGGAAGGGGATCCCAAGGCCCACAACAGAGTACCATTGAAAGCACACTGTGCATCTCCTCCTCCTCCTCTTCCAAGACTTGGTCATTCGACAGGCTCAGAAAGCAGGAAGGTATCACCTGAGTCTTGTGCTTGCTAAGGTCCCCAATCTCTGCATTTCTCCTTGTCACTCACTAAGAGCCTCTGTTGCCCTCACTGTAGTTGGAGCAATTTATTTCAGCAAGATTTTAATGGGAAGCCAGGTGTGGTGATACACAACTCTGATCATAGCAGTCGGGATTTAGATATAAGAAGGTCAGGAGTTTGAAGCTAACCATAGCAAAACACTGCCTGGAAAAGCAAACAGAAAACAAACAAACACAAAACATAACGGAATACAGCATTCATTCACTAAGTCTTAAAAAAACCTTTCTAAGCGGGGCCAGAGTGAGCAGAGGTCCTGAGTTCAATTCCCAGCAACCACATGATGACTCACAACCATCTGTACAGCTACGTGTACTCATATACATAAAGTAAACAAATAAATCTTTAAAAAACCCTTTTATATTGATTTGTTTTTATATTCATTATCTATCTATCTATCTATCTATCTATCTATCTATCTATCTATCTAGTAGTGAGAAGTACACATACGTGCACTGGGCACACAGAAAGGTCAGTGGAAAACCTGAAGAGAGTCATTCCTCTCTGGGGATTATATCCAAGTTAGCAAGCTTTGCAGCGAATCCCTTTAACCACTGAGCCATCTCACCAGCCCATTACTAATTAATGTTTTAACCGGAACTATGGGGCTTGAGATTATGTGGATAATTAAACCTCTCCTTACTCTCACAACATGGATAGCAGTGTTCGAGTCAATCTGTGTGTGTGTGTGTGTGTGTGTGTGTGTGTGTGTGTGTGTGTGTGTGTGTAGTCCAAACTGAACATTTGATAGAGAGGGAAGAGGACAAAGAAAGTTCCAGCATGTAACAGCCACACACCAAGCTGTCCCAGGAACTTCCTCCCTCTCCCCCTCTCTGCCTCTCTCCCTTTGTCTCCCTCTCTCTCTCCCTCTCTCTCTCCCTTCTCTCTCCCTCCCCCTCTCTCTCCCTCCCTCTCTCTCTCTCTCTCTCTCTGACTTGACTTATTTCCTGAGGCACCAAGAAAAGACTTAGCAGATGAAGGGACACTGTACCATGCCATGCCTAGTCTGATTTCTTAATGCTTATGAGCATGTTTTTATCTAAAAAGGAAAACAAGAAACAAAACAACAATAGTAACAACAAAAACATTGTAAAAAGAATTGAAGAATCAGCTCTACAAGGCAAGACACAGAAAGAAACGGATCTCCACGTCTGTGGAATAAATTGAAAACATTCAGAATCCAGTGAAAATTATTATAATCAAAGTAAGATGATGAAGCATGCCACTTCAGCCTTCGAGAGCCTGGGCAATAATGTGCCACTGAAAATCAGATTAAAGGGGACCAGTGAGAGTGCTCGGTGGGTGAGGACGCTTGTCACACAAGCCTGGTGACCTGAGTTAAATCCGCAGAACTGACATTTCAACTCTTGAGATTTGACCTCTGTGTGCACAGGTACACACAATAATTAATAAAAATGCCCCGATAAATATATGAAAAGTAGCCGTGTCAGCTCTCAAATGAAGGACGTTAAAGAGTACTTCATGAAAGTCATTTGTGTTTACAAGCTTAAAAATAAAAACAAAAGGAAAATACTTTGTCTAAACTTACTTGGTGATACTTTAGCCACACTAACCTTTCCCAGGGATGTTTGGTCAGAACAAACTTGCTGTGTTCATTCATGTTCAGTTTTGTATAATCAAGCTGTTCCTCAGCTGTCTGTCAGTGGTCAATGCGCGTGCACACAACACACATTTTTTTGGTGAGGGTTAGATGTAAGAACTATAAACTCTTAAATGTTTTTAATTGGATATGCCCTCTAAAGTAATAGCTAGCATTGCTTCTGGAGATTTCTGAACAACTGTCAATTATTTTTATGTATTATCAGCCACATGAGGTAGCATGTGAATTATGTGGTCTGGAGAACAGTTGTTCAGTCGGGAGTTTATTTCTTTATTCACAGCAGTGTTGAGGAGCAAACCCTTGGCGTTACTTATGCTACACAAGTAGTTTATCACACACTGAGTTGTATCTCTCTCTCTCTCTCTCTCTCTCTCTCTCTCTCTCTCTCACACACACACACACACACACACACACACACACACACACACACGCGCAGGAATATTATTTGCTGTTAAATCCTAACTTATTCAGCTGGGCACAGTGGCTCAGCACTTGAGACACTAAAGCAGGAGGGTCACTGCAAGTTCAAGATGAGCCTGGGTTATATAGGAAGTTCCAGGCCAGCCTGGAACTAAAAACAAACAAACAAACAAACAAACAAACAAACACCACTTATGTCAAGTGTGTTAAGAATTTTCTGGAACTTGAAAGTGATTATCTTGAATAGCACATGTCCATGGAAGTCCAGGGTGAGAGTACTGACACATCATTGTTTAAGTGGGGACAGAGGCAAGGGTATGGGGAAATGAAGGGGCTGGGAGGGAGAGTTCCTGAGCTCTAAGGACTATGCAGAAGCCACATGGAAGGCTACTATTTTGTAAGCTCATTTTAAAACAAAACTTTAACAAAGAAGACTTTGAATCCACCCTGCATGAGTAGATAATTCTGCTTCCAGAAGTCAGAGATTATTAATCGTAAATCTTAGCACTAGAATAAGCTACCTCCCTACCAGTTGCTGTCCATGGAGGTCTGGAAAGTCCCCAGAACAATACAGGCTGTTGTTACTTCTCTTGGTTGTTCTCTAGAACTAGATCATAAGACTCTGTGGCTGAGGACATCACATCCCAGCCATCAGGATTCATGATGGCAGAAAGTGNAAAAAAAAAAAAAAAAAAATTACATTTTATCTTCCTTCCCCTGTGCGTGTGTGCATGTGTATGTAGGTTACAGGACAATTTTCAGGAGTCAGTTCTTTCAGTCAATGGTTTGGGTCTTGCATCAAATTCAGAATTCAGCTTGTCAGTCTCGGTGGCAAATACCTTCATCTGCTGAGGCATCTTTAGTTTGGGGGGCTGGAGAGAGCTCAGAGGTTAAGAGCACCGACTCACAACCATCTGTAAATGGGACCCCATGCCCTTTTCTAGTGTGTCTGAAGACAGGGACAGCGTACTCATAAACATGTAATAAATCTTTCAAAAAGTTGTTTTTTATTTTATGTTATATTTATAAGTGGTTTTGCCTGCGAGTCTGTAAGTACACTGCATGTGTGCCTAGTACCTGTGGAGCTAAAAGAGGATTATAGATCCCTGACACTGGAGTTAACAGAAGGCTGTAAGCAACCATGTAGGTGCTGGGAACTGAACCTGTGTCTTCCTCAGGAGAAGCAAGTGTTCCTGAGCCATCTCTCCTGTACCCATATTCTTTTCTAATATAACATTTTAAATTTTGTTTGGTAATTTTATATATTCAGACTGACCAACCCCCCAATTTCTCCTAATTTTATCCCCTCTTTTTTTCCCCCCCAGTAATCCACTAAATTCCAATTAGTGGTTCCCATGTGCACACGGGGTGGGGCCACCCACTGGAACTACACTCCTAAAGAAAACTTTACCACTCCTCCCCAATCTGAGATGGAATGCGGACTGGCTTGATCCTCTGCAGGTAACCACAGCTGTCAGGAGCTCAGAAGCACAATGGTCCTGTTATGTCTGGATGGCATGGTTTCATCTCAGTCTTCCTCAGTCTCTCGCTCTTACCGTCTTCCCACCCCGGGTGTTTCCTGAGCCTTATGGGAGGGGTCTAATATGGAGTTACTTTTTAATAGCTGAGCACGCTATAGACACTTTTTTCTCTGAACTTTGGCCAGTTATGAGTCTCTGCGTCAACCACTGTCCACCGCACAATGAAAGCTCTCTGATGAGGCCTGAAAGCTGACCCTAATCTATGTGCATTTAGAAAGCAGTTTGATATTGTGTCCATTTTGCAAGATAATAGCAGTAGGTTTACATGTAGATCCTATGAGGTACCTAGTCGTGGGCTCTTGGTCAGATTTACAGAACTAGGCAACCATGCATGCGTTTCCTTCTGTGGACCAGGCCTTAATGCCAATCAAAGCCTCCGGTTGCCCCATAACACTCGTGGTACTCACTTGTATCCATGGTCTATCTTGCCGGGATAGTTGCTATTGTACTGTTTTGTTTTGTTTTGTTTTTAAAGGGAGACTGTTAATGGCTTTTTTCTGCTAGAAGTGTGCCTGTGCATGTTCCTTCCACTGATATAAAAGCCAGAGAACAGGGAGGATGCTTCCAGGTATCAGTTTAGTTTTTCCAAATTCTGTCACCAATATATTGTCTTCGGCAATAGGATCTCACCACTGGATTCTGGTAAGCAACCCAGAGCAACCGGGAGTAGCCTGCATTGATTTTTTGAAGAGGTCTGAGGTCCCCTGACCAACAACTCAAGAAACAGTGTCACACACCTGACACAGAGCTTCTTGTGACTCCATTTAAATGTGCATGTGTACTTTTGTAAAACAATAGCTTTCCGCAGGGCTTTTGAAAAAAGGTCCCTAACCTAGTAATCCCCACCCCTCCAACTCACCCTCCCCTGTTTCCCATAGTCAAAACAAGTTTTACTGCTAATGTAAACAGGTAATTCGATTTGTATGTACCTAAGTAAATATTGGTGGGAAAGATAACTTTTATTATAAATGAGATCAAGGTCTAAAAATGGTTAAAGTGATTAAGAAAAAAAAATACATGTCCTGCACATTCTCCTGCAAGAAGCTGACCGCTGTGGAAAGGCTCTCATCAGTTAATCATGGGCAAGAAAAATGGGACATATTCCACAAGTCCCATTCTAAATCTCTTATGGTCTGGAAGGTTATCCATTCCCTGTAGTAAACCCAAAACAGAACACAGTCGATTCTGCACTCTAGAAAGACAGACAGCTCAACAGCTAGGGCCTTTCAGCACCCGGCCATGTCATACAGCCTGGGTCAGGATCAGAAGGTTACTTAATGAATGTAAAGGGTGCTAAGCGGTGCATTGGTTGCATTTTAGAGTTCTCTACCTTTGTTTTTACCTAAAGGACCACCTAAGGTAACAATGTCAGCACAATTGGTAGCTAAGAGATTGAAACATTCCAACCTGCAGGAAATTGCCTTCAGCAGACTTAAACAACTCAGAATAGCTTCCAGAAGCCCCCGGGGAGATCCCGGTGAGAACTGGTGAGATCCGCGAGGCCCTCCTTGCTAGAGGATAGCAATAAAAGCTAAGAGCCACTCTCAGAGAAGCCAAGATGCAAAGAAGACTCTTGAGACCTGACCAGTAAGTGGTTACTGCCTGCCTGGAGAGGCTCAGACCTGAGTTACCTGGAAAGGACATTCTCCAACCTGTTGAGCTGCCTGCAGGCTGTGTCTGTCACGTGCTCCAGGTTTCCTAGCTTTGTGAGCTGTCTGTCACTCATGCTGGCGTGGTCCTTGGAGAGTCAGCTGTCTCAAGTCATTTCTGCTAATGTAAGTTACCCCTCACCCACATTACTGTTAGTAACCACCCCACCCTAACCCCAACCACATGGTTCACCAAGTTGGACATCGATGGTATCCAAGGGTTAGGGTTTGATCTGTCTTAGGCCTCCTATCTGAGTAGATGTGTGTTTCATCTCCCCAGAAAAAGCTTTGTCACACAACAAACATTAATTTTCTCCATGTATGTGAATATCATAAGGCCAGGTTGGCCCTGAAGTGTTGGTCAGTCTCTATATGAGACAAGTTTCATTCCAAGCTTCCCAGTAGACATTATTATGGGGGAAATAGAAAAACCAAGATAATCAGCTTCAATTTTTTTTCCCTAAGAAACCAAAGCCTGGGTTTATTAAACTCCACTCAATGAAGCCTTTAATAATCAGCTCTCCACTCAGGCCTTACTCCCCTCACAGTGTCAGCTTTAAAACAGATCAGCAACTAGACAGCTTCCCTGTGCCTCCATCTCCACTTGGCAGGACCCCTCAATCCAAGATCAGCAGCCTGGAACCATAGGCTTTTCTCTACGGGTCCCATAGCCACGACAGAATATCCACACTAGGTTGCTTTGAGTGTGTTCTAACCTGGCTGCATTTAAAACAAGAGTAGTCTCTCGCCATGCTTTCTTCAACCACGCTGAACAGGCGGTTGCATAACCTGCCGGGACAAGTTGCAGAATGAGTCAGGACAGGACCAACCCCAGGAAAAATCGTGAATTAGGCAGTTTGACTTCAGCGCCACACCTACAGAACTACACACACCTCCTTGATCCCTTCCCATGGTATCATTAGCCCTGAGGGTCACCAGCATACCACAAGCCCCCCCCCTCCCCAGATTCCTGTCTCCCAGGCTGGCTTCTCATCCCTGAAACCGACTTCCCCACTTGCCTCTGCACTAATTAAAATTTACTGCTCCAGTATCTCTCTCCCTCAGGGTTTAAAGTGACAAAGACCTAATCTGATAATGTCGGTCCACATTAACATATGGAGAGAAAGCTAGAAGCTAAATCGAGTTTTAACCGTGACCTAAAGATAACACCTCTGCAGTTGAACTCCTTAGCAGCTTGCAGTGACAATCCCCCCCCCCCCCGCCAAGGAATGTGGGTGAGGAAAATATTGGGGAGCTGGTACAGGCCTCAGCACTGGCAGGCCAAGTGGAAACGGAGGGACCACGTGAGCCAAACATGTGGCTAGCACTAATCTGAAGATGAACAATCCCTGATCAAGGTGGCAAGTGAGAGACAAACGCAAGAATTAAGTATTGAAAAGGAGCTTGGGGTCCATAGAAGGTTGAACTTGTGCCACAATTAAATTTTTCTTTCACAGGGCTCACAAGTCCTAGGAACTACCAGGCGTTTTCCAACTTTTCTTCCTTAGAACAAAACTTACCTTCAAAAACCCTATCGTGTAAAACATTCATTCCCAAACCATCTGGCTTCTGTTGTCTGATGGTTTAACCCCCTCCTTTCAAGTTTACAAACAGTTCTCAGACAGATGCGTATCTCCTTTTGATCCTGCGGTATGTTTCCAATCTCGACGCGCTGATTTATTTCCTTCACTTTATGGTAGGAAAAGGAGGGTCAACGAAGGCACGCGTCTGGCCAGGATTTGAACCGGCCTTCTCAGCAGAGGGCTGTGTTCTTTTCACCTCTGAGCTGCCAGGCTGCCTCTCAGCCTTTAGATTTATCTGTGCCTTTGCTGTCATGTAACCCTTGCATCCTAGGGGGACTCTTGTGTTTTAAAGAGAGTTCAGCTACTCCCCAGAAGAAAATAGCCTGTGTATCCAGTGGCCCCGAGGGTACCTGTAGTCCTATCTGATTTCCATTACCGCCCCACCCCCTCAGGTAATTCTTCATTCCCTTGGAAGTGTGAGTACCTGCATCTCTCTCACAAAGTCTTTCCTGAGCTCTGGCGCTCCAATTACCTGCTCATGTTTGGGTGGCTTACTTATCTTGCCTCTGCTACTCACCTGGGCTGGGTTCCCATCACAGTTGTCTGTTTAGCAAGAAGGAACAATATGTTTCTGGGCTTAACAGGGAGAAAAACACGAACATAGCTAGTTGAAGCCAGAACACAAATGTTTCACACAGAGAAGAGCACAAGAAGCCAGCTAGGAAAAACTGGGCTGTTTTCAGATGTGGATGAACTCAGAATTCATTTCAGCCTTAAAAAAGAAAAAGAAAGAAAGAGCACCCAAGTGTGGGGGGGTGTGTTTCAAAGTGACCGATATTTAAATCACTCAGTCCTAACATTTTAGAGCGCTTGAGACCGCCTGTCTTTGTGGGTTTGTTGGAACATGTAGATGATTTCCGTAGAAGCAAAAGTTAATTGAGTGCAAAACGTCATATGGGCCTTGGGTTGTTTATTACTCAGATATCATGCTTGGGACACACAAAGTTCAGAATAGTTCATGCGGCATGGAAAGACCACCCTATAGCAGACCCCAACACTACATTCCAAGTACACGTAATGCTGGAAACAGAGAACTCCTTCCACACAGCTTTCCCTTGATGTCCACACGTATGTGCACACACGCATGATGCTAACAATAATAAGTAAGAAGTTTTGAATGAAAAAATAAAGTATAATTAAAAAAAGTCCACAAAAGTTTTAGAAGAAAACATGAGAGCCTATTTTTGGTAATGGGAAGTAAAATAGCTAGTAAGCACATAAAAGAAACTAAGATGACTCTGACTAACTCGCACTGTTACATTTCATTTCTCAGTCATGTTTCCTATCTAACGGCACTATCAGTCTCACTGTTGCATGGTCAGATGGGAGCATTCTTGCCTTGTCCCTGTCTGCACTGGGAATAAATACAGTGTTTCATTATAATGCACATTGCTGGCTTTGTTGTAAAACAGCTATTTTAAAAAATTATCTTTTCCAAAGTAAACTTTTTATTAAGAGTGCTGCTGGATATTACAAAAATTTTCAGCATCACTTGTCGTGTATACTATTTTTTCCTTTGACCTAGGAACATAGTCAATTATATAATTTTTTTTCTATTACTGGACACTTTCTATATACATAAAATAATTCCTCTTGGGGCTGGTGAGATGGCTCAGTGGTTAAGAGCACCGACTGCTCTTCATGAAGGTCCTGAGTTCAAATCCCAGCAACCACATAGTGGCTCACAACCATCGGTAACAAGATCTAACGCCCTCTTCCGGAGTGTCTGAAGACAGTTACAGTGTACTCACATATAATAAATAAATCTTTAAAAAAATAATTCCTCTTAAATGTGCCATATCACTCGTAAGATGGTTCATGGTCCTGTTTAGTATTTTCTTTGTTTTAAAAAATACAAACTACAGTATATTCAAACAGATTAGCTTGTAGGTTTCTCTTTTGTGTTTCTGGTTTTATTTTTAAGCAAGCCATTCAGCTTCTCCCAAACAGGGGATTACTATAGAAAAAAGCCTGAGGGCAGCCACCTGAAGTGGCTTCATGCAAAAGAAAAGGCTCACAACAGTATAGCTTGTCCTTTTTTTTTTTTTTTTTTTTTTTTTTTTTTTTTTTTTTTTTTTTTTTTTTTTTTTTTTTTTTTTTTTTTTTTTTTTTTTTTTTTTTTTTTTTTTTTTTTTTTTTTTTTTTTTTTTTTTTGTGGAAGTTTACAGCCACCATTCTCTCTGTACTGTTTCTACCTTCTTTCTGACAGATCACAAGCTATTGCTAGCTTTATGGATGATTTCTTTCTTTCCAATAAATGTATCAATTTTTCTTTCAGGGGCAAGCAGGCAAGTATTCCCTGTTTTTGTTCCTCTAAACAGGCCTCTCCCTATCTTACCTCCGAGATAAATGAGCCGGAACTTTCAAAACTGGGGGAAGGGCTACAAGTCTTCTCCGTCTCCACTCCCACAGGCCGGCCCTGCTCACTGTTGTTTTCGGACCTCCTGCTGCTCTCTAGTTTTCTGTGGTGGTTCCCCTTAGCTGCTCTCCCTCAATTTAGCTCCCTTCTTAAAGTCCAGATTAAGTTCCCTTCCTCCATTGGTATGCCTTTGCTGCTGTAGGAAACCTGGCTAAAGCTTTTGGTCCCAGTTTTCAGATTCTTCCTGGAGGGCTAGCTTTCTCCCTCAGACTCCATGTTTGACTCCTTGAAGACAGGGATTTGGATTTCTGCTCTCATTTTCCATGGAGTTAGAGAGATGCCATTCAGTGCGTACGTGCAAGGCATATTTGAAGACATCCATCACAGTTATTCATTTAGTAAATGAGATAATGAAAACTCAAAGAGTAGCCAAAGGTAAATCATTAATTAATTCCCTCATTCATCACACCTGTACCAAAGCCTCAGGGGGCTGGGGAACCTGGGATTGCAGTTTGCCTGGAGAAGCCAGACGAGCCTCTTCTCTCCATTTTGAGGAGATCCTTAAAGTAAATAAAGGTCCATATAGGATCTCAGACAAAATTAACCCTGTATGTGTTACTGAATGTATTAGTAATCTTATATAGTACCAAAGAGAACAATAGCAAAAAATCCTTTAAAACTCACATTACAAGATGCTATTCTGCTCGTGAATTCTGCAAGGCTTCCTTGCAAATAATTGAACTTAGAGTATTTTAGTTTGCAGGAAAGAAATCGCTATGAGGATACACCTTCGCCAAGCTGTTGTGTGTTTAAAGAAATTATTTATCAATTATGTGTTTTTATCGTAAAACTTTAAACGCTAGGGTTGCCAAGTTCACAAAATTTCAGGACAAAAATCTTGTTTTTCACGAAAACGCGAGTATTTCAGTTTTTCGGGGGATCTTTGAGACTGTGCTGTCGCAGCACACCTCTGAAAGTCTTTTCACAGCTGTGGGAACCTGGCGGATCCGACTTACTGCCCACACCATTTCTCGGTTGCTGTGTAGCTGGGGTAGCTGGCAGGGCGACGCTCCCTCTCTCCACCTTCTTTCATTGCCCGGGTCGCGCGGAGAGAATCAGGGAGCGAGGCTGCGAGGAGGGGGAGGGGCCGGCAGCCTCGCGTCTGTCACTCTCCGTCGCTCGCCTAGGAAAGTTCTAGGTCTGAAGTTTGGGGAGACCTCGAGGCTTCATCCTCAAGTCCGCGCAGTGGAGAGTGCACACAGCAGAACCCTGCCCTGGCGCCACCGACCCGAGCGCGGGGCTAAGCCAAAAGAAGAGTAAGGAGCCCGACCCAAGGCACCGGTTGTCATGACAACCGGGGCGCAGGTCTCCCCAGAGACTCGGTCCCAAGGGAGGAGGCGGGGCGGGGCTCCAGGCGGACCAATGGGGAGGAGCGGAGCAAAGGGTCCAGGACCTGCGGTCCTGTCCGCGCGCGGGCGGGGTTGAGTGACAGGGCAAGGGGCGGGGCCGGCGCGTCGGGCCGAGGAGGAGCTGCGGGCCGCGAGGAGCTGGGCCGGGCGCGCCGCGGCGAGGGTGACACACCATGGTCACAGTTCCCGTAGGTCTCCGCGCCGCTGCCGAGCAGCGTTCCCCGGTTCTCCCGTCCGCCTCAGCCTCCTGGGCAGCGCCGCGCGCGGGCGGCCGTCGCTGAGGCGCTGCGAAGTCGCGGCGGGCCGGCGGGAGCTCGGCGGGGGTCGCCGCCCGGCGATGCTGCTTCTGTCGCCGCCGACCCTCTCCGCGCACGCCCGAAGCAGCTCGGGGAAGAAGAGGCGGCGGCTCTCGGCGCCCGCGCGCTGCGCTCCAGTCGCCGCACCGGGGCTCCCCACGCGCCGGTAAGAAGCACGCGTGTCTGGGCCCGGGCAGTGGGATGTGCGAGCCTCTGGAACGTCCCTTCGGCTCCCCTCGGTTCGGATGGTGGCATCCCTGGTGCGCCGAGGGCGGCGAGCAAGAGCTGCTTGCAGTTTCACCCTGGCTGAGACCCCCGAGTGGGAGGGAGTGACGGGCTGTGGGTCACAGCGAGTGACGCTGCCCTGTGGAGCTGGTGCGGACAGCCTTGCGCCGAGCGCGCGGTGGGAAGGGCTCCCGGAGTCTGTTTCTAATTTCTGTAAATGATTGTGGACATGGTGTGGTTAGGAGCCGCCCAGAGGAATGTGTCTGTGTAAGGGCTCGGAGAAGGGGGTAGGGACGGGGACAGGCCCTAGTAAAGTTTGCTTCTCTCTGCTGCAGGCCAGCCTTTCTTTTTCCACTTTGCTCGATAACGTGAGCTCCGAGAGCTGCAAAGTTAAAAGTTAAGCCAAAGTCAAGGAACTTTGGAAATTTAATTTCCTTCTGTTGTGTATTGGAGAAGCAAGGATGGGGAGATACGGGAGCGAGTCACAGCAATGCAAGTTTCTTTCCTGTGTAAGACCGACACCTCCCCGTATTTGCAACTGATCTTTTCGACAACCTTCTGTCATTTTCGCTTAATTGCATCTTTGAAATAACAAACGCGGTGACTTCATAAGTAGCTGCCCGGAGCTGAGTTTACCTCTCCGAAAATGGGGCAATCGGGTTTGTTTTCAAGGCAGGACATACAGAAAATGTGGGACACCTGATTTGCAGGTTGAAGGACGCTGCTAACTAATTAGGAAGATTTTAAAAGGTCTATCTAGAGAGCTTATTAAAGGACGGGAAGAAAAAAAGTACCTATATTATGAAACAGGCGTTGGTATTTTCCAAAATTCTTGAACTGGGTTGGCAGGGCTGGGGTGAAAACCTGCTTCATTCTCATTGGCTGCCAGTAGTGGTGATGAGGTACAAGTTATTTTTCACTAGCATTTTTTTTAACTAAGTTCATGAAGATAGTGGCTCAATAAATTAATACACTGATAGGTAAGTACCGTATCATCCAGTCCCACATGTGTTTTGCAGTGTTTTTGGAACATGTTCTAAATTTGATGGTCTCCAGGTTTCCTGGAAGTACCTGTGGGGAGAAGGGAGACAGCTATTAGAATTTAAAGGTAGAAACTATTAAGGCTTCATTAAGAAGGGTACATTTTATGGTGTCTTTCACTTTCAACGTTAGAGAACTGTGGCCCCTTTCTACCATTGTGGAGATTTATCTTTGGATTTACACTGTTCCACCAACACTTTCCTAGTGGTAGCCAAGCCCCCTCCCCTGCCTTTTGAGGCTGATTATCAACATCCAAAAATAAACAGTTTTCATGATGCCTATAAACACACACACACACACACACACTAAAACCAGGGTCAGTTTGAAGGGCAGATTTGAATACCACAATAGGGTGTCAGAAGTTGTAAAACTTGTTTTATCTTCTTTTTTGTTTGTTTTTAGAGATGACTCTTTTTTTTTTTTTAAGATTTATTTTATTTATTATATGTGAGTACACTGTAGCTGTCTTCAGACACTCCAGAAGAGGGAGCCAGATCTCGTTACAGATGGTTGTGAGCCACCATGTGGATGGTGGGATTTGAACTTATCACCTTCGGAAGAGCAGTCAGGTGCTCTTACCCACTGAGCCATCTCACCAGCCCCTAGAGATGACTCTTAAATGCAGGATTTCACCAGGAGAATTGGCTAGCCATTTGTTTTGGGGTATTTGATAGGTGTACATGGGGGAGGGAAATTGTGTGTGGAGGGGAGCCAGGACCTTATGCAGGCTAGGTGGGTGCTCCCACCCCAGAGCTGCATACCCCGCCGCTAGGTGTTTTTCTCTCTGAGCTTATCTTTTTTTTTGTTTTTTGTTTTTTTCATGTATGTGGGTATACTGCAGCTGTCTTCAGACACACCAGAAGAGGGCATCAGGTCCCATTACAGATGGTTATGAGCTGCCATGTGGTTGCTGGGAATTGAACTCAGGACCTCTGGAAGAGCAGTCAGTGCTCTTATCTGCTGAGCCATCTCTCTGGCCCTTTTGGTTTTTTCAAGACAGGGTTTCTCTGTATAGCCCTGGCTGTCCTGGAACTCACTTTGTAGACCAGGCTGGCCTCGAACTCAGAAATCTGTCTGCCTCTGCCTCCCGAGTGCTGGAATTAAAGGCGTGCGCCACTATGCCCAGCTGAGCTTATCTTTTATTTAAGAGAAATGAGTCTAGCCATGTTTCACCTTTAACAGATTAAGAACCGGGCAGGTGAGCAGTGTTTCGGACTTAAATAGCTGACTGCTTTTACATCATATCTTCTTGCCTAGTCCCAAATCTAATGGAGAAAGGGAGTATCTGGAGAAACTTCGACATATTGATCCTTTTTTTCTTCCCCCATTTCTTTCTGCCATTAAAAAAAAAAAAAAAAAAAGATGTGAATCCCCTTTACAGTGTAATCAGATATTTAATCATCTTTAGGGTGAAGTGAAACACAACCATACCTCAGGCCAGTACATTTGTCAGCTCTTACTCTGTAGTGTGTTTTGGGAAGTCAGTATCTCTCTTCAGAACAGTGAGCCATTATCAAGCCTCTGGTGAACCCAGGGCTGCCTCGAGCTCCTGTCACTTTAAAAGGCCCAGGGAAGGAGGAAGAACTCTGCAGCTTAGGGTAGGGAGCTCTTCAGTACTGGGAAAGGTGGAATATTTGCAGTTCAGCTCCGGGTTCTCACTACCCCATCCCTCCTCCTTCCCTGCACATTTTTCTCCAGTTAAAACTTAAAGTGGGTCTTGCACACAGGAACTGTGTTTTTGTTTTTGTTTTTGTTTTGTTTTTTTGGTTTTTCGAGACAGGGTTTCTCTGTATAGCCCTGGCTGTCCTGGATCTCACTTTGTAGACCAGGCTGGCCTCGAACTCAGAAATCCGCCTGCCTCTGCCTCCCAAGTGCTGGGATTAAAGGCGTGCGCCTCTATGCCCGGCCAGGAATTGTATTATTAAAAGATAGTTTTCATCAGTAAGTGGATATCTAATTTAAAAAAAAAAAGATTTATTTTTATGTATATGACTACACATTAGCTGTCTTCAGAAACACACCAGAAGAGTGTGTTGGACACCATTACGGATGGTTGTGAGCCACCGTGTGGTTGCTGGGATTTGAACTCAGGACCTTCTGAAGAGCAATCGGTGCTCTTAGCTGCTGAGCCATCTCTCCAGCCCAGATATCTGATTTTTTTTTTTTTTTGGACAGGGTTCCTCTGTGTAGCCCTGGCTGTCCTGGAACTCACTCTGAGGACCAGGCTGGCCTTGAACTCAGAAATCCGCCTGCCTCTGCCTCACAAGTGCTGGGACTATATGCGTGCGTCACCACGCCCGGCTCAGATATCTGATTTTTAATGAGCTAAATTAAAGTTGTAAGTTTTGTGTATTATAACAGAATTGTGGGCAGTCTACTTTGGGAGAAGGGGGAAAGTGAATGTTTTTAAAGAACCTCTGCTTGTTTTGTTTTGAGACAGGCTCTCTGCAGAGCCCCTGCTGTTCTGAGACTCATTGTATAGATCTGGCCAGCCTGGAATTGACAGCTTTTGGCAGCCTTTGTCTCCTGAGTGCTGGGATTAAAGGTGTGCACCACCACGCCCTGTTCTCGAGCTTTCTATTCTGGTGTCATGAGCAACTTCTCTCTTCTGCCCACCCCCATTCCTGAATACTTGGCCATCACCTATAGCTTGTGAAGCCGCAGGAAAACAATCATTTAGTTATTTACAAAATCCAAAACAAAACAAGACAGTATCTCCTAAACCATTTGCAAAATCCAACAAAACAAAATAGTAACTCCTAAGCCATATCATATAAGCCACATCTTGTAGATGTGGCCCTTAGACTTAACGTGTTTTCCCTTTGCTGTCCGATAAAAGAGGAGCTGGCTAGTTACTTGTTTAAATGCTTGATGGAAGAAACTCCTTTTCTATGGTTTGTGTGAGTGTTTTCAGGCAGCTGGAGCAGAGCTTGCTGAGTACTCCACAGCAGTGCCTAGCTGTCTGGCAGAGTTATCCAAATGCCAGAGACCTTCTGAAGTCTACATCTGTCAGCTGTCAATAATTTAAGAGTCTACTCTCAGCTTAACTTGAAGATGAAATTAAGTTTATGTGCAGACGGGGTCAAGTGCAAGTGGACATAGTCTTGTTTAGCCTGTTGGCCTCCATGTTACCCTCTTACAGAATTAAATAGCATGAAGCTGGTCACTGTCTCCTTGGGACCTCTGAACGTCGAGAGTAGCGGTTCCAAACCTTCCTAAGGCCATGACCCTTTAAGACAGTTGAAGTGATTCTAAATCATAAAATTATTTCATTGTTACCTCATAACTAATTTTGCTACTGTTATGAATTACAATGTAAATATAAGCAGGATATCATATATGTGACAACCCCCTCCAAGGGGGTCTGAGACCCACACACAGGTTGAGAACTGCTGGTCTAGACTGTAAATCATTGAACATCATCAGCATCGTTTGTTTCGTTTTTTTACTTGAATGTAGGTTGTCAAAGGCCACAGTGTCTACCTCATGAGCACCTATGTTTGATTTCTAGCATAGTGGTACCCAGCTGTGCTGTACCTTAGAGTCACTTAGATTTTAATACTTTGTATGCTCAGACATTAGCCCATATTAAAATAAAACAGTCCTTAGGGTAAGGTCCAGGCACCCGATTACACCTCTCCAATACCTTGGAAACCAGTGCTCTGGCCTCATCTACACAGTGTAGAAAATCTGATTCTCGTAAAGGCTGCAGGATTTTAGTGCCACGGTCTTCTCTGTGTATGATTATGCTATGCTCGTTCATGAGAGCGCCTGCACGCATGTGTATTGCCTCCGAGTCGGTTTTCCTCCGATTTATCATTTAAGCTGTGTGCAGTCCTATTTACTGTCTTCTCCAGTGCTGGGGGAACGCCTGGAGGCCTGCTCATGTCAGGAAGCATGCTACCACTGATGCTACATTGACTCCACTCCCAGCCTTGGAATGCTAGGTTTTAACATTGCTTTCATCTCTGTGTATGAGTGAATACTTTGCCTGCATGTATGTATGTGTACCATGTTTGGATCTGGTCCATGGAGTCCAGATAGAGACCCTGGATACCATGAAACAGGGATTCCAGACACTTGCAAACTTCCACATGAGTGCTGAGCACTGAGCCTGTTTCCTCTGCGAGAGCAAGAAGTGCTGTAACCACTGAGCCACCTCTCTAGCCCTCCAAGATTGTTCCCTTTAAAAAAGGGGTAAATGCCATCCATATCCCTGTCGTTTTATTAATATATCTTGTTCACTGACCATTGCACTGGGGTATATAATGTGTTCCAGTTACGATCTCCTCAGCTCTGATCTCCCTCCCACACCTGCCAGTCTCTTTCCCATATTTGTGACTTTTTGTTTTGTATCGCACAGAGTTTAAGCAGGGCTGTCCATGTGACCACAGGTTTTCAGCTCTCCACGGGAGCCTGGTGTGCTCGCAGTGACCGTGTCACCACTGCTCTCTCCGGCTTGCCACATGTTTCAACTTGACTACATCTGGAACTAACTAACCCAAGTAGCTGGACACACCTTTAAGGGATTTTTCCCCCCTAATTAAATCATTTTTAAGTGGGAAGACCCCCTTGTAACCCAGATCTTTCGGGTGAGAAGATCCACCTTTCATATAGGTCACATGTTCTGCTGACAGCCTATATCAAGGACGTGGCCAACAGGAGTGTTTTCTCTTTGCTTGCTTGCTGTTGTACTCGCTGGGAAGTCTATTCCTTCACTAGCATTGGAACCTACTGTAGACTGGTGTATACTGAAGACCAGCTAAGACATTCGACCTCATAGACTGAGGAACTTCTGGATTCTGAGACCTTTCTTTGGTGGACACCATTGTTGGATTAGCTGGACCACAGCCTGTAAGCCATTCTAATAAATCCTTCATGTGTGTTTGTGTGTGTGTATAATGTGTGTATGTGTGTGTATGTGTATATATGTATACATTTCCCACCTGTAAGTTCTGTGCCTCTAGAGAACCATGCCTAATAGTTTTCCAGTAAGCAACAGGGCTGTGGTACTCCTTCCTCACCCCCCACTGACTGTTGGTGGATGCAGTTTGTATAGGCCTGGTAGTCAGGCTTAAAAAACAGCCTTGTGTAGTAGCTCTCCTTATCTTCTAGATTTCACATTCTTTGTCTCCTGTTATGCAATGTTCCTTGAGCCCTAGAAGGGTGGGGTAATTGTTTAGGCTGAGTCCTCAGGTGGCCTTTATTATCAGCATCTTATGCAGCCATAGGTTTGTGCATTACTTTCCTTTCATTGCAAAAAAGAAATGACATCTGAATGAGAATGTCCTTGTATGCTCAGATGTTTGAGTATGTGCTTTCCTTTGGAGGTGACCTTGCTGGAGGAAGCAGGTGTGTGTGTGGGTTATCCTTGAGGTTTCAAAGCCTTGTTCCATTGCTAGGGCTTCCCCTCTGCTTCTGCTTATGATTCAAGACATGGTCCCTCAGCACACTGCTCCAGCCTCCATGCCTGCTGCCTTTGGCGAGATGGACTGACTCCCTCTCTTTCTGCAGTCGTAAGCGAAAATAAACTGTTAAGCTGCTGTGGCCTCCACAGTGTCTTGTCACAGCAATAGAAAAGTCACTGATACAGAGCCTTCTTCTGATTAAGGGTAAATGGCCTATGTTTGTAGATATAAACATTAATATTTAGAATGTGATTTGAAGGTATTAATTCAACCAAGCAGCAGTCCAAGGTTCCCTCACAGGCCTTAAGACCTCCATCATCATTGGTTTGTGCACTGGGTGTACATAGAGTCCTAGGGCATGGATTCGCTCTTGTGGAAGAGGCCTCAAGTGCAGTCATTAAGCAGTCATCCATAACAACTGCACCACTCTTGCTTCAGTGGGTATATCTTGCCTGGTACCTACCAGGCCGTTATTGTACTGCCTGAGGTTGTACTGGATATGACCGCTAATGATGCTCTTATTCCCCAGTAGCCTGTGTACACACAACACCATGCAGCTCTATGAAAACCAGCTGCAGGGAGAAAGCTACTAGCTCAGTTCCAGCTTGATGTCTCCGTAGCTTACATCCAAGGTGTGTACTTGCCTCATCCGTAGGTTCTTAGGAACTAGTTCTGGTGAGTAACTTTCCTAGTGAGCTCTTTTTCTTTTCTTTTTTTTTTTTCTGGTTTGGTTTTTTCAGACAGAGTTTCTCTGTGTTCCCCTGGCTATCCTGGAACTCACTCTGTAGACCAGGCTGGCCTTGAACTCAGAAATCCGCCTGCTTCTGCCTCCCGAGTGCTGGGATTAAAGGCGTGCGCCACCACACCCAGCTTTTTTTTTTTTTTTTTTTTTCTTTTTCCCCTGAGACAGGGTTTCTCTGTGTAGCCCTGGCTGTCCTGGAACTCACTTTGTAGACCAGGCTGGCCTCCAACTCAGAAATCCACCTGCCTCTGCCTCTCGAGTGCTGGGATTAAAGGCGTGCTACACCACGCCCGGCTAGTGAGCTCTTTCTTGCTGTGGTATAACACATTGACCAACAAAACCACGTTGGAGGAAGGGGTTTATTTGACTTAGACTTTCATAGTTCATCATTGAGGGAAGTCGAGGCAGGACTGAAGCAGAGGCCACAAAGGAAGGTTGCTTATTAGCTTGTTCAGCAGCTTTTTAATACATCTCAGGGCCACCTGCCCAGGATGGTACCACCCCCCCCCCCCCCCCCCCCCCCCCCCCCCCCCCCCCCCCCCCCCCCCCCCCCCCCCCCCCCCCCCCCCCCCCCCCCCCCCCCCGTGGGCCCTCCTACAGGATTATTTATGAAGACATGCCCACAGGTCAGATCCTCGATAGAGATACACTCTTCCCAGGTGACTCCAACTTGGGTTAAGTTGACAAAAATTAACCAGTGTGGTAACCAAGAGGAATGGCAAGTATCTACTGCTTCCGGGAGCTTTTGGGACCCACTGAGGTATCCTACATTTGGCACTGGGTAGTTTTAGTGACTTTTTACCTAGAACTAGCATTGATTTGGTTCTTTCTGTTGCCTTCAAACTGTCTGTTTTTAAATTGGGTTTCCAGACAGCAGGTTACTGAATGGTTTTCCATGTCCCTTTGTTTTGGTTAACCCTCCCAATCCTTCAGTTTCTCTGCTTGACTCTTCCCACAGTGTTTTCTCTCTCCCCTCATCTCACCTGCTACTTCTGTGACTCTCGCTGAAGGCAATTCTCCACAGCACACATGCTGGTCACCAGCGTTACCTCTTCCCACTGTGCCTAGTTCTAAAATGGTTTTCTGAGTGCTCCAAATCCAACTGAATAGCTTAATTCCTCTCAGATGCTAAGCTTCACATGTGGAAATGCAATGTCCCAAACCCCCAAAATAGAAACAGTCTTCATTCTGCCTCCAGCGTTGGGAACAGGCAACAGTTTAGAGATTTTCCTTTTGAAGGAATCTTTCTCTTCTCTTCTCTTCTCTTCTCTTCTCTTCTCTTCTCTTCTCTTCTCTTCTCTTCTCTTCTCTTCTCTTCTCTTCTCTTCTCTTCTCTTCTCTTCTCTTCTCTCTCTCTCTCTCTCCCCTCTAATTATGCCCAGGAAGACTCTTAGTCATCAAATGCCATTATCAGATTTTTAAAAGGAAACTCTTACTTGGTATTAACATGAGCACACAGATTCACAGATTTAAGAGTGACTTTGTACCTCATCTCCAAAGCCTTCCCTTTAGAGAAAAAGGATTCCCAAAGGATTTTAGGAAGTTGGAAGCTGACACCAAACCTTTGAGTTTAATGGTGACTGCCACGTGTCCCCTGCCAATGCCCAGTTTGAAAGAAGTGGTTTCATTCACCTTCCTGCACATATACTTGGGACACCTAGAAGGATGGCCTTTGTCAAGGTTTCATTGTTTTAATGTGATCTTAGTATAAATGAAAATATACTAAAACTCTGCTGTCTTGGTAGGCCATTCTTTTTTTCATATACTCTTTACTGCTCCACAGGTGATACAGTGTTGCACACAGAATATGGGGTCCCACAGATAACTGTAGTTTTGTTTACAGTGCAGCCCACGATGGCTACAGATTCAGTATAGATCCTTGATTGACCTTCAACTGGTGATCCACTTGTCTCAGCGATGGGGCTGCAGTGTAAATACACCACAAGTCCCATTAGAGCAGAGGCACTTGAAGTTGCATCATTTTGCTTTGTGCTTTGTTGAAAAGATGATATGGGACTTATTTAAAATAAGAGATTTTTTTTTTTTTCGAGACAGGGTTTCTCTGTGTAGCCCTGGCTGTCCTGGAACTCACTTTGTAGACCAGGCTGGCCTCGAACTCAGAAATCTGCCTGCCTCTGCCTCCCAATAAGAGAACTTTTTAAAGAAGGGTGGTTCCCCTTGTTACTGTGTTGTTTTCCCTTCTAGAGAAGTAGAACTTGGAGATACTTCAGCTATCCACTGAAGTAAATAGTGTTTAAAACGTTTACCTGAACTGTCCTGGAACTCACTCTGTAGACCAGGCTGGCCTCGAACTCAGAAATCCTCCTGCCTCTGCCTCCCAAGTCCTGGGATCAAGGCGTGCGCCACCATGCCTGGCTACTGTTTTATTTTTATGCTGCTTTTGATGTATAGCTTAAGAAATGAGTTTATGGCAAGGATTCATGTGCAATATATCTGTTTTCTCAGATTATAAAAATTTGTCAAAGCCTTAAAAATCCCCCTTTTTCTGTAATTCATCTAATAAGTTGGAAATAGCAGCCTTTTTAAATCTTAAAAAAAATTAATAAAGCAATTCAGTAACTGTAAAGGAAACCTTAGTTCAGGGATTCAGATCTAAACAAACCACACTGTGATCTGGAGTTCAGCCTGGCTAGGTGGGTGTCCTGTGTAAAAATGAGTGACAAGTATGACCATATAGTTCCCAGTAATGCCAGTTATATCTCAGGCCAGTGTATTCTCCTGTGTTTATGTTTATAGCACAGAATTTCTAGAGTCACAGTAATTAAATGTCCATCCAGGGATTTCAAATAGATCCTCAATATTAAGGTACAAGTAGGAATTTACTTGAACTTTTTTTTTTTTTTTTTTTTGAGACTGTGTCTCTGTAGGCCTGGTTGTCCTGGAACAAAAAAAAAAATGTATGGTCCAAGTTGGCCTTGAACTCACTGAGATCATCCTACCTCTGCTTTCAGAGTGCTTAGATTAAAGGCGTGTGTGCTACCATGCCTAGCTACTTAAACTTTTTTTTTTTTGGTTTTTCAAGACAGGGTTTCTCTGTATAGCCCTGGCTGTCCTGGAACTCACTTTGTTAGACCAGGCTGGCCTTGAACTCAGAAATCCGTCTGCCTCTGCCTCCCGAGTGCTGGGATTAAAGGCGTGCGCCACCACACTCTACTTAAACTTTTAAACAAAGTATTTTAATGTTGTTTCATAATATGTCACACTCAGTATACAATAACTACGAAGTAAATGCAACGATTTTAAAGATTTATTTATTTTATTTATGAGTACACTGCAGCTGTCTTCAGACACAGCAGAAGTGGGCATCAGACCCCATTACAGAGCCACCATGTGGTTGCTGGGAATTGAACTCGGGACCTCTGGAAGAGCAGTCAGTGCTCTTAACCGCTGAGCCATCTCTTCTAACCCAGTGCAGCAATTTGAAATAACATTTTCTGTAAATCTTTCCTGAAATTTACTTGAGCTGGGTGTGGTGGCGCACGCCTTTAATCCCAGCACTCGGGAGGCAGAGGCAGGTGGATTTCTGAGTTCGAGGCCAGCCTGAAGTAAGACAGTTCAGATGTAATTCATAAAGACTACATTGGGATAGGGGTATTGTCCTTCTGCCCAAGTGGGTGCTAGACAACACTGCTGTGGATGGGTGGCTCAGAGTTCTCTAGAGCAGTGGCTGTGCTGTGTAAGGTGGGCCTTAGCTAGCGATGCAGTGTTCTCACAGTGCTCTGCTGTTCAGTGGTCCCTTGCTCATGGTCTGCTGTTCCTGTTAGGTACCCCACCAGTCTGCTGATACACAGGAATGCTCTTACTGCTCCCGCTCCAGGTACTTCCTGTGCTCACTCAAGATCCTTTTCAGTGAACGACTTGTGCTATTGCATACGGCAGTGAGAAACTCCAGTGGGTAGCTAATACAAGAAGCCCAATGTAATAATGAGCTATGCTTGACTGGGATTTTTCTTTATTAATCACAGAATCTGGACATAATCCTTTGGAGCTGGTTTGGCAGCTTCTGAAGATGTCATTGACTCTCTAGACATCTGCTTTCCTTCTCCATTTCTGTACTGCAAAGGTTTCATCTTATATCATGGTTGGTTGCAAAATGGCTGCCAGCATGCTACTCGAAATGTCAACCTTGCAGGCAGATATCATTCGGATGAAGTGGGGAATCTTACATAGCATGCCTTTCTTCATCCAATGACTTCCATTCTTTTGGAGACTTCAACTTGTTAGGGAAACTGAGAGTCGTAGGTTTTTTGGGTAAACATTTGGTTGTCCTAAAACAAATTATAGTAGATATTGGGAATCCAATTACTGTTCTCTCTGGACTCTGCATCCTGTGTGTCTGTGTTTTGTTTTTGAGAGGGATCATCTTGTAGCCCAGGCTTGCCTTGAAGTCTTTGATCTTTGTTATCTCACCAGAGCTAGGATTACATTTGTGGAACCACACAGGACTTATGGGGGGGGGACCTTGAACACTGCACATATTCCTTGAGGAGTCTAGCTTATGACTGTAAGGCCATTTGGCCTTTGTCTTTTGTATTATTTGGTATCTCATTCTTGGAAATGTATCATTCATGCATGTATCCGATCAGTCAGCACTTGGCCTACTACTGACCCACTAAGATGAGTTAGTGCTAACATTTTAAGGTCAGTGTCTATTTGTAGCCATTCATAAATGTTTAGTTCTCGTGGAAATGGAATCCGCTTATTCACACTCAGAGGGAAGTTAGGAAGCAGGGCAGGCAGAGTTTACATTTTTGAGTTTAGGTAGTCCTCAGTTTGAGCTTTAGCTTTTAGCAGAGTGATTTTGGTTAATTGTTTCTGAATTTGTTTTATAAAGTAGAAAGCATAGTATCTACTTGATAAAGTTCTGTAAGCTTTAGTTTTGAGTGACAAATTTATAAATGTTTGGCCAAGCCTACCAGTTGAGTTTGTAAGAGATCTTTGCTGTCATTTCATTCTTCTGTATGCCTGAGGAAATCGAAGCCTAAGGAACATGGCCACCGAGCTGAGCCACGGCCTGGGTTATCTCTCCATCACCCAGGGTTTAGATCTGGTTTACTGAGTTCTGAGCAGGCCTGCCTGTGCTTTTGCTATCAGATTGGTTTTTTTCCTGTGAGTTTCTTTACTGCATGCCTGTTGTGCCTAAGCTACTTTAGGATGAAAAAGGAGACAAGATGTGTGAACCTTTGAAAATGGGACATGAGGCCTTCAGGCATGAGAAAACCCCGCTCACAGAATCCTAAGCTAATCCTGTAGCTAAGACAGCAACAGTTGTAAATGGTTCTGTAAATCATTGTTCCTTATGTAATCAGTTTACAAGACTGAAGACTTTGATTGGCTACTTTGTGTTTAAGACTATTTTATTTTGAGAAATACTGGAAAAAGAAAGAGAGGGTGGAGGGAGGGAGGAGAATGAGAGAGAAGAAAAGAAAAAGATGGCTTTCACCCCAGAACTCAAAAGTCTAGGTTTTTTGGTTTTTTTTTTTTTTTGCAAAGAAAAGATAGGAAACCATTGTTTATTGTGCAATAGTGAGCACAATAAAAGTTCTCACAAATAAAGCGTGGGCTGACGAGGAGAGAGGACTCACGTGGGAAGGGGAGCTTGTGGCCCTTGAGAACACCACTAGCCGCCTTGGAAAGATCTTGCTATGTCCTAGAGCAAGGCGAGAGAATGTGGGAGAAAGGAAGTGTCAGGCCGGAAGTGCTGTGGGGTGTGGGGTGGGGCAGGGGCGCTTGAGAAAGTGGAGAAAGGGAGAGGGCGGAAAAGGCCAGACCCTGGTTAAAGACCAGAGAAGTCTAATGCCGGTGCCTTGGGGAGTCAGCGATTCCCTGCCCGCGCCGCCTGCCAGTGAGGTCAGAGGGGAGACAAAGGACTAAAGGGAGAGTCTCATCCCTGAGCCTAGAGGGAGGAAGCAGTGAATGAGGCTGCACTGCGTGCCCTGAGGAGAGTTGAATGATCTGGGAGACTGCAGAAGATAAGAACACTCACTATTCCTTCTTATCAAGGAAGTGCTAGAAGAACAGATTCTGAGAGATTTCGAGGAGCAGAAAGACTAAGAAAGGCTCCTGTCCTGCCCCCCACCCCCACCCCCATCCCCCAGGCTCTGTCTGGAAGGAAAGGAGTGAGGTTTAGGTATTCCTGTAATCAGGACAGCTTTCCCCTGTGAATGAAGGGAAGGTGCAAAGTGGAAAGCGCTTTATCCAGCACTTTGTAAACTTACACAGTAAGCCAGCTATCGACTGGATTAAATTTATTTAACCCTGTTCTGTCTGCCAGTTGTTAGAACAGATCAAATGTGTGAGGTATTTGCTTCGTTGAAAATGCTTGGTGATAAATTGCCGCTTAATTCACTTAATTTAGGCCCAGAGCTTGTGTTTCACATGAGCCAGACAAGCTGTAAATTCAGAAACAGTTTAAATGAAGACAAATCCCGTCCTGTTGTCCAGCGTTCTGCTATCGTAGCTGGGTTTAATTTGCCATTAGAGCAGTTATGCTGTCAGCCCGTGTGCTTATTTATTGACAATGATAATCACTAGGATTCAAGTCTTAAAAACAATTGGTAATGCTTTCTGAAAATTGTTTTGACTACAAGAGAGTTTTCCGCCCTCTTGGAGATTAACATTGTCCTTGGTGTGTGTTTTCTAAAAGTTTTGAAGTGAATCCTAACTTTCAGTCTTAATCTAGTTAAATGTTGTATCTGGTACATCATTAAATATGAGTCAATAAACACTTGATGTTTACTTTTTTTTTTTTTTTTTTTTGAGACAGGGTTTCTCTGTGTAGCCCTGGCTGTCCTGGAACTCACTTTGTAAACCAGGCTGGCCTCGAACTCAGAAATCCGCCAGCCTCTGCCTCCCAAGTGCTGGGATTAGCATTTTTCTTTGTCAGGGAACCTGTAGGACATTTTCTTGACTAATGATTGGCATGGGTGGTGCCATCCTTGAGCAGGTTGTCATTGGTGGTATTAGAAAGCAGGCTGAGCAAGCCTTGGAGAGAAAGTTGGTAGTCATAGTCTGCCATGGTCTCTGTTTCAGTTCTGCCTCCAGGTTTCTTCCTTGAGTTCCTGATTTGGCTTCTCCTGGATGATTGACCAATCTGTAAACCCCCTCCCCTACCCCACTCAAGTTGCTTTTGGTCCTGGCATTTTATCAGAGCAATAGAAACCATACTAAGATACTGCCATCAATCCTATTTTATAGATGAGAACATGGGCTCAGAAATACTTAATTAGCCCCCACAGGTCACACTGCACATTGATAGGGATCTGAACCCAGGTCTCTCTGATTCTCCAGTCAAATATCTTTTCCATAATTTCTCATGTAATTAGTGACTTGAACCATGTGATGGAATAGGGTCAGAAAGTGATCTCAAAATTTGCAGAGATGGGCGGGATCTGGGCACTCTAGCTTAAAACCTACCTTTATACAACATTCCACCAGAGTGTCTGTTGTGTGCTTTTCAAGGTCTTGACCCATTAATATGTCATGTGTAGTCGCAGCATTGAGTGCCTACAAAGCTAGGAAAGAAAGAAGCTCGTAAAGAGGTTGTGAGAATGGTAGATATCCATGTGCTCCTTACAGTGCTTGTCAACAGTGATATAAAATTAGGAACAACATAGTGTGCTTACAGGAAAGGAACAGTGGGAGAGTCTTTAATTCTTACGTGTATTCTTGTGATTAGCAAGAATTTGTAATAAGGAATTTTGCTTACATGAAAAGTTTCACACAAAGGTTAGAAACTGGGGGAGATACCCAAAAACGGTGATTGTGTAAGAGAATATTAGATTGTGAAGAATCTATTGAATTGAGAAACGGATTATAATATTTGACCTGAAGATTCCTTTTAATTGTGAAGTAGGTTAATTGATTCCCCTGTATTGTATGATTCAGGCAAAGTCTTTTACTATGTAAACAAGAAGTACCTGAGGCTGGCTGACTGCATTACAAAGAAGTTTAGATGATAATATTATCAACGGCTTCTGAAATACTCTGCTTAATGTAAAAGTTTCATCCCTGAGAGCGATTTATCGCACATGGTTCTGTTGTCTTCCTTCTTACAGATAACGGAAATTTCGGTGTTACTACTAATTTATGCAAAGCAATACAGAAAGTAGTTGGGAAAGCCTACACTGTCTACACAGCCTGGTTCCAAACCTGGACACATGAATACTGCCCAATAAGTATTTCAAGGGAAAACCATCTCTGGCTGGGTTGGGGGCTGGAGATAATGAACTTAGAAAGACACACCTGTTAGCTTTGGCGGGCTCCACACTGGGCAGGCACTCCATGCATCTGAAATGGTCTCTGGGGTGTTTGGCAGCTGTTGCTGACGACAGGCTTCCTTTCCTTTTGAGTCAGCTCTTTCAGGGAGCGCGTGTTCTTACTTTGCTCTTTGTTGGATGGAGAGGTGGGGTTTGCATGTAGAGTTCTTGTTCCTGATCTCTCGTAACCGTCCCCTTTGGTCTTTTTCTACCTTTCATTTTCGTTCTTAGGAATCATGTACACAGGCAGCAAGTTCACACGATCACGTGACTCTCTCCTAAGACAACTCGGTTGGTGTCGGCAGGAGGGCGGGAGGGCAGGGACCATGTAGACTTAAGTAAGAGCAGCAGATGTTTATTCTGCAGCATCTGACCTGTAGGCATCTGTAGAGTAAGAAACCTGTGCCCCAGTGACAGAATCTGTCACCTTCCTCCTTTACACCTAGGTCCCTCCCCCAGGTGACTTTGTCCATCCCTCTTTCCCCTGGTTGTCTGTCACCTGACAGTAAATATGTAGCTGCTGGAAAGAATTTCTGCATAGGAAGCCTTCCATCCTTTTTGTTTTTTTCATGGAATAGCATATACTTCTTTTTTCCCCCCTCACATTACCTAATTAGTCAATTTCTGACACTTTTGAACTATTACCACTACTCCCCACACCACCCCCCCCCACCCCACACCAACTGCAGCATTTAAATTGGAAGATTTCCTTATAATGGTGTTGCTAAATACTGTATAAAACTGAAGCTGGATACTTTTATCTGAATTTCCTTATAGAGGATTAGGGAGCAAAACTCACCAATTCTCTGTAGTCTCACCTGGCTGGCCTGGAACTTGCTATATAAACCAGACCCAGGTTTTACAGAGATCTGCCTGCCTCTGCTGGTGTGCTGGGACTAAAGGCATACATGCCACATCCTGGCTTTATATTTTTGAATTTAAAAACTAAAATTATTATTATTGGTGTGGTTATGGTGCATGTGTGCATGCATGCCTGTGTGTGTGTGCTTACTTGCCACCGTGCGCATGTTGAAATCAGACGGCAAATTTAGGTAGTTGACTCTCTCCTTCCACAGGGGATTCTGGGGACCATACTCAGGTCACAGGGCCTGCACAGTAGCACCTTTACACCAGCCCCGCAATTTCTAAAGCCATGTTTGTTTTCCTGCTTTTGTTGGTTTAAGCGCGAGGAACAATACTGGAGACTATGCACTTCTTATTGTGTGCCTCAGGTTCAGAGTCTTCCCTGCTTAAATAACAGTGCATTGAAAAGGACACATCTCAAGGTAGTTTGCTGGTAACATCATGTCAGCTTTTTCTAAGTACTCTCCATTGTGAACCTTCCAAACAGCCCCTATGTTTCCAACTATAAGCCACATCTAACTTGCCTTTTCTGTTTAAACACTTGAGAATACTTCCTGCAGTCAGAAAGCATTTCTGTCGCTTAAAACTGTGTTCCACATGTGGCTTCCCAAGGTTGCTGGCAATGTGGCTCAGCAGGTAGAACCTGCTAGGCATATCTGAGGCCATGTTCCATCCCCAGCTCTGGGTTAAAAAACAAAAGCCATTTTATTTTTATTTCTATTTATTTATTTTGGCTGCTTTTTAAAATTTATTATTATTATTTTTTTATTATTTTATTTTATTTTTGTTTTTTTGAGACAGGGTTTCTCTGTGTAGCCCTGGCTCTCCTGGAACTCATTTTTTTTCTTTTCTTTTCTTTTTTTTTTTTTTTTTTTTTTTTTTTTTTTTTTTTTTTTTTTTTTTTTTTTTTTTTTTTTTTTTTTTTTTTTTTTTTTTTTTTTTTTTTTTTTTTTTTTTTTTTTTTTTGGGTTTTTGAGACAGGGCTTCTCTGTGTAGCCTTGGCTGTCCTGGAACTCACTCTGTAGACCAGGCTGGCCTCCAACTCAGAAATTCTGTCTCCCAAGTGCTGGGATTAAAGGTGTGTGCCACCAAAAGCCATTTTAAAGCCAAATGTGGCTTCCCCTTTTCATGTCGAACTGCAGGACATGCAGTGTGTCTTTCTGGGAATTCCTCCTTTCAGGGATTGACTATTTTGATTATGCGTTTATGTATTTCTCTAAGTTAATAACATGTAGTTTAATGTGCTGGGACATTACCATACAGTTGTTTTTCTTGTAAATATCAAGAGGAGCAAAAAAACAAAAACAAACAAACAAAAAAAAGGCCTGGCCCCTGAGCAGGATGATGGTAAGAAGAGATGTGACAGGGAGCATGGGCGCCCTGCCCTGGCCTATCACTGCTCATCTTGAGGGCTACCATAATTCTTAACTCTTCTCCAGGGTATTTTGTATGAAATCTCTCTTAACTTGTGGAATCTTCTAATTTCTAACTATTGGCTTATAATATGTATAGCTCTGTTAACTATTGTGTGGCCAGTCGCCCTGCATGCCTACCAAGGGAAGCCTGCAGGCCAGACCAAGACCATGGTTTGGCAGCGTGTGTTCTAGCCCGAGTCCTGGCTTCTCTCACATGAATTCACTGTGTATATATTTTTGACATTTATTGGAGGATAATAGTGATAGGAATGATTCAGATGGATGGCTGGTCAATATCTCTCCCTTCCATATCACTGAAGCAAACACTGGGTTTTATGTAGAAAGATCGGGATAGTCTTCACACACAAGGAAGATCTCTCAAGTGTCCATGTATCAGGGACTTGGATTCCAGGATTTCTCTATTGTCGGTCTTCTTCAAGGCTAGTCATTCTTACATTCAGTATCTCTGTGCTGTCTCTGTGAATGTTCTTTTCATTGGCAAGAATTGAAAAAAAAAAAAAAAGAAAAAGGAAAAAGAAAAAGAAAAAACCCTTCTTAGAGAAACTGTGAGGAAGGAAAATCACGTTGTGATTGACTTTAGCGGCACAAACTTCCAGACATTCTTCCTCATAGCATTAACATTCCTTAGCCTTAATACTATTCCTTTCAAATGTGCCTTTTAAACAGAAGAATGGCCAGCTTTAAGACCGTTAATGAAAAGACCCACAGAAATAATCTAAAGGGCCAACCTCTTAACTGTGTAAGATCTGACCCCAATCCATCAGGGGAGCTTGGGCTGAGATGCCATTTACTGTGATTTAGTTTAGAGAAATAAATACAATAATTTTGTGAGAGTTCTGCTTCCAGAAAAGATGGAATAACAGGAATGAACTTTACCCGACTTCCTGTAAAAACTGGAACACAGTTAAACTCTCACAAAGAGTTTTCCATACAGTGAACGTCAGGTAGTACAAGGCAGCAGTCCCCAAGGCGAGGGCACAGCTTGTGCTGTGTAATTTTGCAGTTTACTATATCGAGAGAGTTTCCAGGATGTGGCAGCAGAGAAGAGAAACTTGGTAGAGAAATGACTGTCTAGGTTCAGAAAGCTGGTGTCAAGCCGCTGAGTAGTGGGGGTGAGGAGGAGGATGCTGGAGTCCCACAGAGGAAGGAACCTTTGATTTTCCACACGAGTAATCAGAATCTCATGTGTGCGAGGAAACTGCCCGAGCTTGACAAAGGAACCCAACAAAAGAACAAGAAGAAATAGCGTTTGCCTCATGTTAGGCCAGTGATACCCATGCTCCCCAAAGCAGCCTGGGAGACCTCAAGACACCCAGGTATTGGGGTATGCAGGGGGCAGGTTCCCTGGTAGGAAACAGTTATCTGCCTCCACTGTACATTGGCCTGGATAAGCTTAATTCATCTTTAAGACCTAAAAAATATCAAACTTCTAGTTCCTCAAATAATTTCACAGTCAACTGAACATTTTACCAACATAAAATTCATTTTAAAATGCCCTGGGAGTCAAATAAGCAGAAAAGTAATGAGAAGATAATTCAGTAATCAAGACTGACTTATAAATAACAAAAATGTTAAAATTGTTAGATAAATTAAAATAAATTTATGCTGTATACCAACTATGCTTCTGTGTAAACAAATGTTCAGAGATCCAGCAGTTGGGGACATTTGGGTTTTGGTATAATTTGCTATTGAGATGACGTACATTTTGACTAAGTTCAGTGGTGGGCCAATCCACGGAAAAATGCTTAGCAGAATTAGCTATTAGAGGATGTGGCTTAGTTGGGGCTTGGGCCTCTGGGAGCATAGGTCCCTGAGTTCTCCCTCTCCCTGTGCTTACTGCTCTCCTCCCTCATCCCTTGCCTTTAAAAGCTTCTCCTTCCTGCCCATTGTGAGGTGCGTGCCTTTGCTCCAGCGTAGGCTCCTCACCTGTGCTGTGCCTCACCACAGCTCTCAGTCAGTGGAACCAGATAACCATGGGCTGAAACCATGAGCCAAAGTTAAACATTTCCTCCTTTATGTTGTTGTTTGTTGTTGTTGTTGTTCTTGTATTTTTGCCATAGCAACAAAAAATTAACAGAACAATAAATTTACTAAGATTGAAAATGAACAGGATATCAATGAATATGAAAAGGTGATCTAATAATTCATGTGAAATTTGAATCCTTGAGGAAGAGGGCAAAGAGGCATGAAATAAAAACTTGAGAAAATATGGGCTAAAATTTTTAAAATATTGTTAAAAATTAGGAATCTTCATGTATTAGTCAGGATTCTCTAGAAGAACACAACTTAGGGAATGAATATATATATGTATATGTGTGTATGTATATATATATGTATATATATACACATATATATATATACATATATATATACACACACATACATACACATATATACACATACACATATACATACATACACACTTGTGTGTGTGTGTGTGTGTGTGTGTGTGTGTGTGTGTGTATGCATGGACATGGGGCCATTTATTAGAATGGCTTACAGGCTGGGGTCCAGCTAGTCCAGCAATGGCTGTATACCATCAAAAAGTCCAAATGTCTAGCAGCTGCTTGTTCCAGGAGGTTGGATGTCACTGATAGTCTTCTGTGTCCTGGAATCCCAGAGAAGTAGGCTGTAGCACCAGTGAAGGAAGGCGTGTTCCTGCAGGGTGAGAGCAAACTGACACAGAGCTAAAGCTTCCTTCCTCTGTGGCCTTCACATGGCTGCCAGCAGAGGTGTGGCCCAGATCAAAAGTCTCCAAAGGTCTGGATTAAAAGTGGATCTCTCTATTTCAAATGATTTAATTAAGAAAAAGAATTCCTCACAGGTACAGCGGTCACTACAGGTTTACTTAGTCCCAAATGGAGTCAGATTGACAGCCTTCATGATCCCCAAACATAAGAAATGAAAGGATCACTGAGGTGGTGCGTCCATAAATGAATTTTCTAAATCTGAGATTAAAAAAAAAAAAAGTCACCAAAGAGAAGAGACACACTGATTTACAGAGGAGCAGTGGTAAGAATGACAGGATACTTTTTTTCTGGGAAAAAAAAGTCCAAGAAGACAGTGAGGGGCTGGAGAGATGGCTCAGTGGTTAAGAGCATTTACTGCTCTTCCAGAGGTCCTGAGTTCAATTCTCAGCAACCATGTGGGGGCTCACAACCATCTGTAATGGGATCTGGTGCCCCCTTCTGGCCCGCAGGCATACAAGCAGGCAGAATGCTATATACGTAATAAATAAATCTTAAAGCAAAACAGAACAAAACAGCCAAACCTTTGCAGCACTGAAGATTTTCTGTCCGTAGAAAATGGCTTCCATAAACAAAGCTACAAGAAACGTTTGGAGACACAATAGCTTAAAAGAATTAACCGTAAGCATGTTGTTCAGACAGAAGGGAGACATTGGTCCCAAATAGATACACGCAACAAAATGAAGCACAGGAAATGATTACATTGACATGCATGCCCGCATGCATGACCCACAATCAATAGAGAAGAAGAGGAGAGAAACTTGTGAGAACTGAATTAAAAAAGAGAGTCTGGTTTGCTTGCCTCCCTGCCGCTGCCCCACTGTTGCTGTGAAATGTTACTGTGGATTTGTTCTGTTCTGTCCTCTGGTAGTTGCAGTGAGTATAACTGCCACTTTTCAGGCATTGCCTATAGATATTACTCTAGCTGGCGTTGAGGTCCCGAGGCTAACCTTTTGTTCCACGATTTACTAAGAGGACTCTGCACGAGATTTTAAATGACAAAGAACACAAAGTGATTGCAAAGAGAAAAGGCAATTGGCCAAAGCCTGGAGGAAACAGTCACAGTCTTCAGGAATCCTCTCCCACTGGAGTCCCACCCGGTATGCTTAATTCCCAGCAGTGAGTTGACAATGTGTGTAAATGCTGTCTGTCTTCCTGGGAGTCTCACTGAGAATCAAACCCCAGATTTTTGCCCCCATAGTTGACTAAGTGGGCGCACGTGGTCCGACACATGTTTAAAATCCCAGATTCCCAGGAGTGTTGGCGTCCAGTGTAAACCACCTTGTTTGCACAAACCATTTCGACACAGCAAACCACTCAAAAGCGTTCCAGTATTGGGTTCTGGAAGTGGTGAGGACCCTTCTGAACCCTTCGGTTCCCAGAAGCCACCATTGCAACCAGGCTTGCTGCTTTAGCTCTTTGTGTGTTGCTGTTTGAATAATAAATACTTTTCCTCTCATGTGTCTTATTAGCAGGAAGGCTTTTCATATTTTTTCCTTTACTAGATTCTATCTCACTACCATTAGCTAGAGGTAATGACTGTGGAATGTTTATTTGTTTATGTTTAGTTTTTTTTTCAGAGACGATTTCTATGTGTAGCTTTAGCTGCCCTGGAACTCTCTGTAGATCAGACTGGCCTCAAACTCAGATCTTCCTACGTCTGCCCTGAGGATTATACATGTGCCCTAAGCTTATTTTTTATGTGTATGTGTGCTAAAAACTGTCTCTGTGTGGGTGATATGTGTGTGTGTGTGTGTGTGTGTGTGTGTGTGCAGATACCAGATGAAGCCAGACCTATAGTACTTGGAGTTACAGAGGATTCTGGGAACTGAACTTGGGTGCTATGGAAGAACAGTAAGTGTTTTCATTTGCTGAGTCATCTGTCCAGTCACTTCCTCTGGAGACTCTCTGAAGATAAATGTGGCCAGCAAGAGAAGGACATGGGGGAGGGGTGGGGGCTCGGGGAGGTGGGGGGGTGATATTTGTTAGGAAGTGTGTGTGTATGTCTTTAGATACACAAAACAGATTTGTAGACAATACTTTCTTCTTCTTTTTTTTAACCTCTCATGTATCCTGGGCTTCGTAGCTTAGAATAACCTTGAACTCTTGATCTGTGAGGCTGCACTATACTGACATGGTGTCGGGGAGTGACCACGCCTGTTTGATGTGGTACTGGGGACTGAACCCAGGGCCTTGTGCATTTTAGGCAAGCCCCCTTTCCTGTCACCTCCTCCCACAATCCTTTCATTCTCCCTCCCCTCCTTCTCCTCTCTTGGTATCCCTCCACCCTGGCAAGTCTCTGTGAGGCTAGGTGCCTCCTCTCTCACGGAGGCCAGCCAAGACAGCCCAGCTAGGAGAGCATATGCTGTGCTACTATTAAAATGATCATCTTTTATAATGTAGGGACATTTGTCATTGCTAAGTTACTATTTCTTGATTTGAGTTTTAAGAATTATCTGTTCTGGAATAGAGTGCTTTTGTTGTAGTCAGTTAAATAAGCAGCCAGTTTAAATTAGGCTAAAAACCAGTATACTTGTCAGGTATGTTTGAAATGGGCACTGACAGTGAAACCTAAGTGATCAGAATCCATTTTTCATAGGAAAGCAGTGTGGCATTGTACAGGGTTAGAACAGTTCTGTAAGGAATGTAGAATTTGCTTACCTAAAAGCCTTAGTGCTTAAAGGATGCTAATAGGAAGGCATAATAATGTTTGCAAGCACCTGCAATATCAGGTGATAACGGTGTAGACTTAGGTTTAAGAATGATGAAATGCTCTTTATTAATAGCACATAGAAATTTTGTGCTCTCCCATCAGCCCTGAGATCAAGGGCAGACTTGTGCTCAAGGTAGATAGCTAGGTCTTGAAATACCTGTTAGGGCTCCTGCAAGGCTCCTAGGAAGACAGGAGAACCTTTGATAGTTCTGCCAATGGTTTTCTGCCTTCTCTACTTCTCTAGGACAACAGCTCTAGTTTCTCTGTGGTATAAGAAACTGTACCGAGCTGATCACACCAACAAAGCTTCGTTCTGCATCCCATCAGGAGTACATGGGACATAACTGCTGTTTCCAAATGGAAGATGCTTTACCACTAAAAGACACATCTCAGCCAGGCATGGTACCACGTGCTCATGACCATAAAACTCAGAGGCTGAGGCAAGAAGCCCAGGAGTTTAAGCCAGCCTGGGCTTACACATCAGCGTGCCAATCTCAAGGCTGCTTTTCTGTTTTAACTGAATGAATTCATGAACTTAGGAACTTTCAGGGGAGTTCAGTGTTGATCTGCTTTATAAGGTCTAAGCTGTCTCCAGCCTCAGTTCCATGCCTTGTGTAACTCGGGCCCTTCAGAGAGTTAGCACTGCCTGAGGATGTGTTATATGAATGCGAGAGTAAAAATTAAACATATTAAAAATCTCTACAAAGAACTGTCCCAGGCACATGGGGTCACCATTTTTTTTTTTAAGATTTATTTTATTTATTATATGTAAGTACACTGTAGCTGTCTTCAGACACTCCAGAAGAGGGAGCCAGATCTTGTTACGGATGGTTGTGAGCCACCATGTGGTTGCTGGGATTTGAACTCATCACCTTCGGAAGAGCAGTCGGGTGCTCTTACCTGCTGAGCCATCTCACCAGCTCCGGGGTCACCATTTAATGAAGCAAACTGCACACTCGATGCGCTTTGCATTCTGGTGTGAAAAACATTCAGAGAAGGTTCTGTAACCTACCGTCAGGTATTGAGGATGCTGTGAAGCCCTATGTAATTGGATAACGATGTGAGAGAGATCAGGGCTGGGAGGATAGTGTGACTGCTTTAGACTGAAAAGCCTCTTTGTGAGGGACAGCGGATCTCACGTTACTGAATGAAGTGAGGAGCCCAGCCGATCTCCAGCAGCCTGAGTTGAGCGTGCCATGACCAAAATGGAGAGAGCCAGTGAGTAGTTGCAGTGGAGAGAAGCCTGACAAGGGATGGTGTAGGGACTCGTAAACTAAAGCAGGGATGGGATGTTATGAAGCCGAGAGATGTTGTGATGAGCCAACAGCAATAAAGACTCCCACAGCGAGACAGGTGTGAGTGAGGTGGATGAGAGGAGCAGAGACCTGCAGTAGTCCTGTTTCCATAATGCCTGCCCCTGTACTGTGTGGCGTGGTACTCAGAAGTCAGACATGGTCACTGAAATGTACGTCAGTCAAATTAAATTAAATTCCAACCGTTATTTTCTCAGTGGCTGCAGTCACATTTCAAAGTTTTGTGAGCCATATGTATCCTGTGCCTGTTTAAGCCGCACAGACGCACGTCAGGCAGCTGTTCTAGTTAGGTAAGAGGCGATGACTTGGTAGTGGAGTTATATTTAAGATATAATTTGGATGTAGAGCCAACAGAAAATTCTAACAGATTGCTTCTGGAATACGAGGGGAAAATAGCAATTGAATGATGCTAAATAAATCTACTCAGAGCAGAGGGAAGATTGGTTGTTGGCTGGCGTCAGAGATTTGCTTTTGTTTTGTTTTGTTTTGTTTTGTTTTGTTTTGTTTTGTTTTGTTTTGTATGGTGCTGGAGAATGACCCTTTTGTGGACGAGACAGATGCTTTGCCACTGAGTTAAATCTCCAGCTCTAAGGCTGTGTTGGTTTGCTGTCTCTGGGAGGCCTGCTCTTTTCTGAAGGGAGGGGGGATCAGGTGGGGCAGGGCGGGGGGCACTGGAGTCACTCAGTGTCACTGAGGTGTGATGTATGAGAGCCGAATAAGTTAAAAAAAAAACCCTCTAGTTTTGGGTTTGATAAATGACAGTTGTTAGACGGATTATCAGATGAGTGTCATTGGATTTAGCCACATGGAACCTAGTGCTGTAAAACTTTCAGTTTTGGGTTTTACATTAACTGTAGACACTGTAACATGCCAGGTCTGTGCATTGTGGACTTTCCTTCCCTGTCACTGAGGATACAACTATATGGTCTGTAAATACATCAGAAAAGTCCCCAGACATCCAACCACTTAAGAAGGCAGATTTATAAGTGATAATATAGAAACTCATAATTAAGAAGTGAAGTAACAGCTGGGCAGTGGCGGCGCATGCCTTTAATCCCAGCGCTTGGGAGGCAGAGGCAGGCGGATTTCTGAGTTTGAGGCCAGCCTGATCTACAGAGTGAGTTCCAGGACAGCCAGGGCTACACAGAGAAATCCTGTCTCGAAAAAAACCAAAAGAAAAAAAAAAGTGAAGTAACTATATCTAGATATTTCCAAAGCTTCCTAGTGGCTGTGAGGGACAGCGGATGTAAAGTAGAGGAAGTCAGTATAAAAAATGCAGACTGAGATTCGTGATGCGTCCAGAAAGAGAGACAAGTAAACCGGAACACAGAGCCACACCCACTTCGTTCACAAGGGCGGAGCGATTGTGATGGGCACGCTAGGCACGAGGGACATCATGAGTGGCGAGTGTTATTGGAAAGCCTGGCATGGTAGCCAATGCCTGTCATCCCAGCTCTCAGGAGACGCAAGGCTGGAGGATAACTGTTACTGTTGAGGCCAGCCTGGTGCATGTAAGGCATTCTAGAGCAGCCAGAGCTACACAGCGAGACCCAGTCTGTGCTGGTTAGCTTTTGTCAATCTGAAACCATCTGAAGGGGACATCTAAACTGAAGAATTGCTTTAGTAAGGTTGTTATATGGTCATTTTGTGGGACATTTTCTTGATTAACAGTTGATGTGGGGGTGGTGCCACTCTGGGCAGGTGGTTTTGGGAGATCTAAGAGAGCAGACTGAGAAAGCCATTAAGAGCGAGCCAGTAAACAGCATTTCTCCCTGGACTCTGCCTAAGTTCCTGCCCTGACTTCTATCAGTGATGGGCTGAGATGTGGCTGTGTAAGCCACACAGACTCTCTCCTCTCCAGGCACTTTCGGTCATAGCCTTTATCAAGGCAACAGGAGCCAAACTAAAACACCCCACAACCAAAACATCTCCCATAATTGGGAGAATTATGGTAAGAGGGAATTGCCATGAAATATTAAAAATCAGAGTTGTTTCCAAGATTTTCCTCTACTACCTCTCAAGGAATTGTCCTTTGTACCACATAGAAAATCCATTATAATCCATCATATCTTTTTTCCTTTATTCTTTAATTCCCAGTGGTAGAACAGGGTAGCCCAAAATTCAACTGTTTAGGACCACTAGAAAGCAGCAAGACTTAGTGAAAAATACATCTTAATATACTATTTCATTTGTTAAGTAAGAGGTAGAAAATGTACGCAAATAAAGCAGATTTTGTGAAGAAACTTGAATTGTAACTGGCTGGTATGTCCATGGTATCAGCAACATGGGCTATTTGGATGTGAGGTCTTGATGTAGTTCTGGGTCGTGACCCTTGGAGACAGGATTTCCTGTACTCCTCTGTATCAGTGTATGCACTGCACCAATGAGCCATCTTACCATCTTTATCTTGTCTTAAGAATGGAGTTTTCTTAAGCTGTATTTCATGTACAAATAATGTGTAGTTGGTATTTTTTTAAATGACTCATGTATACACTTGAAATTATTTTAATAAATGGATATCATAGATATTAATTATTACTCTGAATGGAAAAGAAGTAGATGGTAAATATAAAGTCACTACCAACGTGATCCATGAAGTATAGTTCTGTAGTTAGATGTGAGCTACGGGAAGAAAGCCTGCCCGTGCAGCAATACTCTGACCTGGGACATGTCTGTATTTGTTCAAAGAGGAGATTAGCAACAGCAACCACAAACTGGGAGTTCCTCTGTTACCCAATCAGAAGAACCAGGAGGGAATTAAGAGAGTAGCTTGCTTATTGTTGGCAAGCTTGTCTAGAATTTAGTAAGAAATGATCTCTTATCATTAGTATCACTCTTAAGAAAAACTGTAGTTTAAGCCAAAGGTGATAATCATACATGTTAGAAAAATGTAGTGTAGTGATAAGAATTCACATTTAGATTTTCCCCTTTCCTCTGCTACTTTTCAGTCTGTTGCATAGTAGTCTTCTCCAGGGAAGCTCCACAAGCAGAAAGGTAAACAACTCAAAATAGCTACAGGAAGTCCCTGAAACTGAGCAGATTCACTACATCCCTCCCTGCCAGATTTAAGCAGTAAAAGCTGAAAGTCTCTCAGACAAGCCAGGATGCAAAAACTCTGAGACCAGAGGAGCTGCCTGGGAGAAACAGAAACCAGCTGAGCTGTCTGGAAGAGGTGTAGACCAACTAAGGCACCTGGAAAGGACACTCTCCAACATGTTGAGCTGCCTGCAGGCTGTACTGTGTGTTCCAGTCTCCCAGCTTTGTGAGCTGTTACCCATGCTGTGGTGAGCTGTGGTGATTCAGTTGTCTTTGAGTAATTTCTATCAATGTGAGTAACCTTTCACCCATATTTCTGTAAATAATGCCCTTCCTCAAAGAAAACCCCCATAGTTCACCAAATTGGACTTAGTCACTGTTCTTTTGTGTGAAGAGACGCCATGACCAAGACAACTATTATAAGATAAAGCATTTGATTAAGGCCTTGATTACAATTTGGCATTAGAGAAACAAACAAACAAACTAACTAACTAACATATTAAGTTCTTATAACAGGACAGAGGAATTATAACTACTTCTTTTCCCTGTTCATGGCAATACTAGAAAAAATTCCTCATAAGCCTTTTTGAGTAGTTGGTTTTCTCTGGCTCTCTGTCCCTGTCTCTCTGTCTCTCTGTCTCTGTCTCTCTTTCTCTGTCTCTCTCTCTCTTTCCCTCCCTCCCCCTCCTCCCACTCCCCCCACATGTATGAGTAAAGATACCTAAAGCTTGGTGGTGTTTATCTTATGAGTTTATAATAGTAACACCAGTATATATTTTCAAAAAACAATGTTAGTAATTCTGTACATGATCCTGGATAAACCAACTAACAAAACTAAGACTAACCAAAATCTCACTTCTTTCTTCTTCTTTTTAATGTGTGTGTATGTGTGTATATGATGTGTGAATGCATTCATGTGTGTGGAGACATGTTGTTGGTGAATGGCATGTGTATGGAACAACCATGGGTGTCAGACCTCACCTCCTTCAAGCTTGGTCTTCAGTGAAATGTTTGGATCGTGACGTGGAGAGATCCTTGTATGGACACCCTTTTGCTTTTGCATGGCTCCTCAAACTGCAAGTTAATACTTGACCCAACATTTCATACATCTAGGTATAAAGTCCTTTGTTGGTGTGAACACAGAGGTGTTTCTTGGACTACTTCCTTCACATAGGCTCTGTCTCTCGTGTTGCATAGACTATAATGTGATTACTGGGAAGTTCACTTTACTGGGCCACATTTCTTCATGCTCATTCATGAAATTCTGATGGTTAAGTTTATTTTCACAATCTAGAACCTTCAGATACCCCAGATGATTCCAGATAAAATCACTGCAATCGAGGTGATCTTGGAAATAAATGCCAAGTAAGGACAACGGTCACCATTGTTAGCCTTAGCTCTGGTTCTCTCTGAGTACCCAGTGCTTACACATAGCTAATCGATCGATCCTGGGTAAAGGTTCTTTTCTTGTCTCTTTTAAAGAATTGGGTGTTTCTTGTAAAACTTCCCTATTTCTCCAGCACACATATAACAAACCTGTTGTGTTGTATTGATAGCTCTAACTGGATGTGTACATCTAATTTCTCTCTTATTGAATTCTGGGCACCCAGAAAGAATTGTGGTAACAATCTTGGGATCAAAACTCTTGGGAACACAAAACCTCTGTGTTCACTGTAGGGAATTGAGTGCTTAGTTAAAAGTTGTATTTTCTGTCTTAAGAACAACCTCTCGGCATCATCTGCCTTACCATATAAATTTGGTTCAGTTCTGACCTCTTCATTGTTTTATATCTTTAAATACAACAGGGTTTCCTGTAATGGCAGCATGCTGTAAATCTTAGCAAATATGTGTTCCTGATCATTGTTAGAAATAAGAGCATCCGAGGGCTGTAGAGATGGCTCAGTGGTTAAGAGCACTGACTGTTCTTCCAGAGGTCCTGAGTGGATTATGGCATGCCGCCCAAAACTCTGACGGGCTTGTGCTCATTTTATAATCAGAGAAACTGTTACTACTGAAGTGCAGACAGTCCAGAGATTGTCTTTAGAAGTGCCGTCTTGTCTGGGAAGATTATCTGTATCATATATTAAGGCTGCTTACATTTCCTCCTTCTTTCTCATTCTTTTATGAAGTATTCTTTTAATTGTACAGGATGGCAGGTTTTGTAAGGGCATTCTTGTGTGGGTGAATGGTTTCTGACTGTATTCATCCATTACCTCCTCATCACCTTCTCTGTCCAAGTTGCCTCTTCTACTTTCATTATTGAGTTTCCACAATAAAACATGAGATACTTGTTTTTTCCTTTGTTTTGTTTTGTTTTGTTTTGTTTTTGAGAGTCTGGTTTATTTCCTTAAAATGATGATCTCTGGTTCTTTTTTTTCTTGAAAACAACATACTGTTGTTTTTTAAACAAATTGAAATTATTTTTCTTTTATGTGTATGAATGTTTGGCCTGCACAGTATCAGCGCACCATGAGCATGCAGTGCCTGGAGCAGCCAGAAGAGGGTGTCAGATCCTCTAGAACTAGAGACGCATAGTTGTGAGAGCCCTTGTGGGCACTAAATATTGAACCTGGGTCCTCTGAAAGAGCAGCCAGTGCTCTTAGCCACTGAGCTATCTGTCCAGCCCCAGTTGTTTTTTTTTTAAATAAGTAGAAAATATTTGTGATATTTACATTTTCTTTCCCATTCATTCTTGATAGATGAGATGGACCCTCAGTGTAGTTTTGCATTGTATTACTCTCATTTGTAGTATGTTGACATTATTTAATGTACGTGCACATGTACATGCATGTAGTATATGTGCACGTGTACGTGCATGTAGCTATACACATGGTTTAGCAGCTTGCATACGAAAGTCAGAGGACAACTCACAAGTTTGATCTGGGGATCAAACTCAGATTGTCAGCCTTGACAGCAAGCCCCATACCCATCTTGCTGTCAAGGCTGACAATCTGCTTTGAGAAATTTTTGATTCTTTTTTTCCCTTTTGTTGGTAGCCTGATTCATGATGTGCTTGATATTTAGATTTTCATTTGTTTGTTTTAAATAGAATCTAGATACTAAACTTTTTTCTTTCTTAAACTTTTTTTTTTGCTTATTTTTACTTTTTGAAATGTGTATGAATATTGTGCCTGCATGCATGTATGTGTACCACGTGTGGCCTGTTGCATACACTGGTACTTGGATTACAGATCATTGTGAGCTACCATGCGGGTCCTTTGCAAGAGCAACGTCTATTGTCTACTGCTGAGCCACCTCTCCAGCCCCCAATCTTTTCTCATCAGAGTTGGCAAACATTTCCTCTCATTTTGCCGTGGTCTCTGCACGCACTGTTGTGGTCTCCTTTGCTGTTCAGGAGCTGCTGAAGTTCATGCAATGCCATTTGTTGATCCTTGTGGCTGTTCTCTGGGTTCATGGATCCTTTTCAGGGAGACTTAGAGCAGGTGCTCCTGACTACTGAGCTCTCTCTCTAGCTCCAGGTCACAAACATTTTGCTGAGGCATTAAATGCCTATATTCATGAAGAAAATTGACGTATGTTTTTTTTTCCCCCTCATTGTATCCTTATACAGTTTGGAATGGAAGTAATGTAGACTTGAGAATGATTCAGACATGTTCCACCCCCCACCCTCCGCCTTTTTTCCTCAGGGTAGTTTGAGAAGTGTTGAGGGTAGTTCTTTTCAGGTCTGGTAGAATTCAGCAGTGATGAGAACTGGTTGTTGAAGTTGCCAGTTACCAGTATATTTGGACCTCTCTGTATGGTAGTGTTTGTCACATAAAATATAGTACATCAATATTTGAAGCTTATATAATCAATTATTTTATTAGCTTGTTGCCTTCATCATAATGAAGTAAGCTTTATCAATTTTAGTTGTGATTTGAGGTTTGGTTTGCCAATATATTTGCTCTTCCTTGCTTTAAGATTTCACTTATAGCTGGGTGTGGTGGCACACGCCTTTAATCCCAGCACTCGGGAGGCAGAGGCAGGCGGATTTCTTAGTTCGAGGCCAGCCTGGTCTGCAAAGTGAGTTCCAGGACAGCCAGGGCTATACAGAGAAACCCTGACTCGGGGAAAAAAAAAAAAGATTTTACTTATTTAGATATAATTTACTATCATTTCCCCCTCAGTCTATACATATCTTTACCCAGGAGACAAGCTCCTTGAAAACAGCTAATAGTTGGCTCTTGTATTTTAATCTGTTTAAATAATGTGTCTTTTAACTGGAGAGTTAAAGATTACTTACACTTAGTTACCGGAAGGTCTATAGTCGTTTCTCTCTTCTTCATTTTGGACATTTGTTGCTTTACTGAGTTAATAATGTCTAGCTCTTTCTTAGTTCTTATTCATTTGTTTCAACTAGTGAGATTTGCTCCTCGACAAACTTTTGACATCATTTGTCTGTCTTCAGCTTCTCTGTAGTCTTCCCTTACGTGTCATTTGCTCTGCTCAGATGATGACCATGAATTGCTTTGGTTATGCTCATCATCATCATCAAGTTTTCGTTCCTCCTTTAACTTTTTTTTCTTTCCCTTTTCTCTTTCTCCCTCTTGCTCCCTGCTCCTTCTGGGCCCTGCTTGTTCTGGCCCATAGGTTCTTTATTTGATTCTTATTACGGATGGTTGTAAGTCATCATGTGGTTGCTGGGATTTGAACTCATGACCTCCGGAAGAGCAGTTGGTGCTCTTAACCACTGAGCCATCTCACCAGCCCCTCTTTTAACTTTTAAGGGATATTTTTGTTAGGTATAATAGTCTTCATTAGGGATGGGATATTTTTGTTGGGTATAATAATTTTAGTTGGCAGTTACTTCATTTCAGGGCATGAAATAATGTTGGTCTGGGATCTTCTGGGCTTCATGTTTCTGCTATTGCTTTACTTTGATAGTTTTTGTGAGTAACTTGATAGCTTTCTACTGTTTCATAATTTTTATTTATTCCTTGCTCTTGGTGGCATTTCATCTATAGTATGTACATACTAAATGCTTACTGTACTTAGATGTCCTTTTCTTTTCCTAGATTTGGGGAATTTTATGCTAATTTTTATGACTAGGTTTTTTTATGCTATTAGTTTATATTTTAGTTCCCTCTCTTATAACACAAAGTTGTAAATTAAGCTTCATAATAATTTTTGGTTTGGGAGCTGAAGAGATGGCTTATCAGTTAAGAACACTGACTGCTTTTCCAGAGGGTCCTGAGTTCAATTTCCAGCAACCACATGGTGGTTCACCATCTGTAATGGGATATGATGCCCTCTTCTGGTGTGTCTGAAAATGGCTATAGTGTATTCACATGCATAAAATAAATATATAATTCTTTTAAAAATAATTTTTTTGTCTTGTTTGTTTTTGATACAGGGTCTTTGTTATCTCATTCTTTTGTTTGTTTTGTTTGTTGGTTTTTGGAGACAGGTTCTCTGTGTAACCCCCACAGTCCTGGAACTCACTTTGTAGACCAGGCTGGCCTTGGAGCTCACAGAGATCTGCCTGCCTCTGGAGGTGTGTACCATCACCGACTAGCTATTAAGTCAGTTTTTGCCTCAGCTTGTTGCATAACTAAGGATGAGCATAAGTTCTGATGTTTCAGCCTCTGTCCCACATGCAGAATTGCAGGCACACTAGGTCTGGTTTTTATGTGGATCAAATTCAGGTCTTGATATATACAAGACAAGCACCCGAGCCACACTACCAGTGCCCTCCAGCGGGCTTGGGCACTAGTATGGGTGTGCTTGCTTTGGTGGTGGTATCTTCATGTTGTAGCTCTACTTTGTCATTTCCTGGGACTCTGCTGCCATCTGGATCTATCTTGTTGGTGACTGCTTTCCACTGTTGATTTGATTCGTTGAACTTTTTGTTTACAGATTTTATAGATGTTTTGTTATTGCTGAACCTTTTTAGTTCATTTTTTCTTCGATTAAAAATCTTCAATTGGCTGGGCGTGGTGGAGCACGCCTTTAATCCCAGCACACGGGAGGCAGAGGCAGGCGGATTTCTGAGTTCGAGGCCAGCCTGGTCTACAGAGTGAGTTCCAGGACAGCCAGGGCTACACAGAGAAACCCTGTCTCAAAAAAAAAAAAAAATCTTCAATTGACAAAAAAATCAATCAAGAGATTACCTCATTGTTTTGAATTAACTTTTTCTTTTTTTAATGAATGACCTCACATCTGTGGGGTCAATCTGAATTGTAAAAACGAGATAGTTTTGGATTCTTTGGTATTTTCACCATTTCTTTGTTTTGGACTTAGATTTTAGAGAATTACAAACTTTTGGAGAAGTTCCGTTGCCTCAATTACTCATTTATTTTGTCCTTCTGGGTTGGTATTTGTGTTGTTGAGTTAGAGTAGACTTCTGAGGTTTCTTAAGGTTGTTCTTAGTTATAGCCTTTCTTGAGAGCTCATTCTCCTGTCCTGCCTGGAGAAATTTTAAGCAAACAAATAAAGCAAACACTAACTTTGTAGTTGTCATATAGCATATACCAAGAACATAAATGAAATAAAATTGTTTTGCTTATGGAAAAAGCATGCCATAGGCAAATAGCGGCAGTCACCTACATGTTCCCACAGTCTCACCTACATACATGTCCCAGCACAGTCACTCACTGACACGTCCCTCAGCAGTCACCTACATGTCCCCTGCACAGTGTCTTAACACCATCTCTAATGGGGAAACACGAAACTTTACACTTTTTCTAACCAGTCCTTCCCTTCATTTGTTGGCTGACTTAAAAGTTCCTACAACACTTTATCCTCAGATTGGATGACCAGGTGAGGTAGTTATTAAAAATCTTAAATCTTTTTTTTTTTCTAGTAAAGATGTAAACTAAATAAAATCCATTGTGTTATCTTAATGGTACTATTTTGAAAATCAAATATTTTTGTGGTTTTAAACTTTAGCCACAAGAATGCCTAGAAACTTTATATTGAAACAAACAAACAAACAAACAAACATATTACTTCAAGTAAAATTGAACAGATGGTTAATAAAATATAGTTCAGAACCCAGTGGGTCAGCATTAAACCAAGCACGGGAAAAGTTTCATTGCATGAAAAGATGTCTTTTGCTTTAAAATTCTTTTTCTTCTATATAAGGAGTAAATTAGTGAAGTTTTGAAAACCAGTTTTGTTAAAAGTATAAGATTTTAATTTTAGTGAATATATGTGTGGGTGTACATACACACCACAAATATATTGCATTCCCAATAGTATGCCTAAGGTAGGATCATAGGTAACTTTGTATAACATTACTTCTCTTTGTCTTTGTTACTCAAAGGGAGTTTCTCTGCCCCACTATATGAAACCCCAGTCCATCTTCCTCTCGTTACTCTTTGATAGCAGAAATAATTACAGTTACTTAAGTTAGAAGACACAGTGGAGTCCCTAATTAAAAGTACCTCCTCAGCATATCATGGGTCACCATTTCAAGCTCGCACCACAAACTTGAGCTTCTCCCTCCCCAGTTAGGTGCCTGTGCTGCCAGGCAGTGCTGACGACAGATGTTGTCCCCACTGGTTGGTTGCTCTGACTGTCCACATCACATTGAGGACTGAAAACTGAGAAAACTGAAAAGAGAAAGGCAGGCAGTCTTGCCCCTGACGCCTTGGTTCTGAACTGGGTATGTGGTTAGGGATGACCTGTGCTGTTTCAAATGGCTTTTAAGAGTCCTTCACTGGAACTACACTGCCTGTGACAGTCCAAAAAGGACGCCTCTCCCTGCAGCTAGCCAGTCTCCTGACCTTGGAGGGCTTCAGCCTGCCTCTCTCTCAGGCCACTCTCTAGTAGTGATTGCGATCCCCGTTCTTCCCTTTCCTTCATTTCTCTCCTTGCTCTTACCCAGTTTGGCCTCTTCTCTGTATGCTTATGCTAGTACTTTGGGCGAGTACTTGACCCTTGACCCAGTGCCAGGGGAGGAACCTGTTCCATAAACAACATTTTGACATGAAATTCACAGACCATGCAAGTCACCGTGTAGTATATCTCCTCAGTGGCCTTAGTTCCTTTAGGGGCTGTGTAGTACCACTATAGAGCTGTGCAGCTGCAGTCACTGGGGTACTCAGAAGGCTGTCCATTGTGTCCACTGTGCAGACCTGCCCCCCCGAGTTCTGCTGCCCTGCCTTTCACCTCCCCCATAGAACTGGGGCCCTGCTTTGATACCACATGCCCCCTCCCTCTTGGGGTACCTCAGAGTGATAACCACTATCTTTATCACATGATCTAGCTCTAGAGAATGCACCAAGCACTTTAACCTCTTTCATTCCCTTTAGGTTGAAAGGAAGGCCTCTTCCCACACCCCTTCAACTCTCTGGGAGACATGAAAACCAGCACACCTCTCTTTAAAGAATCCCTGCTTGTGCAGAGTCTTTCTGCAGGGTGTGTAGGCCCAGGAGTCATCCAACCGGTTCTCAGACGCTTTGGAAACTCGCTGCAGGGCATTCCCTCTCACAAGTCATGCTAGTATCTGATTGCTAATAGGATCTCCATGCCTCTGTTGAAACATCAGTTTATTAAAACATCTCACGAGGACGATAATAACTCACATATCTCTTAGCCATGCATCTCCTCTTCTAATGATAGGCTGCTGTAATAATGAAGCACATGGAAACCTAGAAACAGTGTCTGAGAAAACAACCTCATTCCTTACACAAGCCACATAGAAACTCAAGCAGACTCTTCTGTCTTCCCTGTTAATGTCCATATTATACATTATAGATAGGTGGGTGAAAAGACGAGGCTGGCCTCATTTGTAACTAGAGTTGCTTTTCTTCAGACTAGGTTGTAAGTATAAATTTTTAAGTATTTTTGGGGTCTCTTGAGTTCTCTACCTTTCATGTTAGCACGTCTGTTGGTGTGCTTGTTTGGCTCCTTTAAACATCAACGTTGGTGAGACTTTCTGGGTGTAGTTTTTTGACATGTATAAGAGACACAATCTCACACAGACTCCCTGTTCTCCCCTGTCTCTTTGACCCTCCGTCCCCTCTTTCACAGTGATCCTGAGCCCACTCTATGCAGGCGTGGTGTTGTGGATGTATCAGTTGGTATTAACTCCTCGACCTTGTATTTTAATCAGTTGTGCTTGTACGTAACAATCTCTATTTGTTGCCAAGACAAGATTCCATGATGAGGGGCGAACTCTACACTTATCTGTGGGTACAAGGACAGGTCTTTATAGATTGCTGTTAGGATTATGCTAGTTTAGTAAATTAGAGGTTGTAAATTCTCTAGTATCCATGACTTCACTATCACTTGCTTGGCTAGATTTCAGTACCAGGCATGTTTTCCCTCTTGTTGATTGTGCCTTAAGTTCAGTTAGAGAGCTGCTGGTTACCTTTAAGGTATGAGCCACTACTGCACCCTCAGGGTATCATGCCACGCTGGCCGCTGCTGTGGACCATGGGCATCCGTAGCCTGGTAGGACTGTTGGTTGCTTCCCTCCTTTGGAAGCTTGCATGGCGCCTTCTGGTATCATGAAAGTTAGTTCTCAGGGAGGAGGCATCGTATCAGTCACCTCAGGGTCTCTGGGCCTTGTATCCAAGTACACAGTGTCTTCAGCAATAGGGACTTGCCTTCCATCTCTGGGAAAAAACCAATGGCAATTGCAATAACCTATGTTTCAGGAGCCTCTTGGACAACCCTGACCAACAACTCAGACGAGGACTTCTCATGCCCAGTGTTAGGCTTTTGCTGGCTGATGTTTGGCTTTTGTGGGGAGCATTATCAGACCGGATGGAAAAGTTTTATTTAAACTATGTGTGTATATTTGTGTACCAACTTAGGTGCATTGTAGATAGTTTTAGGTAGATTAGTGACAGTATGATTGCTTACGGCTTCTTCAGACACCCTTACTGTTACTTTACCCTTTCCCTCCCTTCTGTGTTTAACTTCCCTTCCCCAGTTAGAGGCACCCTGTTTTTCCTGTTGGCTCCTTCAGATCCCTTGAGTGTTTCTCAGTGGTTGGGGTAAATCCAAGTTGACTGTCTAAACCAGATGTCTTTGTGGGCTAATTTTAAAAACTGAAACGACTGTGGTTAAGATACCTGCAATGCTTATTAACCCATGAAGCTTCCTTCAGTCTGTTTCCAGCCCCCTGGCTTCTGTCTACCATCAGAGACTCTCCTATAATGATATCACTGTTTATCCAATTTAGGGGAACCACAGGTCTTAGCCGTTACTGTAAAGGATCCATTTCTCTGGGATATATCAGCTTAGGAATATGCATATGGGAAGATTTTAAGAAGTGATATTTTCTCCTTCCCAAATTAAAGTAGAATTATTGAGCCCAATAGAAAAATCTTAAATTTTATGAATATACCACCTTTAGAAACACTAGGAAAATTGTGATAAAAGTATAGCCTCAGAGAAACTTTTCTGGTCTTTTGTTAATTTAGTTTCTGTAGGATGTTAAATTACAAAACATAGCCTCAGGCATACATTATTTTCTTGCCATAGATACCCAAAGGGGCACCACTACCACCACCACCATCATTCCCAGGCCACAGATGGGAAACAGGGGCTGAGGGCATGACTTTCCTAGGAGCTGGAGGGGAATTCGCAGCAAGGCTGAGTGAAGGGAGAGCTGACGCCCTTCAGTGTAAAATTGCAGTCAGTGAGCATGAGCAATGGCTTGTTTTTCTTTTTTCCTTTTTTTTTTGGTTTTTCGAGGCAGGGTTTCTCTGTGTAGCCCTGGCTGTCCTGGAACTTACTCTGTAGACCAGGCTGGCCTTGAACTCAGAAATTCGCCTGCCTCTGCCTCCCGAGTGCTGGGATTAAAGGTGTGCACCACCACCGCCCAGCTGTTTGGTGTTTTTTTTTTTTCTTATTCCCAGCTTCCTCTTGTGTAGTTGTGGAGGCTTCTCTCTGCTCCTCTCTGAGTTTGAGATGGAAAGGAGAAAGCTTGCTCTGAGTGCTGGAAAGCCTAAAGGGACCTGGTTCATCATCTGCAGGTGGGGATGATGCAGGCTCCCTTCACTCAGCCTCCGTGTCCCCTGCGCTTTCCTTCTTCCCTCTGCCGTTACCACTGTTAGACAGACCAAGATGTTGTTCTAAGGGTTAGTTCCTTCACTTTTTCAAGTTTAAAACTATAGGGTTGTTGTTAGATTGAAGGGCACACTAAAGAAATAGGTAGATGAGAGTACATAGCTCCCCCCATATAGGGCTTTTACTGTAAAAACACATAGTTAAGATGCTCGTGAATAAATCTTCTCCTACTTTTATTTCCTAGGTAATATGCATGTGTCACTGGCAGAGGCCCTGGAGGTTCGGGGTGGACCTCTGCAGGAGGAGGAAATATGGGCTGTATTAAATCAGAGTGCTGAAAGCCTACAAGAAGTATTCAGAAGAGGTAAGTCATTTCTTAAGTCATTTCTTTTTTTTTTTTTTCTCAAAGTTGGACTGAATGTATTTTTACATATGGCTACAAGCCTGTGGGAGCCAGGGAGTGGAATGTGGTGGTTTGAATGAAAATGGTGCCCATACGCTCATATGGAGTCACATTAGGAGGTGTGGCTTTGTTGGAGGAATTGGGATTTGTTAGAGTTGATTGGTCATAGCAATAGAAACCCTAAAACAGGCACCCAGTGACCTCACCCAAACTCTTAATTCTGGAACCCTGAAGTAATTAACAGGCAACTTATTGAACCCACTACTTAGTGTAAAACATTACAGTTAATCCCCCACCCATGACTTTCCCCCCTTCTTTTTTTTAAATTCTTTTATTATTCTTTTTTAACAAACGGCCCCAGGGATAGGGGACTAGGGGAGGAGAAGAGGGGAAGTGAGACTCCAGACCCACAACCCCTCCCCACCCACCCCTTCCCCCCTTATATATTTATAATCTATATACAAGCCCTGGGGATGGGGGTCAAGGGGAACTCCCTCAGCGGGGTGGGGGCAATCCAGGCTCCTTCTCCCCCCGGGACCCAGGCTCCTCTGCTCTTCGGGGAGGCCCTTCTCGTGAAGGTGGTCCTGCCCGTTCCCAAGGCTTCGGCATCCAGCGCAGGGCATCTGGTGGGGAAGCCTGCTGGTAGAGGTCAATGCGCTGAGTTCGGAATACTCCACTGTAGGTGGAAGGTGNCCTCAGCGGGGTGGGGGCAATCCAGGCTCCTTCTCCCCCCGGGACCCAGGCTCCTCTGCTCTTCGGGGAGGCCCTTCTCGTGAAGGTGGTCCTGCCCGTTCCCAAGGCTTCGGCATCCAGCGCAGGGCATCTGGTGGGGAAGCCTGCTGGTAGAGGTCAATGCGCTGAGTTCGGAATACTCCACTGTAGGTGGAAGGTGGCGCCTTGAGACGGGAATTGAGACCAGAGAATGGCCTTCCAGATGGGGGATATTGCATGCTGAGTAGCTGAAAAAACAGGGAACCCATAATAAATTAGGTTTCTGTTTCAGTGTTCCTGCTTTCGATAGAGTTTAGAAAAAAAATGCCTTACCATGTTTCTCAGGCCTTCAAAATTCAGTTAATCTGAACACACCGCATATGCCTGTTTCTATACCTGTGGTCCTCAAAAGAAAAGCACTTGCTATTCATTGGGAGCTTATGTTTCAGTGTACAGAGTAACTATTAATAAAGTACTGATATAAGCGAATATAACTGTGGCAAGGGCCGTGAAGCCAGGGCTTTCAGTGACTCTGAGATTACAGGGAAGGAGGATTTGACTTGGTGTAGGGAGAAGCAAGGGTTCCATGCAGTAAGTTTCCCCAGAGCTCATGCTGGAAAGGAAAGTAGGAGTCGGCCCTGTGAGAGGGAGGGAGTAAAGAACAGGTTCCTGCCGGAGAGGAGCAGGCGCAGTCCTGTTGCTGGTCACCGGGTGACACTGACTGAACAAGTGATTCTGTGTTTCCCTCATGAGTGGTGGATTGGCCCAGAAAGTTGCCTTGCGTTTGGGAGCTTGAAGTCAGCCTTCAGTTGTCTAAATTATTTGCTGAGATGTTGTTCATTCCACGCAGTTGCCACCTGTGTGGACAAGGAGCTTTGTCTAATGGAAGAATCGTTGAGTAAATAAACCAGACGCAATAAACATAACAGAAATAGGTGACATTGAGGGGAATGATGGTCTTCAAAGTGTGGGATCTGGACGGACAGTAGAGTCTCAGAGGAGCCTTGTTAGTATGCAAATTCCCAGGCCCATGCCCACGCCACAGACTCACTAAAGTAAGAGACTCTCAGGGCAGCCCAGGAGTTTGTACATCGATGAGCCCCTGAGGACACTGATGCACGCTGCAGTTTGAGAACTGTCTTTGGGTAGAATTGCTACATCTGGGGAAGACATGGGGATGAGCACAGATGGAAGGAGAGTCCAGAGCAGATGAGCAGAGTATTTGGAGACAAGGGCTCGGGACAGATGGCTGACACTTCCTTACTGATGCAGTTGATGATTTTCAGTCCAGGGAAGAACTTGAACGAAAAGTACCCGGGCCCAGCTATCGCTGTTTTTCTGTCATTCAGGAGCTTGGAGTACAGACCTGAGGTGCTTGAAGATCTTTGCTTACAGCCAGGGTTAGTCTAAATAGCAAAACTCTTCTTACCTGAGATCAGTTATGAGACCTATGTTAGATAAACACTGTTGTTTCTCTCATTTAAATTTTCAGAAAATTTAGAATGACAGGCAGTCCAGAGTTTAGAAAGGACAGCCGTGCTTCAAAGGTATCTTTCTCAATTAGCAGTTAACAATAGTCAATTAACATTAAGAAACCTCTCCCTGTGAGGTACTGTGGGAGGGGCCAAAGAATGGAAGGTGTCATTGTTGCCCCTTGGGCATTGATTCTGATCAGACAGATGCATGTGAGAAACTTATGGCTTCCAAACAGGGTGCCAGAGGGATGATAGGCAGTGCGCACTACAGATGTTCAGGGAGGAGAGATAGCAGCTCTTTATTACACCAACTGGTCATGACTCACAGAGTATGAAGCATCTTGCCCACTCTAAGTACCCTGGGGAGTTTTTCCTTCTTTCAAATTTCATAATGCTGTCAGAGATTGAAAGCTTGTATTCACAGCCTTCGTCACTGAGCAGTGATCGTTGCATAATATATTGGCACTTTATAATAAAAGACATGTTAGATGTAAAAGTCACCTCAAGGCAGCTGTGCCTCACATACCAACGGGAGTCGCTAGCTGGACGACCCTCAGTGTAAGCAGCAGAGTAATAGCGCTAATGGGAACAAATTAAGTTTGGCTTTGTGACTGTCGGGAAATCACCAGGGATCCTGGTTCCCAGTTGGGAATTTCCGCTTGTTAGGAGGAGCCCAGTGCCTGTTTGAGCTGCACTGTCTTCATGCTTGATAATGCAGCGCCATTTTCTCACAAGCTTTCCTCCTGCTTAGCTCAGGATGGACTATGTTTGATGCTTCAGATAGGTGTATGAGTGACCTTGGGAGTGAGCAGGAGGAGCAGACGGAACGAATGTCCTCCGTCCGTTTATTTTTCTGAAATAATGTCTGCCCTTCTTGGCTATCTTCATCTATCTGTGGCCTTGTATGAACCTTTGTCTGGTTCTTGGTGGTGGCTTTCCCCTGTCACCTTGAGCCTGTTGCTCTGTGTCCTATGACGGGAGTGGAAGCAGCACTTGCCTGGGGACTGCTGAGCAAAGGGCTAGAACGTAACCTAGCTCTCCTTCCTCTCATCCCTCTGGCAGCTTCAAGCCAAGAGACTTGTTGCTGTTATTCAGAGGATGCTGCTGCTGAACCTTGCGGACAGATAGCATCTTCAAAGGGGTTTCTCCTTGGAGGAGGCAAGATAGGGAACTGTTAGCATTCACTTCTGACACCCTGCAGTGCTGGTGGCAGTCTGTTCTCCCTTTGTCCTGACTTCTCGCTTCGTGTCATGTGTGTATGCTCTCTGCGATTACCCATAAAGTCTAGAGGATTTCTTGCGGTTGCCATACAATCCAGCTTTGTAATTATTCTTTGGCAATTTGAAAAGAGCAAGTTCTTTCAGCCTCCAAGCTATAGGTCAGAGTTGTTAATGCTCGATTTGAAAGGTCTGTAGCCTTCTCTGGATGTGTGAACTGTAGTAATTCTTGGGGATAGTGAATGATGTTAACGGCTTGGAGCTTCCCTTTAACTACTGTACAGATCAGCACTTGTCCGGATCTGTTCTGACCATTGCCACCTGTGACCTTCTTTTTTACCATTTGTGACAGTGCGCATCTCTTCCTCCATCTTTATGGTCTGTACTGTAACTGATTTTTTTTTAAATAAGTAGCAGGGAACATAGTTTGACATTTTTGCCTTGATGAGTGGTTGTTACTCTTTAACTTGAATGTGATAATTGAGATAAATTTTCTGGAGGAATTTCATCTAGGGTCACAACACATTGTATCTTCCTAATTGTATGCACCTCTTGGTCTGCCTTATTCAGCTAATTGGGAAGCAGATCTCTATGTGCAGGGGAACATATAAATATATATTTTTAAGACCCTCAATTTCTCCTGCACACTGTTATACAAAAAAAGTATCCCTAAGTAGTAGCGATGAAAACTTAGAAATTGAAAATTTCAGTTACCATTTTATAGAAATGTAACAATTAAAATAAGAAAATTTAAAATATGAAAAAATGAGAAATAAACCTGAGGAGAAATAAGTGAAGCCCTTGGTAACGAAGTTAGAGGCCAGAGTGAATGGAGCTGTGCCGTGTTCCTTGGCTAGAAGACGCTTCACTAAAGGCAGGCAGATTTCTCTAAATTGATGGTGAGTGTAGTCCCAACAGGCTTTGCTTTTGTACAGAGTGAGAGTGGCCTAAAATCCATACAGAAATTTTTCTATGCTTAAAAGTAGCCAAATCAACCTTGCAAAGATAGAAACAAGTGTTGAAGATCACAAGTTGATCAATCAACATAATAGTCCAAAAATAAATCCTCATTGATAGTGAACTTGAACCTGGCTTTTGGGACTTTTTCAAAGCCTTTATAGTAATATATAAGAAGGTTTTATGGACTGAAAAATTTCAAGTAAATTTTTATATAGTAGTTCAGCTTTCAAAAGACCTGGCCCTACCTGATCACTCTTTATTGTGTCCCTGTTTATCTGCCGTCATAGTTTAGTAGATGGAGAGGGCTCATTAGTTGTCTTTGACGTGCTACATCTTGTCTTGTAAGACCAGAATTAACAGGTCCTTCAAGTTAAATGTGTTTGAACTAGATGAAATTGCCCTATTTGTTCCCTGGAAACAAACCATAAAACATGAAATTAAATTTAATATTTGACATTCTGAAAATAAGTAGTGTAGGCTCTCTGACAAGTGTGTGAAGCCGAGAACAGGCGGCACCCTGCACACACACACACACACACACACACA